>VDCT01000867.1:0-326676 GCA_009763385.1 Coix lacryma-jobi var. lacryma-jobi | reverse complement strand
CTTTTCCTTGAATTTATAAAATGATTTCCTTAAATGCTTTTGAGTTAAATTATTGCATTAGGTTTATAGGAGTTGTGTGCTATCCTAATTGATGCACTATCCACCTTGACCACTGATACACCCGATACCTGCTTTTCCAAAAGTATTTGAAAAATGCTTAGCAATGCTTATTGAATTAGACTTTGCAATAAAATGCCAATTTTAAAAGTGTGATCACTTAAGGAATGTTTATGGGAATTTGGTCTTACTCCCCGGCTGTTGGCTAGGTATCTGATCCGTACCTAGTCAATAACGAGGAGAGGTTGTCCGAGCGTACGGTGCCGTCATGTTGTAGTCCGGGACTCAACAGTTGACACCGACCGGGACATGGTTGAAAAACTGACAGGACTATTACGCTTGGGTGAGATTATGACCAAGGTATAGTTCTGGCTGTAAAAATTAGGGACCATACGTATGAGGGCCTGCTGGTCAAGACTTGTAACTATTCACATACTTCGGAAAGCTCTGGCTCCGAGAAATCCTTTATTGGACCGACAACCGCGCACTGGGAGTGGAGAGATGGCGGAAGTAGCATGTACCCACGTGGTCGTCGTACCTGGAAAGGAGTGGTGTACTGTACTTCCGGGTGGCGTAGGACCGGGCCCAATCTTGGAGGAATCGTGGTAGACGAGTTGGCATATGCAAGCTTGGGTGCTACATATGCAGTGTGGATAGGGATCCTCAGCTGAGTATTATTTATCCGGATTAACGTTGCTCCTCGGTTATGGAGAATTGGTCCACTGACTGTCAACGGAGAGTGGTTCTCAACTAGGAATGTTTTGAAATATAAAATGAATCATGAATGATGAAGAATTGAGGAATACTGAATCTTTCAAAATAAAATAAGGTTTACCAAAATGCTTTTCTGCAAAATACTTGATCTTGCTTAAGCCTTACCTTGACTACCCTAAGCCTCTCATTCCTGAGTCTTCTCCCTTTTTCTTTAGTCGGGTAAGTCTTGTTGAGTACCCCAGTACTCAGGGTTTGTTACCCATGCTGCAGGTATGACAGAGTCCCCGATGTGTCTTGCACCCTGCTGCGTGACCATCGTCCAGGAAGAGGCCGATGAGGCCGAAGAATAGTTGTACACCCTCGGGCTGGGTGATTATAAGTATCTTTGCTGTTCTCCACTATGTTGCCTATGTCTATTTCTATTATCAGAACTTGGTTTGTAATAACTGCACCTTAATTTCTATTTGGAACCCTGTTTTGTAAAACTAATGTTATTTAAGTCTTCCGCTCTTTATTCCGATGTTATTTGTAAAAGTATGCAATGCTGTAACCGAATTGTGAGATGATCCTGCGGACATTGGGCACTGATGTAGCCCGGTGGCGAATAGGTCTTAATCACATGGAATATGGGTTCGGCTGTCAGAGGTTGACAGGGACACGTGGGCCATGGGATTAGGGTCGTTCCGTCACAGCATCTTTGCTTGGTTCTGACGATTGGCCACCTTCGCCACCCCCCTGCATGTGTGCGGATGAAGGACCGAAAATGCTATGGCAAGGCGACCAGAGGGGGGGGGGGGTGAATGGGAGCCTAAAATTTCTTCTCGAAATTATGGCCTATGTCCCAACAAAATCAACCCCGAAAGCTTCGGACTCAAACGTGATGCCCACGACCCTCGGAAAGAGGGTGGATGATCCCTAGGATCACAGCGAGCTACCACACAAGAGAGCAAATCAAAACTCTCAAAACCCCGAGTCAAGTTCTTGCCTAAAAGACCACTCCCAAGCGTAGATAGAGGGCTACGTTGGGATTCCTCCAAATACCGATGCTAACACGTAGCAAAGATATGTAGAGAGGTTCCTAGGTGAACTCTAGGAGCAAACGAGAAGTCCAGAAACGAACCGGAAAAGCCGGGAGGGCCAACGCTCTAAAACTGCACAAGCTGCAGATTACCAGACTGTCCGCCATCAGGCTCCCGGACGGTCCGGTGTGGGCCGGACTGTCCGCCGCTAGGGGGCCGGACTGTCTGCAGGCAAAACACCCAAAACCGAACTGTTCTGCTACAGCCCTGCACTGGTCCCGGACAGTCCGCGGTTTGCACGCCGGACTGTCCGCGGTTCACGTGAACAGTGAACTCCGAGCGTCCGGTGCCTGCCCTGTGCAGCGTCCGATGAGGACCCCGGATTGTCCGCGGGTCCTGGCGGACTGTCCGCCGGCTACCGAGCCAAAACAACAAAGTTGCTGCAAAGTCCCTGCTCGGGCCCGGACTGTCTGTGCCCAACACTGGCGGACTATCCGCCGGTCACCCGAAGGGAAAACGCCCGAGGCCAACAGCCACTGCTCGGCTAAAGCCGCGATGCGCGGACTATCCGCGGCCTATATGGCGGACTGTCCGCGACCTCCCAGAAAGCGCAAAAACAGCGCGGAACAAACCCAAAATCGATTGGATCTTCACCAAATCAAACGAGGCTGCAAACTAACTCCACCCAAATGTTCTTCTATGTGTTGGGAAGCTAATCCTAGGATATCATCGCTTCAACCCAACTAATCCATGAGAAATCCGAAGAACATTATAAAAGGGGAAGAACGAAGAACAAAAATGATTTCGGCCCGACCTACTTGTTCATGAGGGTAGGGATGAAGTCCTTCGGTGGAAATGTTCTCCTCACTTCAAAGAACAAGTTGATTCAAACGGAATCATGGAGGGAGATCGGGAGAGGGGAAAATCGTGGAGAAAAGAAGAACGCGAAGAACAAATTCAAAACGCGAATTCAACCACGAATTTGATCCTTGGATTCAGATGAATGGAAGATTGATTAATAACTTGGTGTCGGGCTACAAGCCAATCCTAGCAACACAAAACTTGGATGGCAAAAAGCTCAAGAACAAGAGCCAGCTCTCCCTAACCCTAGCCTTCTCTCACAGGAACAAAATGAGAGAGACACCACCAAGAACTCTCTAAGGATAGCGGCTGCCCTAGCAGCCCCCCTCATATATATTGGCGCACGTCCGAAGACCAAAACGCCCTTACATTAAGCACTCAACCCAAATACCCCCCAGGGGTAA
The DNA here is from genome assembly GCA_009763385.1 of Coix lacryma-jobi var. lacryma-jobi. Lineage (NCBI taxonomy): Eukaryota > Viridiplantae > Streptophyta > Magnoliopsida > Poales > Poaceae > Coix > Coix lacryma-jobi. The sequence goes on along the minus strand of VDCT01000867.1, from coordinate 323,621 downwards.
AACCGTCCAGTCCGGTCAATCTTCATCCGACGGCCACGCCCGCACATCCAGTAGCTTCGCCTCAACGCGACCTCCCTGATGCCGCCACGTGCCGTCATCGTCGACCACTGCGCCTTCTCACCGATAGCTTCGCCGCAACGCAAGCCTCTCGGTGCCGCCACGCGTCGACCGTCCTTTCGGACCAACCCCCAGTTTTGAGGCCCAAACCGGGAAACCGTCCACCCCGAGTTTTGAGGCCCAAACTCGGAAACCCGCACGCCCAGGTTTTGAGGCCCAAACCTGGAAACCGTCCTCGCCGAGTTTTGAGGCCCAAACTTGGAAACCTGCCACCCTAGGTTTTGAGGCCCAAACCTGGAAACCGTCGATGGTAGCTTTTTGAGGCTCAGCTACCGAACCCGCACCGTAGACGAGATGTGGTTCGCACACCCCGACCACCGGCACCGATGCCGATGCATGTCCAGCCTCCACACCGGGCACAACGCCTTCGCCATCCACCTTGACTCGGCCGACGGCACTTGCGCCGCACGCAAGCCTGTGTCCGACCTCCCGCCAAGTGACACGACGCTGTCGTCCCGACTCGGCCGATGCACCGCACATCCCCATGTGCTCCTGCTCGCTGATCCCACGTGCCAGCTACCACAGCTGGTCCTCTGGCCCTCTGGTCCCTCAGTCCAAGCCTCACGTCCACCCTTCACCGCTCTGGGTACATCAGCATGGCACGTCCGCCGCACGGCACGCCCATCCTTCACCGCTCCCGGTCTGTCGGCACGACACGTCTCTACTCGACCTTCACCTCGCCATAGACCTCTGTATCCGAGCTCCACACCTGCACATCAACACAGCCAAGAGACACATGTCGCACTCGCACACCAACACAGAAACACCACACAACTCACGCCACCGGTTAGTCATAAACAATAAGCGCATAGCGAGATATGGACTAAACCGGGTAAAAGCCTCATACCTTCCTCATCAAAGTCAATCATTCATCATATGTGTTCTCAATCTCCCCCTTGATGAATGCATTGACTAAAAATAAACCACAAAGGAAGGGTTTGAAGGCAAGCCTCATCCAAGTACCCAAAAGCCAAGCAAAAGCAAACACAAGGCTACTTGATATGAGGAAGGATCATGAAAACTCCAAATAAAAGCTGTCGGTCCCGAAAGAAACGGGAAAAAGCGGGCAAAACCTCCACACAACCGAAGAGACAAGATAAACAAGAGTTTCATGAAATCCCAAAAGGTACTCGAAAACCAATCTCAAATAAAATTGTCAAACAATCATCACAAAATAGAGACCAAGGTACTTATCCACTTGGTTTTGGGTTAATTTCTCCCCCTTTTTCTTTCTCTTTCTCTTTCTCCCCCTTGATGATTGAATTGACAAAAACTAGGCACAAGAGATGGTTTGAGATACCATAACCGAAAATCTCATTCAAGTGATCAAAAGCCATCGGAGGGCAAAGAACAAAATCACTTGTCATGAGACATAACTTGGTCCCCAAAGACATGGGCAACGGCTCAACACAACCAAGTAAGGGATCGGAGCAACAACTCAAGAATGAGCAAAACTCGATCACATAGAGGAAAAGACTTGGTTCCCAAAGACATGGGCAACGGCTCGATGCAACCAAGTCAAAAATGAGCTAGCCCTGAAGAAAAGGCAGAAAATGGCTCAACACCACTAGCTCAAAGCTCAATACCAATTGAGGCTGAATCAACGCATAAGAATGCAAAACTGATCACAAACAGCCAAGAATTGGTGAAAACAGCTAGTTCCTCAAGACAGAGGCACATAGGCTCGACACAACTAGCTGAAGGGTCCATACCAATCGAAAATACCAAGCAAAAACTGCTAGTCCCTCTAGACTGAGGCAAAAACGGCTCAACACGACTAGCAGGCTCGATACCGACTGAGAAAAAACCACAAGAGAGTCTCAACACTAAATGGAGCACAAACACTCGGAGCACGCGGAGAAGCAGCAAGACAAAAGCGACTCCCCCTGAAAGCAAGCCTACATACAATGGCTATGCAACAAAGCTAATGACACCAATTGCATTCCATACCAAAAGATGGATACCAATTGAGACACATAAAAGAGCTATACCGAGTGAAGAAGGACATAAAAGAGAACTAAACTCCCCCTAGCTCAAAGCTCTCCCCAAAAATGCATGACTCTCCCCTTTGTGCCAACACTCAAGCTCCCCCTTGCAAGGAGCTTCTCCCCCTTGACAAAAGGGAACATGCTGAGGGGTTTCGACAATTCTCCACAAAATTGACACAAACACAAGACGAGTCATCAACCAAAAGCATATGGGGGCTATGAAAAGCACTGAAAGTGACCACAAAGTGTGTCGCTGAAAGTGACCACAAAGTGTGTCGGAGCTGGGGGTATGTACACTAAGCTAAAAATGCATGATATGCACAATGCAACAGCTTCAAGTGTATAGCAATCAGAATGAAAAGATGCTCAAAAGGGTGCTGCCCTGAAAGTGTAGCAATCAATACAAATGCTAGCAAAGGCTCAAACTGATCAAATGAATACGAAATATGAACAATTAAGCATATAAGCAATTTTAAGCCATTTGAAAAGGAGTCCACCACTAAAATAGCACTTAGCATGAATAGACAGGAAATCAACCAAGTGCTAACTCGAGTACAAAAGGTGAACTACCCCTAGCAAAGTTCAATCATCATGCAATAGAATGAAGCATAGACTTGTGTTATTTTCAAATTTTTATCGGAATTTGCAGCGGTATTAACACAAGTTCAAATCAAAGCATGTGATTGCGAGAGGTTGAAAACATGGTCATCGCCTAACTTTTCAACCGGGCTAAGCCTATGCAAGAAAAGCAATCAGAAGCTTAAAGCACCGGTTTCGGTCTTACACTACACGGCTCAAGTTTAACTCAAATGTGCAATGAGAAACAGTCTCGATACCGTGAGGTGCTGACACATGCAATCCCATCTCGTTCTTTTCATTTCACTTAGACTTGGATCAAATTTTAAGCACAAGGTAAATATGAACAATCCAAGCAAGTGAATGACTCAGTGCAAGAGACATAGCAACCTAGCATACAAAAGATAGCACAAGTGATCTCAACACATCCTACCCATGCTAGTTGTCAATCTCAATGGTGAACAAATTAAAGGTTTCATAGTTGATTAGTCAAGTTCACCATTTGCAAAAATAGCTTAGCTCATAACATGTATCAAGTGATCAAAAAGAGCCTAAGCTACAAGCATCATCATGAATAGACAAGGCATACCAACAAGAGCATAATCTCATTCTCATTGCTCTAGACATGAAGCTCTAAAATGCAAGATGTACATGATGAAATGCATGCAAAGCTAGCCTATAAGGAAAACCCAAAACAAAAGGGTATCGGAGAAGACCAACTAAGATACAACAAGCAACATGCTTCCCCAACTAAAAGGGAAACACGCACCAAAGACACAAATAAAGAGCCAAGAAATGCTCAAGCGACAGCCAGCGAAATCCACATCAAAAAGACCACACAGCAGAAAGGGGTCGAAGGAGTGTACCAAAAACCGAACTCAGAAGTGTGTCGGAGGTACCTCATGAAGCGCATGACCGGTTGCTGGTGTGATGCCCGAGGGGACGCCTGAATCTGCTGAACTCCGGGGCGCTTCCCTCGCCGGAGTCGTCTCCCCCTCGCCTGATGTTGTCGCTCGCACAGGTGCTGCTAGTGCTTGCTGGAGATCTGCTCGAATGGAATCCCAAGTCGTGGAAGAAGTGGGATCGGGTCCGTGAGCTGAAATGCTCTCTCCAGGCTCCTGTTCTCCTGCACACTAAAAAGCAGAAGAAAACACAAGGCATTGTCTCGTCCAGTGTGACCTCAAGGTCTCCATGAAAACGGTTAGTCACATAATAAGCATAAGGTGAACTCTCAACAAAAAGAGATCTACATATGAAAGATACCGCAAGGAGATCTGAACTCAAACTAGTCAAAACTACCATGCAACAGGATAAAGCACTGTTTAGCAAAATGCAGCCTAGAGACATGATCAACTCAAACACAACATAAACCTCAACACATGCTACAATGCAAGATAATGATAGCAATAGATCCAAAAGCATGTGACATGATAAAATTGTGGAAAGGCTAGTGCTCAAACTAATCATATCAACTGGGTACATGTAGCTACACAAAACTAGCACCTGAAAAGTGATACCTAATGAACATCATACCACTACAAATAAAGCTCATGGAGAAGTATGGTAAAGCATGGCACAATGTTCATGAGGATCACCAACTAGCATGAAAAGTGGATATTCCACAAAAGCTATACACAAAGCTAGCATGACATATGATATACAAGATAACACATGCTAGACTAAAGCAAAACATGATACAAAAGAAAATGTACATGCGAAAACTATACAAGTGAGCACATGAAGAACCTACTCATACCACAAGACATAGATCATGGATGTACAAGGTATGAGTGTAAAAGACTCACCTAGTAGCAAAACCCTCTTTGGAGGCAAATCTAGGCGGGGTGTAGAGAACCATCAAATCTTGATCACATCTAAAAGATCAAGCTCCATCAGGTGCATGTTCTCCACCCCGCGTCCTCATATCTACACACAAGAGGACAAAGTGACCCGAGCCTTGGATCCCGAAGGGTTAGCAAGCATGTACTTGGGAATCCAGGACTTGGTCACAAAACTCAACTTATCTTGTGGGTTAGCATGATGCAAATGTCGGTTCAAATGCAACTGTGAAACACCCTTGGAAGCATTCCTCAAAAGGACAACTCGAGGAGAAGACCGAGTCGTACCACGGGAAAAGAGGCAAACATCTTCCAAGGTTTTTGTACAAGAACCAATAGAAGCATCATGAAAAGCATGACGTGGACCAAGAGAAGAAGCACTAGAAGCATGTCCACGACCATGACCTATCCCACTAGAAAAGGAGTCATAAATCCCATCAACAAAAATGGGCTTCTTAATAGGAGCACAAGTGTTCATGCCATGAGACGGGCTATGAATCACCATCTTCCTAGAAGAGTGAGCTTGGCGCAAGCGTTTGGCACGCCGATAGCAGAAGCTTTCTTGATGCCCATCTTTCTCACAAAAAGAGCAATGGTACAAAGGCCTATCGGAAGACACACCATTCTCCGACAAGTGAGAAGTCCCTTAGGACTTAGAACAAGAAGCATCAACCACCAACTTGGTGCCAACACTAGGAGCACACGTGCCATGGGAAAGGCTACGCGGCTTCCTAAAAGCCTTAGCTCGAATTCGCCGCTCATGCTTGACACGGCGAAAACAAAAATCAAGCGAATGTCCCTCCTTCTTGCAAAAGGTGCAATGAAAAACCGGATTGGGAGGACGAGTCCCAAAAATATGAGAAGCACCCTTGTCAAGAGAAGTCCCTTGGACATCACTCGAAGAAACAACAAGGTTGGGAGTAGCTATGAAGGAGCTATCCGAAACCTTGACACTAGTGCTATTGTCAAAAGACTCACGCGCAACACAAGAACTCAACTCCAGTTGCAAAGATGCAAACTTAGAAATATCAACATCGGAGTTGGGAGAAATGCGTGACCCCAAAGACATAGCACAAAGGCTCTTGCACCTTTTGGATAAAACCTCATTCTCAAACATGAGGCGATCACAAGTACCACAAGGAGTGTTTTTCAGATTCTCCATCTCCTCTATTATGCACTCGACATGTGTGGTACGCAAGAGCTCAACTTCCTTCTCAAGGTTGGCACTCATATCATTGTGCTCAACCAACTTGGCGCTCATATCATCGCGCATTTGCTTCAAAACCAAAACTTCTTTTTCCAAATCAATGCATGATGTGCACATGAAATTGGTGGAAGAAACATCACCATTCACATCAAGCAAGGAATTATTAATATCACAAGATGTAAGGCAAGCATCTTTATTCAAAGAGCATGAGCTACAAGGCCTAGAATTTATCTCATCAATTTTGGCCCTAGCATGCTCGAGTTCATCTACACATGTTCTGTGAATCAAACTTAGTTCTCTAAGTCTAGCAACAAAAGATTCACAAGAATCACATGGTGACAAAGCATTTGACTTAAGCAAGGCTAATTTAGTTTTAGCACAATCAAGGTCCTTGCGCAAGTCAATGCAAACTAGACATGGTTCGGAAGCATTGGATTTCAACAAATAAATCTCAGATTTTAAGCTATCAAGAGAAAAGCCTAGCTCATCATTCTTCCTAACCAAGTCAACACAGGAGGTGCAAGGCAAAGAGACACTAGACTTCAGCTTAGCGATGGAGCATTTTAATTTTTCTACCATTCTACGCAAGGTATCACAAAGCTCATCATCCCTAGAGCAAGCCTCATATAAGTTGTGCAAAGCCACAAGACCACAAGCAAGTGTACCTCTCTTGGCCTTGCCAAGTTGATGTAGGAGATCCTCCGGTGAAAGCTCGTCATGTTGTAGAAGATTCAGCAGATCGTTCACCTCGCGATCCCTCTCATCAACTGCACTCCTCCTTCTCCCCAAGATGTCGTCCATGGAACCGTTCATGCTGAAGGACAAAGACATACTTGAAGAAGAGCTAGGTGCTACTTCAAAAAGCACCGTTAGTGTTAGCCAAGAAAAAAGCTAAACACCTCGGCAAGCCACGTCGGAAGCCAAACCACTCTAAAAAGGTCGCCTTCGCGGATCCGGAACCGGTTAAGGTAGACAGATCCTTAACTGGCTCCAATACCAATTGAAGGACCGAAAATGCTATTGCAAGGCGACCAGAGGGGGGGTGAATGGGAGCCTAAAATTTCTTCTCGAAATTACAGCCTATGTCCCAACAAAATCAACCCCAAAAGCTTCGGACTCAAACGTGATGCCCACGACCCTCTGAAAGAGGGTGGATGATCCCTAGGATCAAAGCGAGGCACCACACAAGAGAGCAAATCAAAACTCTCAAAACCCCGAGTCAAGTTCGTGCCTAAAAGACCACTCCTAAACGTAGATAGAGGGCTACGTTGGGATTCCTCCAAATACCGATGCTAACACGTAGCAAAGATATGTAGAGAGGTTCCTAGGTGAACTCTAGGAGCAAACGAGAAGTCCGGAAACGAACCGGTAAAGCCAGGAGGGCCAACGCTCTTAAACTGCACAAGCTGCAGATTATCGGACTGTCCGCGGTCAGGCTCCCGAACTGTCCGGTGTGGGCCGGACTGTCCGCCGCTAGGGGGCCGAACTGTCCGCAGGCGAAACACCCAAAACCAAACTGTTCTGCTACAGCCCTGGACTGGTCCCGGACAGTCCGCGGTTTGCACGCCAGACTGTCTGCGGTTCACGTGAACAGTGAACTCCGAGCGTCCGATGCCTGCCCTATGCAGCGTCCGATGAGGACCCCGGACTGTCCGCGGGTCCTGGCGGACTGTCCGCCGGCTACCGAGCCAACACAGCAAAGCTGCTGCAAAGTCCCTGCTCAGGCCCGGACTGTCCGCGCCCAACACTGGCGGACTGTCCGCCTGTCACCCGAAGGGAAAACGCCCGAGGCCAACAGCCACTGCTCGGCTGAAGCCGCGATGCGCGGACTGTCCGCGGCCTATATGGCGGACTGTCCGCGACCTCCCAGAAAGCGCAAAAAAAGCGCGAAACAAACCCAAAATCGATTGGATCTTCACCAAATCGAACGAGGCTGCAAACTAACTCCACCCAAATGTTCTTCTATGTGTTGGGAAGCTAATCCTAGGATATCATCGCTTCAACCCAACTAATCCATGAGAAATCCGAAGAACATTATAAAAGGGGAAGAACGAAGAACAAAAACGATATCGGTCCGACCTACTTGTTCGTGAGGGTAGGGATGAATTCCTTCGGTGGAAATGTTCTCCTCACTTCAAAGAACAAGTTGATTCAAACAGAATCGCAAAAGACGCAGCGTAGAGGGAGATCGGGAGAGGGGAAAATCGTGGAGAAAAGAATAACGCGAAGAACAAATTCAAAACGCAAATTTAACCACGAATTTGATCCTTGGATTCAGATGAATGGAAGATTGATTAATCACTTGGTGTCGGGAAACAAGCTAATCCTAGCAACACAAAACTTGGATGGCAAAAGCTCAAGAACAAGAGCCAGCTCTCCCTAACCCTAGCCTTCTCTCATAGGAACAAAATGAGAGAGACACCACCAAGAACTCTCCAAGGATAGCGGCTGCCCTAGCAGCCCCCCTCATATATATAGGCGCACGTCCGAAGACCAAAATGCCCTTACATTAAGCACTCAACCCAAATACCCCCAGGGGTAAAACTGTCCAGTCCGGTCAATCTTCATCCGACGACCACGCCCGCACATCCAGTAGCTTCGCCTCAACGCGACCTTCCTGATGCCACCACGTGCCGTCATCGTCGACCACAGCGCCTTCTCACCGATAGCTTCGCCGCAACGCAAGCCTCTCGGTGCCTCCACGCATCGACCGTCCTTTCGGACCAACCCCCGGTTTTGAGGCCCAAACCGGGAAACCGTCCACCCCGAGTTTTGAGGCCCAAACTCGGAAACCCGCATGCCCAGGTTTTGAGGCCCAAACCTGGAAACCGTCCTCGCCGAGTTTTGAGGCCCAAACTCGGAAACCGGCCACCCCAGGTTTTGAGTCCCAAACCTGGAAACCGTCGATGGTAGCTTTTTGAGGCTCAGCTACCGAACCCGCACCGTAGACGGGATGTGGTTCGCACACCCCGACCACCGACACCGATGCCGATGCATGTCCAGCCTCCACGCCGGGCACAACGCCTTCGCCATCCACCTTGACTCGGCCGACGCCACTTGCGCCGCACGCAAGCCTGTGTCCGACCTCCCGCCAAGTGACACGATGCCGTCGTCCCGACTCGGCTGATGCACCGCACATCCCCATGTGCTCCTGCTCGCCGATGCCACGTGCCAGCTACCACATGTGATAGAACCTCCTGGATTATTAGGGCCCACGTGTACCTGTCCTTGTCCTATAGACCTCGGACAGACATACACTGTGCCCCATAACCCGAAAGACCCATCACGTGTCATCGGGTAACCCAACTTATCCACGTTTCCTTACACTCCCAGGATCATTGCAAGAGTCATTGCAGTATTACAACATTTTATAAATAAAATACATCAGAGATAAAAGTGCGGAAGTATTACACCATAAGTTTTACAAACCAGTTGTTCAAACTTGCGTCGTTATTACAAACCATAGTTTCAAACTTTAACCTAGGTAGTGGAGGTAGCATTAATAAAACTGTATAACACACAAACAACCCCGCCTAAGGTTTGCCTTACTCCTCCCCAGACACGTCCTCCTCAACGATGGTCACGCAACAAGCCTCAAAGCAAGGCTGCTCGTGCACGTCACCTGCAACAGGGGATTATGCTGGCTTGGGTAGGCTCAACAGAATTTTTCATTTGCATAAAAGCTTACTAAAATAGTTCTAGATTCAAATTTTACTTAATCATTTGAGTATTTGGTAAGAACTGAAAGTGAACATTAGTGAAAGATCATCATCATTCTTTCTTAAACCAGTTCCATTTTCATTCTACGGTGCGGGTCGAAAGATTGAGTCTCCTTAACCGAGGAGCACGACGATTCGAACCAATTCAACCAGATCTGGGAGTTTTCCACGATCATACGACATATGTAGACCCGTGATCACACATATACCAACCCCAACCTCGGATCCTCCAAACAAGACCGGGTCCGCGCCACCCGAGAGTACTTGTACACCTCCAATCCGGGACTTTAACCCACGAGGGTAGCTAGTACTCCCGCCATCTCTCCACTCCCAGTGCGCGATTAGCCGTTCTCATTTAAGAACCACCAAGGCAGAGCTTACCGTAGCATATGATCGGTACTTCACAATTTCTCAATCTAGCAGGCCAACAACGGTTAACCCTATCCGACACATCCGGGTCACTCTGCACCAACCCCAGGTTCGATGCATGTGCCCGTCTAGTCTTAACAATCATTCTTTCTCATTATCATTCCCAAAACGATAAGTATTGAAAACATTTATCAAAAGCTTCATAAAGCGAGGCTAAGCATTTCTAGCATTTTCATAAAGCAGGTAGCAAGGTATGATATATCGATAACAAGGTTGATCATGCATCAACAGGTTTAAAACATTTTTTTGATAAACATTTAATGCATCAGGTTATCGAAAGTAAGTGTAATTGTAAAACCAAGGAAATGGTTAAATGAACCGGGGCTTTCCTTCGTTGACTGGAAGAGTCTGGAATTCCTGATAACCTGGGTCAACTGGATACTCTGAACTTTCCAGATCAACCTCGTCCGGACACGCGATTACTTCGGAGGCTACACGATAACATAGTGCATGCTTAATGGAATGCTCATGACAGGATCATGGTAAAGATGGAAATTTCTAAGCTATAAACATTTATTTTGCAACAGCTTTTCATCGGTACCATTGCAAACCAACAAAACCAACTTACATAAATATACATGGTTTAAATGAGTGATATTTGCCTGTATCAAGCAGCAGATCAAGATAATTCAATTATCTTAACCTTTAAAACTACTCTAAAGAAACTTGGGTTTTTATGTTTTACCATATTATTTAATCATAAAGAAAGCAATTTTAATCAGCCGGAAATTAAGTTGTGCAGCAAACTATGCTCAAATTAGTTCAAACTTTTTACACAGATTGATTATATCCTATATAATGCATAAAATAAATTTCAGCATTTTTGGACAAGCATATGAATTTACAAAATTAAATTATCTATAAACATTCAAATGATTAAACAAAGCATTTAAATAAGAATAAAATTTATTTGCTTTAACAGAGCTCACAATTTTTGTGATGATACATTTTCACCTAAAAACAGTGCCAAAAATAGTTTCATGATTTTTGGACATTTAAATAGGCCTACAAAAATCCTCAAAGTCCATTTATTAATAAAAGGGCCTATTTAAATCACTTTCAAAATTTGTTCCAAACTAAAGTTTCATATTTTTCATAAATATTAGATAACTTGAGAAAGCCACACAAAAATTTTCACAATTTTTGGAGCTTTCTACAAAAAGATATCAAAAAGACAAAATCTGACACTATTCATCCCTTTCAGAAAAAAGGAAAAACCATTTCTAACTCTTACTGGGCTCGGCCCAGTTACGACCCACGGCAGCTGACACCCTGGCCCCAGGCGTCAGCCACCTCTCTTCCTTCTCACGCCGAGGCCAGCGCCCGGCCGACCTTGACCGGCCGGTGATCTCCTCGCCGGCGAAGTTTGCGGTGACGGCGAGGACCGCAACGCCTCCGGCTTGACTTCGCGCACCGATTCCACCCTTTACCCGACCTAGCACTCACTCGCCTTCGAGCAGACGACGGCCATGGCGGCTCGGCCACTTCGAGCACGGCGGCGACGCGATGTTCCGGCCGCTAGGGCTCGGTAGCGACCTAGAAGAGGGTAGCACCACCCCGAGGTACACCTCGCGACGATGGTGCATCCCCTAGCTTGGACAGAGATGGCTTGGATACATGCAGTCCACGGTGGCGACCATGGCGGCTCTTGCGCCGACGGTGAGCCTCGCGGACCGACCACGGTGGCTCGGTAGCGACTGAACCAGGGATCGCAACACATCAAGGAGCTCATGACGACTACGGTGCTCACCTCGCCTTGACTCGAGGAGCACTGGACCAAGGTTGGCGACGGCGGTGGCGATGGCGGAGCTTGTGCCGGCGGCAACCGTCGCGGACTGCCCAAGCCAGAGCGTTAGCGACCTCCAAAGCGAGCCGAACATGAGCCACAACAAAACGCGATGCTAAAACACTCATCGAATTGACTGGAGATACCTCGGCTTACCGTGACCGCGACCAAGGCACTTACGGCGGCGTCCTGCCGGCAGCGGGGAAGGAGACGGTGGCGGCGGTGTTTGCGAGCGTTAGAGCTTGGGTTAGCTAGCTCAGGAGAAGCAAAGGAGCTAGGCGGAGCGACTGGGAAGATGGAGATGGCAGAGACGCGGCAACGTCGAAGAGTGAGCTCGTCGGAGCCGGACTGAAAACAGGGGAGGAGAAAAGGGGAGGTGGCGGACGCGGGTGATGAGAGGGTTGGGGAGCTCTCAGAGCTTGCCACCGCACGGAGTGAAGCAGAGAGGGAAGCAGCTGTGTGGCCGGACACGTGGAGCCGGGAGGAGGCGCCCAGGCCACGGCGGCGACGACACGGCGACCAAGGGCAGAGCACATGCTCGGCTCTTTTTCCCCCCTCTCCCAGATTACTGTAGCACTGCACTTCCCCCTTTTCTTTTACTCTATAAATTTGTACTGCACTCCAAAAACTCTTAAAACCAAAGTTGCTCCAAATTTTGCGCTCTACAAAATTGCTTTAAGAACTCAAGTCAAATTCTGCCAAGATTTTGAAATGGAGTTCAAAAACCGATTTTGAACCAAACTGAATTCAAAATTACTCTTGAATTTTCTAAACAACTTCAAATTTTGGCAATATACGAAAGGTAGAGTTTGAAAAGTTGTTCAAGTTTGCTTTAACACTCTTTGACTGATTTCATCTGGAAACAGGTCAATTTGATCAAAACAGTTCAAATCCATTTCAAATTGGAAATTTGAAAAGGGGACAGATTTAGGGTTTGGCAGTCAAAAACAAAATTACTTTTAATTTTGCATTGACAGTTGAAAAATGGTCAATGTATGAAATGTTCCTTTTGAAATTCTCTACAACTTTGATGTAGATTTCAAACTCAGCTTTCAAATAATTTTTGAAATGCAAGTTTAAAATCAAAAAGGGATCATTTCCAGGGTTTAAGTAAATTTATAATTACTTGAAATTTCGAGCAGCAACTCTAAAAACTTTAAATACCAAAGTTGTACCTCTTTTCAAGATCTACCAAAGAGCTTTTAGGGTCTACCCCTAAATATGCATAGATTTTGAATTAACTAAAAGGGCTAATTAACTTATATAGAAATTTGATGACTTTCCCATTTCTAGGCTAATCAAATTTTATACCCTTTTGACTTGTTGAACTTTGATTCATGTCCTACCTGACTTTAGTCAACTGGGAATGAACACAAGTTACTTCATAATGACATTCCAAATTAGGGTTTTGAGCTACCTCACAAGCAATAACAAAATGCTCACACATTAGAAATTAAACTCATTTTAGTGAATGCATCACAAGGTGAACTAGCATATGATGCTATGAAATGCTTATGACGGCATGACAATATTTTATTCATGTAAACACCTGAGGTGTTACATCCTTTCCCCCTAAAAGAAATCTCGACCCGAGATTTAACTATAAACTAAGCCAACCACTATAGTTGTGGGGTACGAGGATAAAGATTACAGACTTTTTACAAAAACTAGAAACACGTTCTATTTGTCAACCTCTTTCACTGCCCTGACTGTATGGTTGCATAGAATTCAGGAAACTGCTCTATTAGGAATTCTTCGGTTTCCCAAGTTGCTTCCTCTTCAGAATGCTGACTCCATTGAACTTTATAGAACCTGTGAGTGTGTCGTCGAGTCACTCTATCTCGTTGATCGAGAATTTTGATGGGATACTCTGAATATGTCATATCAGGCTCAAGTTGTACCCCTTCAACATCAATCACTTGGTCAGGAACTCATAGACACTTCTTCAGCTGAGAGATGTGAAACACATTATGAACCTCTGACAGATGAGCTGGTAGGTGAATGCGGTATGCCACTTTGCCACACTTGGCTAGGATTTGAAATGGCCCAACGTAACGGGGAGCAAGTTTTCCTTTGACCCCGAAACGATAAACACCCTTGGTGGGTGACACCTTTAGATACACAAAATCTCCTTTGGCAAACGTCAAAGGTCTACGCCTTTTGTCTGCATAGCTTTTCTGTCGAGATTGTGCTATTTTCATATTTCTTTGTACGAGTTTGACCTTCTGTTCAGTCTCTTGAACTAGATTGACACCAAAGAACCATCTTTCACCAGGCTTGGACCAATGTAAAGGAGTCCGACACCTTCTGCCATATAAAGCTTCAAATGGTGCCATACGGATACTCTCTTGATAGCTATTGTTGTATGAGAACTCTGTTAATGGTAAGCACTCATCCCACTTAAATGGAAAGTCAAGAGCACATGCTCTGAGCATATCTTCTAATATTTGATTTACTCTTTCAGTCTGACCATCTGTTTGTGGGTGGTAAGCTGTACTGTGTAAGAGTTTAGTGCCCAGAGACTCTTGTAGACTTTCCCAGAATTTTGAAACAAACTGAGTACCCCTATCTGATACAATAGTCTTCGGAACTCCATGCAAACTCATAATCCTCTGAAAGTATATCTTGGCATATGTGGATGCCGAGTAGATGGTCTTGACTGGTATAAAATGTGAAACCTTGGTTAAACGATCTACTATAACCCAAATAGAGTCGTAGCCCTTGGATGTTCTTGGTAAACCAACAATAAAGTCCATACTGATGTCCTCCCATTTCCAAGTAGGAATTGGCAATGGCTGCAGTTCACCAGCTGACTTAAGATGAATGGCTTTGACTTTCTGAAAAGTATCACATCTGGCTACATACTTTGCAATTTCGATCTTCATCTTAGTCCCTAGAATCTTTGCCTAAGATCCTGGTACATTTTTGTACTTCCCAGATGAATCGCAAATGGGGTAAGATGAGCTTCATCCAGAATCTGCTTCCTCAACTCAGCATTCTTCGGAACGACCAGTCTATCTTTGAACCAGACCACTCCTGCTTCATCGACTCGGAAACACGAAGCTTTGTCTGCTTTGGCTTTCTCTTTGAGGTGGACAATACCCTTGTTTTCTTTCTAAGCAGCTACAATCTGGTCTTTGATAGATGATTGAACTGATATATTAGACAAACTGCCCTGAGTGATCATCTGAATACCCAGTTTTTCTAACTCGGAACAAAGAGCAAGATCTACTGGTCTGACAGTGGTACAGTTGCAACGAACCTTTCGACTAAGAGCATCGGCTACAACATTTGCCTTTCCGGGATGGTAATGCACTTCAAGATCATAATCTTTGATTAGCTCTAACCACCTTCGTTGTCGCATATTCAACTCTGACTGAGTGAATATATATTTCAGACTCTTGTGGTCGGTGCATATGTGACATGTGTTGCACAAGAGGTAATGACGCCAAATCTTTAAGGCGTGGACAACCGCTGCTAACTCTAAGTCATGAGTTGGATAGTGTTCTTCATGACGTTTCAACTGTCGGGATGCATAAGCTATCACTCTGCCCTCTTGCATCAAAACACAACCAATCCTGATACCAGAAGCATCACAATACACATCAAACGGCTTCTCAATATTGGGTTGGGCTAAGACTAGAGCTGTAGTTAAGAATTCTTTTAGCTTTTGAAAAGCTTTTTCACATTTATCCGACCAAACAAACTTGACTTCATTCTTTAACAACTGAGTTATAGGTTTGGCAACTTTGGAGAAGTCCGGAATAAACCTGCGGTAATAACCTGCCATACCCAGAAAACTGCGAATTTGATGGACAGTTCTGGGGGATTCCCATTCAAGGATTTCTTGTACCTTGCTTGGATCCACAGCTACACCTTTAGCCGATAACACATGGCCCAAAAATGGAACTTTGTCTAACCAGAACTCACATTTACTGAACTTTGCATATAGCTGATAGTCTCTCAGATGACCCAACGCTACTCTGAGGTGTTCCGCATGTTCTCGTGGAGTCTTGGAATATATCAGAATGTCATCAATGAATACTACTACAAACTTGTCTAGCTCAGGCATGAATACGGAGTTCATCAGGTACATGAAGTGAGCTGGAGCATTGGTCAACCCAAAGGACATGACCAAGTACTCATACAGGCCATATCTGGTGGTGAAAGCAGTTTTAGCAATATCTTCAGGCCTTATCTTAATCTGGTGATACCCAGATGTCAGATCTATCTTAGAAAATACCTTGGCGCCCGCGAGTTGATCAAATAGAAGATCAATCCGCGGCAATGGATACTTATTCTTCACTGTCACTTCATTGAGCGGACGATAGTCCACACATAACCTCAAGGTTTGGTCTTTCTTTTTAACAAACAAAGCAGGACAGCCCCATGGTGATGAACTAGGTCTGACATAACCTTTATCAAGCAGTTCTTGCAACTGAACTTTTAATTCTGCTAGTTCTTTAGGTGGCATTCTATAGGCTCGTCGAGATATTGGTGCTGTTCCTGGTTTTAGCTCTATGCTGAACTCAACATCACGGTCTGGTGGTAACCCCGGCAAGTCCTCAGGAAACACATCCGGGAACTCACAATCTACTGGAATATCCTGAACCTCTTTAACTGTCGTTGCACAGACGCTGCCGCACATCTGGTCAACGGTTCTCTTTGAAATCAGAAGTTGGATAAAGAGTTCAGAAGTACTATTAGGTATGATCAACCTGACTGTTCTTTGCAAGGCATCTAATACTGCCTTCTGCTGGGCATCTAATACTGACTTCATTCTTTAACAACTGAGTTATAGGTTTGGCAACTTTGGAGAAGTCCGGAATAAACCTGCGGTAATAACCTGCCATACCCAGAAAACTGCGAACTTGATGGACAGTTCTGGGGGATTCCCATTCAAGGATTTCTTGTACCTTGCCTGGATCCACAGCTACACCTTTAGCCGATAACACATGACCCAAAAATGGAACTTTGTCTAACCAGAACTCACATTTACTGAACTTTGCATATAGCTGATGGTCTCTCAGACGACCCAACGCTACTCTGAGGTGTTCCGCATGTTCTTGTGGAGTCTTGGAATATATCAGAATGTCATCAATGAATACTACTACAAACTTGTCTAGCTCAGGCATGAATACGGAGTTCATCAGGTACATGAAGTGAGCTGGAGCATTGGTCAACCCAAAGGACATGACCAAGTACTCATACAGGCCATATCTGGTGGTGAAAGCAGTTTTAGCAATATCTTCAGGCCTTATCTTTATCTGGTGATACCCAGATGTCAGATCTATCTTAGAAAATACCTTGGCGCCCGCGAGTTGATCAAATAGAAGATCAATCCGCGGCAATGGATACTTATTCTTCACTGTCACTTCATTGAGCGGACGACAGTCCACACATAACCTCAAGGTTTGGTCTTTCTTTTTAACAAACAAAGCAGGACAGCCCCATGGTGATGAACTAGGTCTGACATAACCTTTATCAAGCAGTTCTTGCAACTGAACTTTTAATTCTGCTAGTTCTTTAGGTGGCATTCTATAGGCTCGTCGAGATATTGGTGCTGTTCCTGGTTTTAGCTCTATGCTGAACTCAACATCACGGTCTGGTGGTAACCCCGGCAAGTCCTCAGGAAACACATCCGGGAACTCACAATCTACTGGAATATCCTGAACCTCTTTAACTGTCGTTGCACAGACGCTGCCGCACATCTGGTCAACGGTTCTCTTTGAAACCAGAAGTTGGATAAAGAGTTCAGAAGTACTATTAGGTATGATCAACTTGACTGTTCTTTGCAAGGCATCTAATACTGCCTTCTGCTGGTACATCCAGTTCATCCCCAGGATCACATCTATATCCTGGTCCTTGATTACTATCATATTAGTGGGATAAGTATGCCCGACAAATTCTACGGGCACCTGATGCGCCACTTCCTTTGTATATAAACGACCTCCCAGTGTGTGTATAAGGAAATTTTCTTGTGCTTCCCCAATGGGTATATGATGCTTTTCAACAAAACTCTTACTGATAAAGGTATGCGATGCACCAGAATCAAATAGTAATATGGCAGGATGGTGAGCAACTGAAAACATACCCATCATGACGGGTTCCCCTTCAGGAATATCTGCCGCTTGTGCGTAATACACCCGGCCAGTCTTCTGGACGGTCTTATTCTTCTGATTATTATTGTGGCCTTGATTCTGCTGTGGTTGTTGCTGTAACCGCTGCTGGGAATTCTGACCACTTTGCCCCTATGGAGTATTTAGGATACTCTTCCTGGGATATGGGCAATTACGGGAAAAATGGTCTGGCTTCCCACAGTTGTAGCATGGGTAGTTGTGGTTCTGGGGAGTTTGGGATCGAATGCCAGGGGCATTCGGCTGTCGTGGATAATTAGAGTTCACAACGGTTTTAGCGGATGACTGCTGTGAGCTGGCTTGTTGTTGCTGGGGTGGACGGTACTGTGGACGGTTGTGCTGGACTGGGTGGTATATGATACGCTGGCGCTTCTTATTGCCACCAAACAATCCAGTCAAACCCCCACCCTTCCTCTTTCTGGCTTCGAGATGCTTGAAATGCTTCTCTTCTGCAGATATAGCTTTATTCACCGCATCATTGAAGGAGATATTATCGTCACACATTGCCAGCATCTTCTGCATCTTCGTATTCAGCCCCCTCATGAAGCAACTGCGCTTCTTGTCATCGGTGTTCACATGATCCAAAGCATACTGAGACAGATAATTAAACTTGCTAATATACTGTTGTACTGGCTGATCCCCTTGCCTGAGGGCTAAGAACTCTTCGGCCTTCATCCGCATCACACCCGCTGGAATGTAGTGAGCTTTGAAAGCTCTCGAGAACTCATCCCAGGTAATGCGGTGTTCTGGAGCTTGTGCAGCTTCAAAGTTTGCCCACCAAGTTCCCACAGCTCCCCTCAACTGCTGGGCTGCGAAGGCTGGCTTCTGAGTTTCAGTGTAGTGGATTAGCTCAAACTTCTGATTCATAGTACGGAGCCAATATGCAGCTTCTAGAGGCTCCTCAACCTTAGTGAATACCGGCGGCCTGGTCTCTGTGAAATCTTGATAAGTACTTTCCTGGACCTGATGATGATGTCGGCCACGCTGCCCATATGGTGCATTCTGAACTAGGCCCTGTAGCAGACGTGCATTGTCTGTTGTGGCACGCATGAGTGCAGCAATGGCTTCTGCCAGTGTTGGTGGAACTGGGGGTGCATTGGGAACACCCTCCCCATCATGAGATGAACCAGTCCCATCAGCAGCACGGGTACGAGGCATCTGCTCATAAACAAACCAAACTTTATTGATTTCTGGGTTATGATACAAAAACAGTAACTGCTTACACACTCATGTTACATTATTCATGCATAACAGAACTGATACATGATTCAACTAGCTTAAGATCATGTTCAGCTAAACTATTACACAGCCCCTATCCCCTAGGGTTTAAGATCCACGCCTGACACTCTAGTGAAAGATGACTCACTCGTCACCCCCACTCTCACTGTCGCTGTCATCAGCAGACTCAACCACATCAGGATCTTCCTCTCTCTGCCCTTCTACCTTTTCCTCATCCGTGAGTGTACCCATCTCATCTTCGGCTGCATTTGGAGGTGGAGGTGGATGAAGTTGATCATACAACACATGGACTTTCTCATGTAACTGGTCATTGAATGCTTCTATATCCGTCACATATGCCTCCAACTCATGCAGACGGGATAACGCGGCATCTTCTCGCTGCAAAGCAGTGTTCCGCTCTCCAAGCATTTTAGTCATGAGTTTTTCTGCATTGACCACGCTTCTGTTGGCCCCCTCTAGCTTGAGTTTCATGCCTCCAGCTTTGGCAAGTGCTAAACTCTTCTCCCGAGAGGTGGTGGCCAACTGAGATTTCAACTCACGAACCTCTGCTCGTAAGTCCTCATTGATCTCCTGACTCCTGCTGGACTCTTCCTCCTTGCGGGATGCGAGTTGGTGCCTGGGTACACCATGAGGACCTGTACTCTTTGCGAGGTGTTTCCTTACCGCGTGGCATCCTAGTGAGATAAGATTTTTGAATTAGGCAGATAAAGGAAAATACTTTTTGGATAGCAAGAAAGGATTGGATTCTAACCCCTTACCCCACTATACCATATACCACAAGTTGATTAAGCATGATGCATGAAGCGTACTTACGCATAAAGCATATAAAATTTAAATTATCCTCCCTTACATAGGAGTAGAAATGTACAACAATTTCAAATTAAGGCTTAACTTAACATGCTGCTCCACTTAACAATCTACGATCCACTACTTAAGACAGAACATAGATCGAATAGCATGAACAAGGTATGTCAAAAGCATTTTGGACCAAACTAAAATTTTAAATAGTTTTGACTCAAATCATTTTGAAGTTTTGCAACAATACTACAAGACTGCTGTAATGATTGCTCTGATACCAGCTGTGATAGAACCTCCTGGATTATTAGGGCCCACGTGTACCTGTCCTTGTCCTATAGACCTCGAACAGACATACACTGTGCCCCATAACCCAAAAGACCCATCACGTGTCATCGGGTAACCCGACTTATCCACGTTTCCTTACAATCCCAGGATCATTGCAAGAGTCATTGCAGTATTACAACATTTCATAAATAAAATACATCAGAGATAAAAGTGCGGAAGTATTACACCATAAGTTTTACAAACCAG
Organism: Coix lacryma-jobi var. lacryma-jobi; assembly: GCA_009763385.1. Taxonomy (NCBI): domain Eukaryota; kingdom Viridiplantae; phylum Streptophyta; class Magnoliopsida; order Poales; family Poaceae; genus Coix; species Coix lacryma-jobi. The sequence continues at coordinate 303,256 of VDCT01000867.1, read as the reverse complement.
TTGTTCAAACTTGCGTCGTTATTACAAACCATAGTTTCAAACTTTACCCTAGGTAGTGGAGGTAGCATTAATAAAACTGTATAACACACAAACACCCCGCCTAAGGGTTGCCTTACTCCTCCCCGGACACGTCCTCCTCAACGACGGTCACGCAACAAGCCTCAAAGCAAGGCTGCTCGTGCACGTCACCTGCAACAGGGGATTAACAAACCCTGAGTACAAAGGTACTCAACAAGGCTTACCTGATAAGAGAAGAGAAGAACAGGTATGCTGGCTTGGGTAGGCTCAACAGAATTTTTCATTTGCATAAAAGCTTACTAAAATAGTTCTAGATTCAAATTTTACTTAATCATTTGAGTATTTGGTAAGAACTGAAAGTGAACATTAGTGAAAGATCATCATCATTCTTTCTTAAACCAGTTCCATTTTCATTCTACGGTGCAGGTCGAAAGATTGAGTCTCCTTAACCGAGGAGCACGACGATTCGAACCGATTCAACCAGATCTGGGAGTTTTCCACGATCATAGACATATGTAGACCCGTGATCACACATATACCAACCCCAACCTCGGATCCTCCAAACAAGACCGGGTCCGCTCCACCTGAGAGTACTTGTACACCTCCAATCCGGGACTTTAACCCACGAGGGTAGCTAGTACTCCCGCCATCTCTCCACTCCCAGTGCGTGATTAGCCGTTCTCATTTAAGAACCACCAAGGCAGAGCTTACTGTAGCATATGATCGGTACTTCATAGTTTCTCAATCTAGCAGGCCAACAACGGTTAACCCTATCCGACACATCCGGGTCACTCTGCACCAACCCCAGGTTCGATGCATGTGCCCGTCTAGTCTTAACAATCATTCTTTCTCATTATCATTCCCAAAACGATAAATATTGAAAACATTTATCAAAAGCTTCATAAAGCGAGGCTAAGCATTTCTAGCATTTTCATAAAGCAGGTAGCAAGGTATGATATATCGATAACAAGGTTGATCTTGCATCAATAGGTTTAAAACATTTATTTGATAAACATTTAATGCATCAGGTTATCGACAGTAAGTGTAATTATAAAACCAAGGAAATGGTTAAATGAACCGGGGCTTGCCTTCGTTGACTGGAAGAGTCTGGAATTCCTGATAACCTGGGTCAACTGGATACTCTGAACTTTCCAGATCAACCTCGTCCGGACACGCGATTACTTCGGAGGCTACACGATAACATAGTGCATGCTTAATGGAATGCTCATGACAGGATCATGGTAAAGATGGAAATTTCTAAGCTATAAACATTTATTTTGCAACAGCTGTTCATCGGTACCATTGCAAACCAACAAAACCAACTTACATAAATATACATGGTTTAAATGAGTGATATTTGCCTGTATCAAGCAACAGATCAAGATAATTCAATTATCTTAACCTTTAAAACTAGTCTAAAGAAACTTGGGTTTTTATGTTTTACCATATTATTTAATCATAAAGAAAGCAATTTTAATCAGCCGGAAATTAAGTTGTGCAGCAAACTATGCTCAAATTAGTTCAAACTTTTTATACAGATTGATTATATCCTATATAATGCATAAAATAAATTTCAGCATTTTTGGACAAGCATATGAATTTACAGAATTAAATTATCTATAAACATTCAAATGATTAAACAAAGCATTTAAATAAGAATAAAATTTATTTGCTTTAACAGAGCTCAAAATTTTTGTGATGATACATTTTCACCTAAAAACAGTGCCAAAAATAGTTTCATGATTTTTGGACATTTAAATAGGCCTACAAAAATCCTCAAAGTCCATTTATTAATAAAACGGCCTATTTAAATCACTTTCAAAATTTGTTCCAAACTCAAGTTTCATATTTTTCATAAATATAAGATAACTTGAGAAAGCCACACAAAAATTTTCACAATTTTTGGAGCTTTCTACAAGAAGATATCAAAAAGACAAAATCTGACACTATTCATCCCTTTCAGAAAAAAGGAAAAACCATTTCTAACTCTTACTGGGCTCGGCCCAGTTACGGCCCACGGCAGCTGACACCCTGGCCCCAGGCTGCAGCCACCTCTCTTCCTTCTCACGCCGAGGCCAGCGCCCGGCCGGCCTTGACCGGCCGTTCGACCCGTTGACCGGCCGGTGATCTCCTCGCCGGCGAAGTTTCCGGTGACGGCGAGGACCGCAACGCCTCCGGCTTGACTTCGCGCACCAATTCCACCCTTTACCCGACCTAGCACTCACTCGCCTTCGAGCAGACGACGGCCATGGCGGCTCGGCCACTTCGAGCACGGCGGCGACGCGACATTCCGGCCGCTAGGGCTCGGTAGCGACCTAGAAGAGGGTAGCACCACCCCGAGGTACACCTCGCGACCATGGTGCATCCCCTAGCTTGGACAGAGATGGCTTGGATACATGCGGTCCACGGTGGCGACCATGGCGGCTCTTGCGCCGACGGCGAGCCTCGCGGACCGACCACGGTGGCTCGGTAGCGACTGAACCAGGGATCACAACACATCAAGGAGCTCATGACGACTACGGTGCTCACCTCGCCTTGACTCGAGGAGCACTGGACCATGGTTGGCGACGGCGGTGGCGATGGCGGAGCTTGCGCCGGCGGCAACCGTCGCGGACTGCCCAAGCCAGAGCGTTAGCGACCTTCAAAGCGAGCCGAACATGAGCCACAACAAAACGCGACGCTAAAACACTCATCGGATTGATGGGAGATACCTCGGCTTACCGTGACCGCTACCAAGGCACTTACGGCGGCGTCCTGCCGGCAGCGGGGAAGGAGACGGTGGCGGCGGCGTTTGCGAGCGTTAGAGCTTGGGTTAGCGAGCTCAGGAGAAGCAAAGGAGCTAGGCGGAGTGACTGGGAAGATGGAGATGGCAGAGACGCGGCAACGGCGGAGAGTGAGCTCGTCGGAGCCGGACTGAAAACAGGGGAGGAGAAAAGGGGAGGTGGCGGACGCGGGTGATGAGAGGGTTGGGGAGCTCTCAGAGCTTGCCACCGCACAGAGTGATGCAGAGAGGGAAGCAGCTGCGTGGCCGGACACGCGGAGCCAGGAGGAGGCGCCCAGGCCACGGCGGCGACGACGCGGCGGCCAAGGGCAGAGCACATGCTCTGCTTTTTTCCCCCTCTCCCAGATTACTGTAGCACTGCACTTCCCCCTTTTCTTTTACTCTAGAAATTTGAACTGCACTCCAAAAACTCTTAAAACCAAAGTTGCTCCAAATTTTGTGCTCTACAAAATTGCTTTAAGAACTCAAGTCAAATTCTGCCAAGATTTTGAAATGGAGTTCAAAAACCGATTTTGAACCAAACTGAATTCAAAATTACTCTTGAATTTTCTAAACAACTTCAAATTTTGGCAATATACTAAAGGTAGAGTTTGAAAAGTTGTTCAAGTTTGCTTTAACACTCTTTGACTGATTTCATCTGGAAACAGGTCAATTTGATCAAAACAGTTCAAATCCATTTCAAATTGGAAATTTGAAAAGGGGACAGATTTAGGGTTTGACAGTCAAAAACAAAATTACTTTTAATTTTGCATTGACAGTTGAAAAATGGTCAATGTATGAAATGTTGCTTTTGAAATTCTCTACAACTTTGATGTAGATTTCAAACTCAGCTTTCAAATAATTTTTGAAATGCAAGTTTAAAATCAAAAAGGGATCATTTCCAGGGTTTAAGTAAATTTATAATTACTTGAAATTTCGAGCAGCAACTCTAAAAACTTTAAATACCAAAGTTGTACCTCTTTTCAAGATCTACCAAAGAGCTTTTAGGGTCAACCCCTAAATATGCATAGATTTTGAATTAACTAAAAGGGCTAATTAACTTATATAGAAATTTGATGACTTTCCCATTTCTAGGCTACACAAATTTTATACCCTTTTGACTTGTTGAACTTGGATTCATGTCCTACTTGACTTTAGTCAACTGGGAATGAACACAAGTTACTTCATAATGACATTCCAAATTAGGGTTTTGAGCTACCTCACAAGCAATAACAAAATGCTCACACATTAGAAATTAAACTCATTTTAGTGAATGCATCACAAGGTGAACTAGCATATGATGCTATGAAATGCTTATGATGGCATGACAATATTTTATTCATGTAAACACCTGAGGTGTTACACCACAGCTGGTCCACTGGCCCTCTGGTCCCTCAGTCCAAGCCTTACGTCCGCCCTTCACCGCTCTGGGTACATCGGCATGGCACGTCCGCCGCACGGCACGCCCATCCTTCACCGCTCCCGGTCCGTCGGCACGACACGTCTCTACTTGACCTTCACCTCGCCATAGACCACTGTATCCGAGCTCCACACCTGCACATCAACACAGCCAAGAGACACATGTCGCACACGCACACCAACACAGAAACACCACACAACTCACGCCACCGGTTAGTCATAAACACTAAGCGCATAGCGAGATATGGACTAAACCGGGTAAAAGCCTCAAACCTTCCTCATCAAAGTCATTCATTCATCATATGTGTTCTCAGCGGAGGTTGGGCAAGTGTGTTTCCAACAATCATCCCGCGCTGTGGCTCACCGCTAGACACCCATGACAAGATGGTCCGAAGGTATGTGTTTTCCTCCTCGGTTTGCATCTTGTCATGCTTCACATTAGCGATCTCCATCTCCAAACCCTCACAAAGAACACACCTAGCCACACATGTGCTACCTGAGTTGGCCTCTTCAAGAGACACAATCTTGGCATTCTTTTCTGCCAACTCAGATTGCAAGCCCGCACAGGTCTTGCACACACCCAACAGGAAAGTTCTTGCCTTCAACTCATCCACCTCTCCTACCAACACAACATACTTGCTTCTCAAGGTGAGAAGGTCAGTCACGTGTGTGGAGCACATCTCACACTGCTCCTCCTTGGTAACAACTACGGTGGACTTGACAGATTCAAGTTCCTTCACCGTATATTCCCACTTCTGCCTAAACTCCTTGCGCTCTCTAGCAGCACGCCTAGGCAACTTATCCTAACTAAGGAGCGCGGCAGTAAGCTTCTCGACCTCAGCAGAAAGCTCGTCAGGGGTCTGAGATACCTGGGAGGTGTCGTCGTCGTCGTCGTTCCGAGGGGTGTCCTCCAGCTCGCCGTCGACCTCCTTGCCGAGGGCCATGGTGCAGAAACCCTCGTCGTCGGCGAAGAAGCAGAGGCTGTTTAGCTTGTCCTCGATCCTCTTCTTCTTCTCAAACTCGTTGTTGCTTGAGGCAGCAGAGTCGTCATCCGAGTCGTCGACGTCGCTGAGCGTGGCGAAGAACGCACGCTGCTCAGCTTGGGCCTTCTCCAAGTACTTCGTCTTGATGTACTCCTTGTCGAAGCCGCCCTTCCGCTTGTGCTTCGCGGGGACGTACTTTTCCTTGCGCTTGCCGGAGTCGTACTTGTGCCCATGATCCGCCTTGCCGAAGGTCTGCTTGTTCTTCTTCGGGCAATTGGCGATGAAGTGGTTGGGTTCGCCGCACTCGAAACATCCCGAGCATCCTCCTCCGCGGCGACGGTTCATGCGGTTGTTGTGGAACCGCGAGAACCGGTTGGCGAGCAAAGCCAACTCGTCATCCCCCATGAACTCTAGCTGCTCCTCTATGACAGACAGAAGAGAATAGAGTGCAAAGCCTTCAGAGGGGTTAGCAGAAGAACCAGAAACCAAAGCCATCGACGGGCCAGAAGGATTTTCATAAGAAGCCCTCACCATAGCGTCAATCTCACTGGACTTGAGCTTACTGAAGAGCTCGTCGCACGTGAGGGTCTCATAGTTAGGCGATTCGATGATCGCCTGAACCTTGGAATCCCACACCGATCGATCAACAGTATGCAAAAGCTTCAAAGCTCTCTCATGATCATTGCAAGGCAACAACTCCTTGTTAGCCCTCATCCTGTTGACAATCACCTGAAAGTGAGCGAATAAACTTTCTATGCTCTCGCCAGGCATATGTCGAAAGTTCTCATACTCTCGCTTGAATGACTCATAGAGACGGGTTTTGACTTGAGAGGTTCCTTCATGGAAACGCATGAGGGTAGCCCAAATCTCCCGAGTCGTAGCGAGGTCAGAGACGCGATCAAACTCGGACATGCTCAAACAGGAGAAAAGAGCATTATGAGCTCGGCTATTGGCATCGTGCTCATCGATCTGACACTAAGTGACACGAGCAGCCAAGACCACGTAATCGGCAGAGTTGCAAATATCCCAAATGGAAGCACCAATACTCTGCAGATAGGCCGACATGCGTATCTTCCAATACGCATAGTTCGTCCCATCGAAAAACGGCGGTTTGCCCACGCCGCGATCCATGTCGCCTTCTGTGGATCTGGAACCGGCTAAGGTGGAAGATCCTTAACCTGCTCCGATACCAATTGAAGGACCGAGAGTGCTACCAGAAAGCGACCAGAGGGGGGGTGAATGGGAGCTTCAATTTTCCTTTCGAAAACTTGTCGCCACTGTCTCCAAAATCAACCCCAAGAGCAAACCCTAGAGCTTGCAAGTGTCCACGACCCTAGAGGTAGGGTGGATGCTTCCAAGAAGCACAGTGGGACACTACACGACTCTAGAAATCCAACGCAAAAGCTAGAAATCAAAACCGACAATGAGCGAGTGAACCGCGGACGAAACAACATAAAATTGTACTGACCGGACTCACCCTGCGTCCGGTCAACACCCACCGGACGCGTCCGGTCGAGCAAAGACAGGTTTTGGACCTTACTGTTTCAGACCGAACTCTCAGTAGTGGTGCGTCCGGTCAGGCACTCAGCGTCCGGTCACACGAAACAAGAGGCGGTGAACAGTAGAAGAGACGAGTCCGGTCAAAGAGAAGAAGAAGCGTTCGATCAATCACAGAAGATCTTCACGTGATGTTCAACCACCGGACGCATTGTGTCAGCGTCCGGTCGCCCCGACTCAGCACCGGTCGTCCACCGATTCGACTCAATCTCACCCAAAACGAATCCTCTAGGGATCAAACTTGGTGAGAGGAGTCACAAGGAGGATAGTGAGCTATCTCTAAGAGATCATGGCTCGAACCTATCCCCAAATCGATGAATCGAAGAAATTCGGGGGAAAGGAGAAAAACTTGACCCGAAACGAAAATCAACCGATCTACTAGCTCGTGAGGTTTGAGGTGATTTACTTCGGTGGAAAGAAGTGCCTCACAATCTAGTAGAACTTGGTTCAAACGGATTTGCAAGATATGTACCGAGCAAGGAGATCGATCGACGGGAAAAATGTGGAGAAAAACAACTCGCGAAGAACACGAACAAAACGTGAATCACAACCACGAAATTGCAACTGTGTGGCTACCACACGCTACAACAGTGAGATTACGGTCTCACTTCTTCAAAATCTCATGGACACAGAGGTATTGTTCTCTTCTCTGTGGATCTCGGTTTGCTACAGCAGGCGACAGGGAGAGCAGGAAACCCCAGAAGCAAAAGAGCAAATGGCTGAGATAGATGGGGAGGTGGGTGTCTCCCCCTACTTATCCTAACTCTAATTCCCACTCTACCCCTAACTAATTACAGAGCGAACCAGCTAAACCATAGGGTTATTCTGGACCAACTCGTGGTAGGTGGTGATCCGACGGCCACGCCCGCACAACTGGTAGCGCTGCCTCGACGCAACCTCACTGATTGCCGCCACGTGCCGCCACCGCTCTGCTTGTCCTTTCCCGGACGTCGCACTCCCGGTTTTGTGGCCCAAACCGGGAAACCAGCCTTCACAACCAACCCCGGTTTTGAGGCCCAAACCGGGAAACCAGCCGACCAACACCTGAGTTTTGTGGCCCAAACTCAGCAAACCCGCAGCACCCAGGTTTTGAGGCCCAAACCTGGAAACCATCCTCAGCCCGAGTTTTCTGGCCCAAACTCAGAAACCATCAGCACCCAGGTATTGAGGCCCAAACCTGGAAACTGACCACTCGGTGGTTTTTCTGTGGCTCAACCACCAAACCGAGCCGTAGATGGGATTCACCGCCCGTGCACCCCGTCCACCCACAAGTCTTCGCTCGTCGATGTCCCAGGCTGTCAGCCACCACAGCTGATCCTCAGGATACCGGTCCCTCAGTCCAAGCCTTACGTCCGCCCTTCGCCACTCTCGGTCCATCGACAGGACACGTCTCTACTTGACCTTCACCTTGCCTTCGATCACTGTATCCGTGCTCGACACCTGCACAACACAAGCCAAAGAACATGTGCATTATTCCAGTTGACAATCACTCATCACTCAGAGACTCGGCATACACCCATGTATCCGCAGAGCTTAGATCGAAACTGTGATGCCCACGACCCTTGTAAGATGGTGGATGATCCCTAGGATCACAGCGAGGCACCACAAAGCGAAAGCGAACCAAAAACCAAATGCATTGGCTCAAGTTCAACCCTCAAAAACCAAGTCCCGAACGTAGACAGACGACTACGTCAAGAACTCCCCAAATACCTATGCTAACAAGTAGCAAAAATACCTAGAGAGGTTCCTTGATCAACTCTAGGGGCAAACGAGAAGTCCGGAAACCAAACGAAGAAGTCGGGAGAGCGAATGAACTAAACCTCAACACTCAGCCGATTCGCGGACTGTCCGGACTCCCAGTCCCGGACTGTCCGCGGTTCACTGGCGGACTGTCCGCCGGTCAAAAGTTCGAAACAGCATAGTTTCTGAAAGTGCTCTGCTCGGGCCTAGACTGTCCGCGAGTCCCAACTGCGGACTGTCCGTGGTTCAAAAAGAACTAGTCCAACTGCGCGGAGTCAGGCTACTGGACCAGCCGACCCAGACGCGCGGACTGTCTGCGGGAGGAACGGCGGACTGTCCGTGACCTCCCAGTGAGGGCGATTTCGGTCGCCCCTCACACAACTCTTCCCAAATCCGAATCAAATCACAATCCCGTGTTTCCTGTTGGGAGCACACTTGCCCAACCTCCGCACTTGTGCAGGGGAAGGAGCGAAGGTGACCAAGCGTCGGATGCAGTAGCGAAGGTGAAACGGAAGTGGAAAGTGCTTGAATTCCCAAAAAAGTCGTGGTTACACTGTTCATGCCCCTTGGTATTTATAGGGAGTGCCAAGGGGCACGGGCCGAATTACAAAAGGGTACAGCAAAGATTCCTCGCCTCCGCGCAGGGAGGAAGGGCAAAAGCGTAAATACACAGCTGAAGCGGAAACCCTAATCGGTCACACCCCAGCGCGCCGCCACCTGGCCCCTGTTCACCTTCGGGGAGAGGTGCGGCGGTCTTGACGTTCGGCCGCACTCACCCTTGGGCCCGCGCACCTCCGGCTTCACTTGCCTCCCGGGAGAGGGACGAAGATTCTAGCTTTCGGCCGCGCTCGCCGAACCTTCGGTTCCGCTTGCCTTTGGGGGAACGCACGCCTGCTGCTTGCCTGGACCCTCGCTCCAAGCGAAGGTGGCGTCGACAGACAGCGAAGGTTCCCTGCAGTGCGACCATCGCCTCAGACCTGCACGGGAACACAGCAAGAGAGCGAGGGTTGATCCCGCATTCGGGGGTCAAGGTAGTGGCCTCCAATGGGAGAGAGACCTCGCAAGCATGCCAGGCGCGCGCGAGGGCTGACTTCGAGCACCAGTTCGGGCGGCGCTTCTGTCGAGGGTCCTTTCCCCCAACAGTAGCCCCTCGTTGTCTTGGATCTAAAAGATTGTGTTTAGGCCCAAGCAGCGCCTTTAAAAACGGGACCCTCGGCAGCGACGCCCGCGTCTGCTTTGGGCCGGGCCGTTGTGGTGTTGTTTTATACTATTGAAGCCTGCTTCGTTTTTTGTGCCGCGTTCTTTGGTTGTCGTGCCGACTTCGTCGGGTGAGGGGTTCGCCTCCCGGTCTATAAATAGAAAGAGTGAGCGTGGAGTTTTGAATGTGCTCTTTGTTGCTATAGCTATCCTGTTGTTGCAATTTGCTTGTAGCGAAGGTTTGTTTGAGCTTGTCTGCGAGGGTTGAGACAGACGTTGGTTGTTCGGTAGTGTTAGCAGTTGAAGAGATGGCAAGGTTGAAGCAAACTGCTCGTGTTGTTTCCCCCACAGCCGCGGATGAGGGGATTACCTTCGAGTTTGGTCTGAGCCGGGTTTGCGCGAGTGAGATTGCATCTTACGTGCGGTGGGGCTGGATTGAGGAAGGCAAGGCGAGGGTCAGCAGTGGGGAGACCGTGCCGAAGCCGGATGCAGATGAAGTTGTGGTGTTTGAAGAGTTCTTTTCGGCTGGCCTTCGCTTCCCAGCTGACTCCTTCGTGACTTCGGTTCTGCGAAGGTTTAACCTGCGGTTTCATCAGCTTACGCCTTCTTGCTTCACAAAGATGTCGGTCTACATCTGGGCCTGCAGGTCTCAGGGGGTTGTCCCTCATGTCGAGGGTTTTGTTCGCACTCATCGCGTTCACATGCAGCCTCGCAAGATTACGGACAGCGAGGGCAAGACCAGCCTCGGACAATTTGCGGTGTACACTTTTTGCCATCGCGCCGGCGCGGAGCTGCCGGTGCAAGCGCAGAAGAACAAGTGGAGCAGCGGATGGCAGGAGTTCTGGTTCTATTACAAACTTAGTGACAGCTCCGAGCTCTGCGGCGAGCTTCCGGTGCTTGGAGATGTGGGCGCCGAAGCTAAAATGAGCATCGAGGCCCATGCTGCTGTTGATTGCCTGAGGGTCGTTGCGCGCTCTCAGTGCGCGCGTGATCTGGTGGAGGAATATTGCTGTGCCAAGATTTGGCCTCTTGGCCGGAGGCAGACTTGGTTTGTTGTGGAGGATGACCCAAGGTACGAAGGTAGGGGCTTGAAGAAACCTTGTTTGGACCTAGAGAAGGTCTGGGAAAGGACTCTTAAGAAATTTCCGAGGCGCGAGGATGGGAATGGAGCTGTTTTTAGACGAGTTCAACAGTGGACGGACGAGCTTGTGGGGAAGCTTTCCCCACTGGAAGTGAAGGCTATCCATAGCTTGGTGGGCGGCGAAGGTCGCGTGAACAGAATGTTTGATATTCTTGGTATTCGGTACGCCGACTGGCCTGCTCCTTCGAGCGACGACGCGCCGAAGAAGAGGAAGCGGAAGGCTTCGGGAGAAGCGGAGATCGTGTCTCGGCCGAAGAGGGGCCGTGGTCGAGGCCGTGGAGGGGCTGGCGGACGAGCGAAGGTGCTTGCGACGAAGGTCGCTGCTGGCTCTGTTGGTGCGGGCACTTCTTTGGCCGCGGCTCGGAGCGGCCGCGGTGCCAGTTCGGTCGGGGGACGCGTACCTCGCGTTGGAGGGATTGGTGCTTTGGTCCAAATTTCGGGCGACGAGGATGAATCTGATGATGATGAGGTCGAGAAGGACGCAAGGGAGGGGGAGACGGGCGAGGGTTCGTCTGGAGAGGGTAGCGAGGGTTCTTCCGGAGGGCATGACACGGATGAGGAGGTGTCGATTGGAGGCGGAGCCTCGCCGGTTGTTGGTGCGATGGCTACCCAGGGCGCAGATGAGCTTGCACGAGATATCGAGCCGGGTAGCCCTCGACGAGGTGCGGTTCCCAGCTTCGCTGGCTCGCACCTTTGGTTGGAGGGGTCAGAGTTTGATGGGGAACTTGACTCTGCGCGGACGCGGGGAAAACGACCGTTTGGCGAGGCTAGCCGGTCGAGCCTTCCGGAATACGCCAAGAAGCTTGGGATTTCTGATCCGGCCACTGCACTGTTCACCAGTCCGGACCTTCGGGATTGCCACTTGCAGTGTAGCCCGGAGGAAAGGCGTTTTCTGGGCCGGATCTTCGGCCGCATTTGTGTGCCGGAGGCGGAGGTCCTTCTTGCAGATCAAGCGGTTGGAGACACCTTCGATGATGTTGACGTCAAGTTGGCGGAGCTGATGCTCTTGAATCGCTCAGCGAGGCGGAAAGTTAGCTCCGACATGGAGTTTATGAGGAACCATATGACTGAACTTGAGAAAGAGAACAGCAAACTGGCGCGGAGTCTAGAGAACAGAGAAAATGAAAAGAGAATTGCTTCAGAAAACGCCGCGAAGGCTCGAGAGGAGGCGACTGGGCTGGCGAAGCGTAACGCTGATCTGATTGCCGCGGGCAAGGAGAAAGACAAAGCTTTGGCCGAGGCCGAGGGTCGGCTAGTTGATTTGAAGGAATCTTGGCGAACGAGCATGGAGAACATCAAGCGCAAACTTGATTGTTGTCTGACCGAGGCTGGGGGCTCAGCCGGAGAGCCATTGCCTGCGGCTGACGCAGAGGCCTTCGAGGGTTGGCTGGGCAACGAGCTTGATGTGTTTAGCTCGCTGGTTTCCAACGCAGCTGATTTTGGTGGCTACGCCGGGGCCTTGGCGATGGCGAGCACGCTTCGACTGGCGGATTGTGATCATCTTCGCAAGGTTAAAAGGCCGAGCCATGTGTTTCCGACGGTTGAAGCGGTTCGCCAGATGAAGGTTGATGATGCAGAAGTCCGGAACTGTGCGATGCGTTTGCTTCGCAAGTTTTGGATCTCCGGAGGTGGCCGAGCTCTCGCCTTCGAAGAGGCTGCCGAGGCTACGCGCCAGGTTCGCATTTTTGTTCAAGTTTTTTGATTTGTGTTGCTTTTGGTTTTAGGGGGTTTGTTTGTTGAATCTTGTCGAGGCTTGTCTTTTGTTTTGCTTATAGGCTCGGCGAGATGCGATGCCCTCACCGCCTGCGGAAGATGCAGCGAGGGGTGACCCCGAAGCCGCCCCTGAGCCAAGCTGTGCGGGGGTTACGCTCGCCGAGATCGAGGCGTTGACCGGGAGCGGGCCGATTGTGGAAGGAGATGCTGCGAAGGAAACCACGACGGAGGAGGCGTCAGCTGGGACCTCGACTGCCACCGCTGGCGAGGGTGTGGACATCCAACAAGGGGAAGCTGGGCAGGTGTGATGCCTGGGTTTGTTGGGGCGAGGGAGGCCTTTTTGTAAATACTATGGTTGTTTGTAAAGACTTGGCGAGGCTGAGACATATCGTATTTTTGTGCAACATGCAGGTTCCTGACGGAACCGTGCTAGACGTGTTCGACGTGACCCCGCTGATGTTGAACTACCAAGATGTTTTTATAACTGGTGAATCATGGGCTCGCGCTAGATTTAAATATCCTTCGCTTTCCTTTGAACGTTTTTGGTGGTCGAAGGTGCGGAGATATGATTTAAAGAATAGTAGGTCGAGTCGATTTTGGCGCGAGACAGACTATACAGACCGCCAAGCCGATCGTTATTTGTTTGGGTCTTCGTCGACTTCGCAAGCTGTCGGTGATGATGATATTGACGAGAACACGGCTTTGGAATATTTGTTCGGTCGAAGGGAGCTTGAAATTGGTTCGGATGGGGCGCTTGTGATCCCGAAGGAGGAGCCTTCGGAAGCTGTGACGAGGCATAGGTACATGTATAGGGCGAGGGTTTTGCCCGGGGAGCTGCCAATTGTCCCTGCAGCTCCTTTGTTGTGGGGACCCCTGGTTCTAGTGGAGGGGGGGTCTGAGATGGAGGCCGAAGGTTTGGATGATTTGGAGTTAACTGAGGGGAGCGGTGGTCCCTTGTAAAGATTTTTTATTTTGGGATATGTTTGTTGTTGTAACATTGTTTTGTGACGGTATGAGAAAAGCGTATGGGTTTTAGCGAGGCTCGCGCACTTTGCTCGTGTACGCTTGTTTTGAAAAAACAGCGACGCCCCCTTTTTCTTTTAGCGAGGCTCGCGCACTTGCTCGTGTACGCTTGTTTTGAAAAAACAGCGACGCCCCCTTTTTCTTTTAGCGAGGCTCGCGCACTTGCTCGTGTACGCTTGTTTTGAAAAAACAGCGACGCCCCCTTTTTCTTTTAGCGAGGCTCGCGCACTTGCTCGTGTACGCTTGTTTTGAAAAAAACAGCGACGTCCCCTTTTTCTTTTAGCGAGGCTCGCGCACTTCTTTTTGATCGCGTTGATGTTGCCCCGCGCCGAGGCCTGGCTTGGAGGGCTCGGGCGAGACGGAGAAAGTGGGGCCCGCGCCGAGGCCTGTCTGGGAGGGCTCGGGCGGGACGGAGAAAGTGGCCGGGTGCTCGACTTTCCTCCCCTTATCTTAGGCGGAGGTGAGTTTGCTTTTGCGAGCCCCTGTCGTTTGTGCCAGGGTGCTCGACTTTCCTCCCCTTATCTTAGGCGGAGGTGGGTTTGCTTTTGCGAGCCCCTGTCGTTTGTGCCAGGGTGCTCGACTTTCCTCCCCTTATCTTAGGCGGAGGTGGGTTTGCTTTTGCGAGCCCCTGTCGTTTGTGCCAGGGTGCTCGACTTTCATCCCCTTATCTTAGGCGGAGGTGAGATTGCTTTTGCGAGCCCCTGTCGCTTGTGCCAGGGTGCTCGACTTTCCTCCCCTTATCTTAGGCGGAGGTGGGTTTGCTTTTGCGAGCCCCTGTCGTTTGTGCCAGGGTGCTCGACTTTCCTCCCCTTATCTTAGGCGGAGGTGGGTTTGCTTTTGCGAGCCCCTGTCGTTTGTGCCAGGGTGCTCGACTTTCCTCCCCTTATCTTAGGCGGAGGTGGGTTTGCTTTTGCGAGCCCCTGTCGTTTGTGCCAGGGTGCTCGACTTTCCTCCCCTTATCTTAGGCGGAGGTGAGATTGCTTTTGCGAGCCCCTGTCGTTTGTGCCAGGGTGCTCGACTTTCCTCCCCTTATCTTAGGCGGAGGTGAGATTGCTTTTGCGAGCCCCTGTCGTTTGTGCCAGGGTGCTCGACTTTCCTCCCCTTATCTTAGGCGGAGGTGAAGTTTGCTTTGAAAAGAAAGGGAATGTTTTTCGAAGCAATCTTAGCAGGCTTTCATCGAATGTAGCGCTCTTGAAAGAGATCCGCTTTTTCGATGTTTGGGCGTAGAGGGTTAGAGGTTTTACTTTTTTGGGGGTTGTAGCCTGTATTGATGCTTTGGATGCTGCCTCGTTAAAAAACCTTACGCCCCTTCGTAAGGAAAAAGAGTGCAGCTCCTGTTTTGTTGAGTACATGAGAGTAGATAACATGAAAAATTACATAACGCGAGGGCTCGCTAAGGCTCCGCTATGGGTAGAATTTGCGAAGGTCGTCGATGTTCCAGGTGTGTGGTAGTATATTACCTTCGCTGTCGGAGAGGTGGAAAGAGCCTGGGCGATTGCATTCTGCGATCAGGAACGGGCCTGTCCACTTAGGCTGGAACTTTCCGGCCATGCTTGCGTTTTGTTTACGGATGAGGACGAGGTCACCCTTCTGCAGGTTCTTGATTCTGACCTTTTTATCTCTCCACTTCTTGGTCTCTTCCTGATATTTGCGAAGGTTGTGAACTGCGCTGCATCTTGTTTCTTCTAGCAAGTCCTTGTCGGTTAGTATGGCTGGCTCATCACTTGCGAGGGTTGTTCTTGGTGAGATGAATTTTAGCTCCTCTGGTAACACGGCTTCTTCGCCAAACAAAAGTTTGAAGGGTGTGAACTTGGTTGCTCTGCATTCGGAGGTATTGTGAGACCAGGTGACTGCAGTTAGCTCGTCTGCCCATTTGCCTTTGGGTCTGCCTTGCAATTTTTTGGATATGGATTGGAAGATTGTTGCGTTGGCTCTTTCGACTAGGCCGTTGGACTGCGGGTGTCGGACTGAGGCGAAGCATAGAATTGTTCCGATTTGTGCGCAGAACTCTTTGAAAACCTCGCTGTCAAACTGGGTGCCATTGTCGACGGTTAGATGTTGGGGGACTCCGAAGCGACAAACTATCTGCTGCCAGAAAAACCTTTTTACTGCGAGGGATGTTATGGAGGACAGCGGTCTTGTTTCGGTCCATTTGGTGAAATATTCCACGGCTACCACCGCGTAGCGAAGGTTCCCCGGAGCCGTCGGTAATGGGCCCACGAGATCCATTGCCCACCTTTGTAGGGGCCAGGTTGGGCATATGAGGGTTGTGGGGGCCCCTGGGGTGTTTTGGTTTTTTGCTGTCAGTTGACAACCTTCGCACTTCTTGACGATGGTTTCAGCGTCTCTCAGCGCGGTTGGCCAGTAGAAACCTTGCCGGAAAGCCTTTCCTACTAATGCTCTTGGGCCATTGTGTGAACCGCATATACCTTCGTGGATGAGTTTGAGAATGTTGGTACCTTCGGATTGTGACACGCACTTGAGCCAAGGTGAGGTTACCGAAGCTTTGAGCAAGGTGTTATCCATAATCTTGTACCCTCGCACTCTTTGCTTTAGTCTGTTCTCTTCCTCTTTGGAGCTGGGTTCATGGAGTCCTTTGATGTAGGCCATGATAGGTGCTCTCCAATCCTCGCACTGAATTGTGTTGATCAGCTTGATGCTGATCTTGGAAGCTTCGAAGGCTGACCGAGTGGAAACCTCGTAGAACACGTCCGGAGGGAGCTGTAGCTGCTGCGCGGCTGCTTTGGCTAAGCAATCTGCTTCGCTGTTTTCAGTCCTCGATATTGCTTTTACGGTTATGCCGAGGAAAAAGGATTCTAACCTTCGTACATATTGAAAATACTTTTGAAGCTCTGGATCTTTTGCTTTGTAGTTCTTTTCAATGTGCCCCGCAATGACTTGAGAGTCTGTGTTGATGAGTGCCCTTCGGACTGATAATGAACGCAGCCTTGAAAGTGCCAGAATCACAGCCTCATATTCAGCGGAGTTGTTTGTGCACTTGAAGTCCAGCCTTCGTGCGTATCTCAGCTTCGACCCGGAGGGCGAGATTAGAATAGCCGAGGCACCGGCTCCAGTTGCGCCCCAGGCCCCGTCGACGTAAACGATCCAAAACTGGTCCTGCTGCAGCTCGCCGGGGCGAGGGTCGGGTGTCCATTCTGCTATGAAATCAGCCAGCACCTGTGATTTGATCGCTGTTCTGCCAACGAAGGTTACAGCATAACTATTAAGCTCGACTGCCCATTTTGCTATTCTTCCAACGGCTTCGTTATTTTTGAAAATGCTCTCGAGAGGGTACGTTGAAGGTACATGTATCTCGTGAGCCTGGAAATAGTGCTTGAGCTTTCTTGATGCCATGACGACGGCGTATGCTATTTTCTCAAGCTCCGAATAGTTTCTCTTTGGGCCTTCGAGGGTTTCTGAAACATAGTAAATTGGGGCTTGTCTGGTTTTGTTGTTTTCGTGGAGCTCCTTGATGAGGACTGCGCTTGCAGCGTGTGGCGAAGCTGCGACGTAGAGTAACAACAAGTCTCCCCTGCTTGGGCTGGTTAGGGCAGTCAAGCTGGTCAGATATTTTTTCAGCTCCTCGAAGGCCTTTTGCTGCTGGGGGCCCCAGTGGAAAGGAGCATTGCTTCTGAGTGTTTCGAAAAATGGTAACCCTCGCTCTGCGGATCTTGAAATGAATCTGCTAAGTGCTGCCAAACGACCAGTCAGACGCTGAGTTGCTTTCTTGGTCGTCGGAGGTTCCATGTTCATGATGGCATCAATCTTCTCAGGGTTGGCCTCGATTCCTCTGGCTGAGACGATGCAACCTAGCAGCTTGCCTTCGCTTACCCCGAAAACACATTTTTCTGGGTTTAGTTTCAGTCCGGCGTACCGGAGGTTGCTGAATACCCTCGATAGGTCTGGTATGTGGTTCTCTTTTAGTTCGCTTTGAACGACTAGGTCGTCGACATAGGCGGAGACTGCATGCTCATCCTTGAAAACTTCGGAGGTCATGCGAGCGAAGGTTGAGCCTGCATTTTTCAAACCTTCTGCCATTCTTCGGAAGCAAAAGGTGCCCGAGGGTGTGATAAAGCTTGTTTTTTCTTCGTCTTCTTCATTCATCCAGATTTGGTGATAGCCTGAGAAGCAATCGAGGAGGGATAGCATTTGGCAGCCTGCCGCTCTGTCGACCAGGGTGCTTATGTTTGGGAGGGGGAAGTCATCCTTCGGACAGGCTTTGTTCAAGCAAGTGAAATCGACGCACATTCGCCATTTTTTATTCTTCTTTTGGACTAGGACCACATTTGAGAGCCAAGTTGGGTATTTGACTGGGCGAATGACGCCTGCGTCCAGAAGCCTTTTTACCTCAGCCTTCGCTGCCTCCTTTCTTTCTTCTGACATCTTGCGAAGCTTTTGTTTGATTGGGCGATAACCTGTCTTGATGTTCAGGCTATGCTCGATCATTGATCTGTTGACTCCTTTTAGGTCTTCGGCGGACCAAGCGAAGGTGTCGGAGTTTTCTCTGAGGAAGGAGACGAGGTTGCCTTCTGATCGAGGGTCTAGATTGGCTGAGATGATCACCTTTCTTTCTTCATTACCCTCGAAGAGTTGGACTTGTTTGGTTTCGTCCTTTGGCGCCGCCTTCACTCTGTCATTGCAGACCTCGCCTTCGACGCTGATACCGGGGGTTTGAGGTTTTGACAAATTATGTACATTGCGTTGCCCCGGGGCGACGTTCCCTTCAGCTGTCCTTGCAATGTCCTGGTCCCCGAATACCGCGACGACACCCTTCGGCGCGGGAAGTTTCATGCATAGGTAGGCGGGATGGATGACCGCATTGAACGCGTTTGTGACCCCTCGGCCAAAAATGGCATTGTATGGGTAGAACATGTCGACGACATCAAATGTTATGTGTTCCGTCCTGCAGTTGATTTGGTCACCGAAGGTCACGGGCAGAGAAATTTTCCCGACGGCTCTTACTTGTTGACCACCGAAACCGTATAGGGGGTTGTCGGCCGGTTGCAGAAGATTTCTGTCAAGCTTCATGCTGTCGAAGGTTGAAGCGAACAAGATGTCAGCGGAGCTTCCTGTATCGACCAGTATTTTGGTGACGGTCCACCCAGCGAGGTTGGTTTCGATCACCATGGCATCTGTGTGAGGGTAATCTCTTAGCTTCATGTCACTGGAATCGAAGGTTATGGGGATGTGAGACCAACGACCGAATTTATGTGGTCCTTCGACGGCCACGTGATGAACGCGTCTGAATCGAAGGTTGTTGGGAGCACACTTGCCCAACCTCCGCACTTGTGCAGGGGAAGGAGCGAAGGTGACCAAGCGTCGGATGCAGTAGCGAAGGTGAAACGGAAGTGGAAAGTGCTTGAATTCCCAAAAAAGTCGTGGTTACACTGTTCATGCCCCTTGGTATTTATAGGGAGTGCCAAGGGGCACGGGCCGAATTACAAAAGGGTACAGCAAAGATTCCTCGCCTCCGCGCAGGGAGGAAGGGCAAAAGCGTAAATACACAGCTGAAGCGGAAACCCTAATCGGTCACACCCCAGCGCGCCGCCACCTGGCCCCTGTTCACCTTCGGGGAGAGGTGCGGCGGTCTTGACGTTCGGCCGCACTCACCCTTGGGCCCGCGCACCTCCGGCTTCACTTGCCTCCCGGGAGAGGGACGAAGATTCTAGCTTTCGGCCGCGCTCGCCGAACCTTCGGTTCCGCTTGCCTTTGGGGGAACGCACGCCTGCTGCTTGCCTGGACCCTCGCTCCAAGCGAAGGTGGCGTCGACAGACAGCGAAGGTTCCCTGCAGTGCGACCATCGCCTCAGACCTGCACGGGAACACAGCAAGAGAGCGAGGGTTGATCCCGCATTCGGGGGTCAAGGTAGTGGCCTCCAATGGGAGAGAGACCTCGCAAGCATGCCAGGCGCGCGCGAGGGCTGACTTCGAGCACCAGTTCGGGCGGCGCTTCTGTCAAGGGTCCTTTCCCCCAACATTTCCAAACTTGGAGAGAATGATTACGAGGTAGTTAGGAGACTATCCCCAAGAAATCATCCGCTCAAATCGATTCAATCACCGGGAAATCGAAAGGGGAGGAGTATGAACGAAAAAGCGCCACGAAAATGAAATCAACCCGATGTACTTGTTCGTGAGGAGTTAGATGAATTCCTTCAGTGGAAATGATCTCCTCACTACAAAGAACAAGTTGATTCAAACAGATTTCGCAAAGACGCAATAGAGAGGGAGATTGAGTGATGGGAAAATCACGGAGAAACGAAGAACGCGAAGAACAGGAACAAAACGCGAATCAAGTCATCGATCTGCAACCGTGTGGCTACCACATGCTACAACCGTGAGATTACAGTCTCACTTCCTCAAAATCTTCAGTACACAGAGGTATGGTTCTCTGCGGATCTCAGTTGCTACAGCAGGGGATTGGGAGAGCAGGAAAACCTAGAAGGCAAAGAGCAAATGATTGAGATAGATGGGGAGGTGGGTTTCTCCCCCTACTTATCCTAATTCTAATTCCCACTCTACCCCTAAGTAATTATAGAGCGAACCAGCTAAACCCTAGGGTTATTCTGGACCAACTCAAGGTAGGTGGTGATCCGACGGCCATGCCCGCACAACTGGTAGCGTTGCCTCGACGCAACCTCACCGATTGCCGCCACGTGCCGCCACCGCTCCGTTCGTCCTTTTCTCGGACTTTGCCCCCGGTTTTGAGGCCCAAACTGGCAAACCAGCCTTCACAGCCAACCCCCAGTTTTGAGGCCCAAACTGGGAAACCAGCCTTCATAGCCAACCCCCGGTTTTGAGGCCCAAACCGGGAAACCAGCCATCCAAGCCCTGAGTTTTGTGGCCCAAACTCAGCAAACCCGCAGCACCCAGGTTTTGAGGACCAAACCTGGAAACCATCCTCAGCCCGAGTTTTGTGGCCCAAACTCGGAATCCTTCAGCGCCCAGGTTTTGAGACCCAAACCTGGAAACCGTCCACTCGATGGTTTTTCTGTGGCTCAACCACCAAACCGAACCGTAGATGGGATGCACCGTCCGTGCACCCCGTCCACCCGCAAGTCTTCGCTCGTCGCTGTCCCAGGCTGTCAGCCACCACAGCTGATCCTTAGGCCACCGGTCCCTCAGTCCAAGCCTCACGTCCGCCCTTCGCCACTGTCTGTCCATCGGCACGGCACGTCTCTACTTGACCTTCACCTTGCCTTTGATCACTGTATCCGTGCTCGACACCTGCACAACACAAGCCGAAGAACATGCGCATTATCCCAGTTGACAATCACTCATCACTCAGAGAGTCGGCATACACCCATGTATCCGCAATCTCCCCCTTGATGAGTGCATTGTCAACTACCAACACAAATCATAATGAAATAGAAGAAGGAAGAAGAAGAAGAGAGAACTCGACCAAATAACCCAAAAGCATAGCAAAGCCGAAGAAGGTCAAGTGGAAAGAGCAAGACAACTTGGTCCCCAAAGACATGGGAAACGGCTCGACGCAACCAAGCAAAGCAAAGCTAGCCCTCAAGAAGAGGTAGAACAGGCTCAACACCACTAGCGAGAATGCTCGAAACCAACTGTTACCAACTCAAGAAGAAGAGTTTGATAGCAATTGAAGAAGTGAAAGCGTTTGCTAGTCCCTCAAGAAAGAGGCAGAGGCTCAACACAACTAGCAAAAACGCTCCGTACCAACTGAGAGTCAAGCTCAAAGACTCAGTGTTGTGGGAAAGAACCCTTGGCAGTGACGTCGTGCGGGCTGAGTCAGGAAACGGCCCTTGCTAATGCCTTGCTTCCCCTTGAGAAAACCCTCGTTGCCTGATAAGCCCCTCGGGCTCCTTTTTACTAACCCTCGGTTATCAACTCGGCTTTCGGGTGGTCTTACAGCTCTTGCAGGAGTGATGCGTGGGAAGAGCGAGTGACGACCCTCGAACAGGTCGCACACCTTCGCAAGGGAGATCAAACTTAGCGGGGGGTGCACGGGCGCACGCCTTGCAACCGACGGAACTGAGAAGTTAACCTTCGCGCCACAGGCGAAGGTGTATGCAAGCCGGGCGGCGGCGGACACATGGGAGGCGAACTAGGGTTTCTATACATCTGTATTTGTACAATTCTGCCCTTCCATTTGTATAGCGCGAAGGAATCTTTCTTGTACCCTATTGTAATTTGGTCAGCGCCCCTTGGTATCCCCTATAAATACCAAGGGGTGAACAGTGTAATAGGCATGTTTTTTTGGGAATAGAGCCATACCACCACTGTTCCACTACCTTTAGTACCTTCGCATTTGGTTCTGACGCTTGGCCACCTTCGCCACTCCCCTGCACGTGTGCGGAGGTAGGGCAAGTGTGCATTCCAACAGTTTGGTGCCGTCCGTGGGGATCGAAGTTCGAAATGGCAGGAAACAGGAGAGCGCCCACTACTAGAGACCATCGCGCGGCTCGAGAGGCTGCGGCGGTAGTTCCACCTGCTGAAGAGATTGTGGATCCTTCGGGTGCAGAGGATGTCACTCCAGATTCAGAGGTCCCGGGCCCTCAAACCCGGATGGCGACGCGGCCACACCCCCACACTCCCGGAGAAGGTGAGGGAGGAGACGAAGAGGAATTAGGCCTCGAGGCCCTGGAAAGACTTCAAGCCGAGTTGCAAGAGAAGAAAAGGAGCCTAGACCAACTTGATAGGCATAACAGGCTACGCGCTATCAGGCAGAAAGCGGATGTGGCCAAGGAACAGCTTCGCCGGATGGAGGAGTCCCTCGCAGCAGCCGAGGCCGAAGCCGAGGGTTGGAACGATAGGGAAATGCCACCACTGCAGGAGGGGAATGAAGAGGAGGATCAGGGCAACCTCCACCACCATCCACCACCCCCACCACCACCAAATCACCCAGACCCATACCCTATCAGACAACCAAACTTTCGCCAACTCTACCTAGACGAGAGAGAGCCAAACCTTCGCAACCAACGGAGAGCCCAACAACACCAAATGCCCTATGATCCAAAGTCACCACTCTCCCAAATACTCCAAACCCAACCCTGGCCACCATGCTACAATCCACAAAATCTACCCCGCTACGACGGACTTACCGATCCTCGCCAATTCATAATGAGCTATGAAGCAGCAGTCGCCGCAGCTGGGGGAGATGAATCAACAATGGCAAAGTCTTTTGTCATCATCCTTCGTGACATTGCACAAACTTGGTACAGTAACCTTCGCCCCGGAACTGTGGATTCCTGGGCTAACCTCAGAGATAGGCTCTGTACAAACTTCAAAGGTATTACAGCAGCCCCATCAAACCCCATTGAGTTATTCAACTGCAAACAAGAAGAGCGCGAACCACTTCAAGACTATTGGCAAAGGTTTATCCAAATCAGAGCAAGAACTCCGGGGATATCTGACGAGGCTGTCATCCTCGCTGCAGTCAGCGGTCTGCGCCCAGGCCCATGCTCTTCAAAATTTGCCAGGAAGCCGGCAAATACAATCGAGGAATTGCATGAGACAATGGAAAGATACTGTAGAGAGGACATGGATTTCAGGGCAAAGTCCGATGCTCGGAGATCACAGCAGAAGCCGCAGCCGAGGCCTCCAACGAGAGAAAACAACCCTCGCCAAGAACAAGGCAACATTGGCGCTATCAATAAGGCAGCCCACTTTGAAGACCAAAGACGGGGGGCGCCCAACCTTTGAGCAACGAAAACCCTCAAGGTTTGCCACCCCCGCCGGATCAACGGAACCAACAGAAAGATCCCGCGAAAATGTATTGCCATTTTTGTGGTCTTGGAAAGGGGCACACCACCAAACAATGCGAGTGCTTCGCTAAGGGGAAAGAGTACCAGAGTCCAAAAGAGCCGCTTCGGCAGACAACCGAACCATCAACCACACCAGGAAACCAAACTTCAACCCACCAAATCCTTCATACCACTACACCCCCATAAACTACGGCCTACCTTCGCACCAACCCTTCTACGCACACCACCCTCACTACAACCAAGCCTCTTATCAGTCAGCCGCCATCCCTCAACGCCAAAACACTCCTTACACCGTCACATTCCCGACAACCCCTCAAACCCAAACCCAAACCAACCAACAAGTAAACAACACTCTGCCACCGCCACCACCAATACCAGCATTGCCAGCGCCCCAACTTGTCAAAACCGAAGCCCAGAACCAGACAACCATCAACAACCCAACATCAACCTTCGGTGTGATACTAGCCATCACCGGAGGCTCAAATGAAGATCTTGGCAACAAGCGGTAGAGGAAGGAATATGCTAGACGAGTACACCATGTAGCCATCGAAGGACCACACAAATTTGGGCGATGGTCCCACATCCCTATAACATTCGACTCCAGTGATATGAAGTTAAGGGATTACCCACACACTGACGCTATGGTGATCGAAACTAATCTAGCAGGGTGGACAGTCACCAAAATTCTGGTCGATACAGGAAGCCCTGCAGACATCCTGTTTGCCTCTACCTTCGACAGCATGAAGCTCGGTAGAAACCTCCTGCAACCCACTGACAACCCACTATACGGCTTCGGCGGTCAACAAGTAAGAGCTGTCGGAAAAATATCTCTGCCCGTAACCTTCGGAGACCAGATGAACTGTAGAACCGAGCACATAACCTTCGACGTGGTTGACATGTTTTATCCTTACAATGCAATATTTGGCCGAGGGGTCACCAATGCATTTAATGCAGTCATCCATCCTGCATACCTCTACATGAAGCTTCCTGCTCCGAAGGGGGGTGGTTGCAGTATATGGAGACCAAGACATTGCAAGGGCAGCTGAGGGAACAGTAGCATCGGGACAACGCAATGTCCACAACTTATCAAAGCCTCATACAACAAACCTCAACCCCGAAGGTGAGATATGCGTTGACCAAGAAAAAGCATCACCCAAAGAAGAGACTAAACAAGTCCAACTCTTTGAGGGCAACTCCGAAAGAAGAGTGCTCATCTGGGCCAACTTAGACCCCCAATCAGAAAACAACCTCGTCCTCTTCCTCAAGGAAAACTCCGACACCTTCGCTTGGTCTGCAGATGACCTCAAGGGAGTAAACAGAGCTTTGATAGAGCATAGCCTAAACATAAAGCCAGGCTATCGCCTAGTTAAGCAAAAACTTCGCAAAATGTCAGAAGAAAGAAAAGAAGCCACAAGGGCTGAGGTAAAAAGACTCCTGGACGCAGGTGTCATCCGTCCAGTCAAATACCCAACATTGCTTTCAAATGTGGTCTTAGTTCAAAAAAAGAACAAGAAGTGGAGAATGTGTGTAGACTTCACATGCCTAAACAAAGCTTGCCCGAAGGATGACTTTCCCCTGCCAAACATAAGCACTCTGGTTGACAGCGCAGCTGGTTGCCAAATGCTTTCTCTTCTCGACTGCTTCTCGGGGTACCATCAGAACTGGATGAATGAAGAGGACGAGGAAAAAACAAGCTTCATTACACCTTCGGGCACTTTTTGCTTTCGAAGAATGACAGAAGGCTTGAGAAACGCAGGATCAACCTTCGCTCGCATGACGTCTGAAGTCTTCAAAGACGAACATGCCATCTCAGCCTACGTCGATGATCTGATTGTCCAAAGAGAACTAAAAGAAAACCACATATCAGACTTATCGAGAGTGTTCAGCAATCTCCGGTCCGCCGGATTAAAGCTGAACCCCGAAAAATGTGTTTTCGGGGTAAGCGAAGGAAAACTGCTGGGTTGTATTGTCTCGGCAAGGGGAATCGAAGCCAATCCCGAGAAGATTGATGCCATCATCAGTATGGAACCCTCGACAACCAAAAAAGAAGCTCAGCGTTTGTCAGGCCGATTAGCAGCTCTCAGCAGATTCATCTCCAGGTCAGCTGAGCGAGGTTTACCTTTCTTTGAAACATTGAGAAGCGCAGCTCCATTCAATTGGTGACCTCGGCAGCAGAAAGCCTTCGAGGATTTGAAAAAATATCTCACCAATTTAACTGTCTTAACCAGCCCAAGCAAAGGGGACCTGTTACTGCTATATGTCACAGCCTCGCCTCACGCAGCAAGCGCAGTTCTGATCAAAGAATTGCACGAGAACAACAGAACCAAGCAAGCCCCAATCTACTATGTCTCAGAAATTCTCGAAGGTCCCAAAAGAAACTACTCAGAGCTCGAGAAGGTAGCTTACGCCGTGGTCATGGCGTCAAGAAAACTAAAACATTACTTTCAGGCTCACGAGATCCATGTACCTTCGGCATACCCACTTGATAGCATTTTTAAGAACAATGAGGCAGTCGGTAGAATAGCGAAATGGGCAGTCGAGCTGAATGGCTACGCTATAACCTTCGTCGGAAGAACAACAATCAAATCGCAGGCAATAGCAGATTTCATAGCTGAATGGACCCCAGACCCTCGCAATAATGGAGCCCTTTCAGAGCCGTTTTGGACAGTGTATGTCGATGGAGCCTCGGGAGCAGCCGGAGCAGGATCCTCGGGTCGAAGCTAAGATACACAAAGAGACTCAATTTCAAGTGCACAAACAACTCCGCAAAGTACGAAGCTGTGATACTAGCACTATCAAAGCTCCGATCCTTGTCAGACCGAAGGGCGGTCATCAACACAGACTCCCAAGTTATCGCGGGGCACATTGAGAAAAATTGCAAAGCAAAAGACCCAGAGCTCCAAAAATACTTCCAGTATGTGAGAAGGTTGGAATCATTCTTCCTCGGCATAACAGTGAAAGCCATACCGAGGTCAGAAAACAACGAGGCAGACAACCTAGCTAAAGCAGCAGCACAACAGCTGCAGCTACCGCCAGACATGTTTTACGAGGTAACAACTCAATCAGCATTCGAAGCCTCTGAAAAGAATGCCAAACTAGTCAACGCAATCCAGAACGAAGATTAGAGAGCACCCATCATGGCCTATATCAATGGATTGCATGAACCCGAATCCAAAGAGGAAGAAAACAGACTAAAACAAAGAGTTCAAGGGTACAAGATTGTGGACAACATTCTGTTCAAAGCTTCGGTAACCTCGTCGTGGCTCAAATGCGTGTCACAGATCGAAGGAAGTGACATTCTCAAGCTCATTCATGAAGGTATCTGTGGTTCACACAACGGCCCGAGGGCGTTAGTCGGGAAAGCTTTCCGACAAGGTTTCTACTGGCCAACGGCATTAAGAGATGCAGAAAGCATCGTCAAACGTTGCGAGGGTTGCCAACTAACGGCAAAGACACAAAACGCCCCAGGGGCTCCAACAACTCTGATATGCCCAACATGGCCCCTGCAAAGATGGGCAATGGACCTCGTCGGTCCACTACCAACAGCTCCAGGAAACCTTCGCTACGCAGTGGTAGTCGTGGAATACTTCACGAAGTGGATTGAAACTAGACCGCTGGTTAAAATTACCTCCCTCGCTGTGAAAAAAGTTCTTCTGGCAGCAATTAGTTTGTCGGTTTGGAGTCCCCAAACATTTAACTGTTGACAACGGCACTCAGTTTGACAGCAAGGTTTTCAAAGAATTCTACGCTCAAATCGGAACAATTTTATGCTTCGCCTCAGTCCGGCACCCTCAATCCAATGGCTTAGTCGAAAGAGCCAATGCAATAATTTTCCAAGCCATATCTAAGAAATTGCAAGGCATGCCCAAGGGAAAGTGGGTGGAAGAGCTAACCTCCGTCACCTGGTCCCATAACACCTCGGAGTGCAGAGCCACCAAAGATTGCAATAATCGATGTAAACACCCCAAAGATTGCTTCGAAAAACAAACTTTTTCGAAACAAACTTGAAAAAAAAATCGAGCACCCTCGCAAAACTCGCCAGGGGCTCGCAAAGCAAACTGAAGGACCGGAATAGCGACCAGAGGGGGGGTGAATGGGAGCCTCAAATTCAACTCATGAATTGTATAGCCCTTGTCCCAGAAAATCACCCCAAAAGCGAAGACTCAAAATGACTGGAGAGTTCACGACCTACAAGTAGGTGGATACCCTAGGAGATGTCCTAGTTGTACAGCGGAACCTCCGGAGAAACTCCAAAACCAACTGCCAAAGCTACGGAGCAAAACAGAACAAACAGCAGATTTGCGGACTGTCCGCGGTCAGAGTCCCGGACTGTCCGCCGTTGAGTCCCGGACTGTCTGCAACTTGGTGCCGGACTGTCCTCCGACAAAAATGCTGAAACCAAACAGTTCTGCAAGTCTACTGGACAGGTCCCGGATTGTCCGCGGGTTTGTACCACGGACTGTCCGCCATTCACTTGACAGTGAACAATCAGGGGACTGCGCCTGACTGACCTGACCAACCCCGATCCCCGGACTGTCCGCCACTGGGGGCGCGGACTGTCCGCGGATGAAAAGAGAGCAGAATTCTACTCGGGGTAAAAAGGCAAATCGATCGTGAACGCATCTTGGCCCCTAGTGGTTTCGGTGATTGGATGAAACACAAGATTACTATAACTAACGTGTGTTTTGCAGAAACAGAGATGAGTTAGGTCACGGTAACGGCGACGATACGGGCATATGGAGTTCATGTCCCCTGGCGATGGAAATCGTTTCGGTTTTCAAAGGACGGATGACGAAGACGGTGGTAGGCTAGGCTAAGTGTCGCATGGTGTTGAAGGACACTTAGGTAGTCTTAGGTCTTTGTTTTTTCCTTTGGCCGTACTATAAAGAGGGGTGTGAATCAGTAGCTTGACCTAGATGAGTCTATTGAGGTAGGTGTGGTGCACACTTGTTATTTCATAGCCCTAGGTAGCTCAGAGAGATGCCTTATGTCGAGAGGAACAAAAGTCGTTAAGACCGCGTCGCGATCCGAGTTGATCTTGCCCTTGGTATGGGCATCGGATGCTGGATCAGTGGGCATCGGAGGCTCCGATGCCCACACCGACCTAGGGTTTGGTCTGGTGCGTGGCATCGGAGGCTCCGATGGTACCACATCGGATCGTCCGGTGTCACTGTTCACTTGGCAGTGAACTGTGCAGGGCATCGGACGCTGAGGGCCAGCGTCCGATGGCCATGCAGAGAGGTTCTAGAAAGGTCTTTTCGGCATCGGACGCGTCCGATGCAGGGGCATCGAACGCTCCCCAGCGTCCGATGCTCCATAAACATGTCTGACAAGAAGGTACAGTAGACCGTTGGACGAGGTCATCGGAGCGTCCGATGCCTGGCATCGGCGCGTTCGATGCCCCCGCAAAATACCTGTCTTGTGCTGATTTTGGATGGCCGGGTTGAGGGGTATATATACTTCCTTGCCTCCATCCATTTGAGTGTTCTTGCCACTTCCATCAGCTGAGAAACACCTTGTGAGTGTGAGTGAGTGCAAGAGCCCTAGTGAGGTTAAGTGATTGCTAATTGTGAGAATTAGACACCTCCTAGTGAGAATTGTGTAGCAAGTGTGCATCCATCCATCTCTTTGGCCTTGTCTTGGTCAAGTGAGAGTTCTAGCTTGTTACTCTTGGTGATCGGCATCACCTAGACGGCTTGGTGGCGATCGGAGAGCTTGGTGATCATCCGGAGGCTTTGTGGATGACCCAAGCCAAGTTGTGACCGGTAGCGAGCGATTCACCGGGCCGGAGTGGCGAAGAATCAGCTCGTAGTGAGCACTTGATCCTTGCGCGGATCAAGGGGGAGTGATACCCTTGCGCGGGTGCTCCAACGAGGACTAGGGGGGTGTGCCGACACCTCGATACCTCGGCAAAAAGATCGTCGTGTCATCTCTACTCTCTTCTCTACGCATTTAACTTTGAGCAATTCAATTCCGCATTTACTTGTTGCTCTTTCATAAGTTGAATTGCCATGCTAGAGTAGAAATGGTTTAGCGATAGTCTTTTGTGCAATTGTTTCTTGTCAAACCACCTCTAGGCTCTAAGGGGTTAATTGGGGCTTGACAGGTTTTATTATCGCAAGAAGTTTTAGAAAAGCCCAATTCACCCCCCCCCCTCTTGGGCATCTTGATCCTTTCAATTGGTATCGGAGCCTCGTGCTCTCGATTTAGGCTTAACCGCCTAGAGTTAAGATGTCCGGAGGTGATGGACCACCTCCCATGTTTGAGGGAGACGACTTTCCATATTGGAAAATCCATATGGAGTCGTATCTAGAAGCGGTTGATGTGAAATGCCGTGATGCCGCCATAACTGGCTTTGCCAAGCCCAAGGAAGGCACAAGCCTTACTCCTAATGAGGAGGAAAATGATAAATGGAATGCAAAGGCCAAAAACATTCTTTTTAGAGGCATTTGCAAAGATGTGTTCAACCGTGTTCGGAACCACAAAAATGCCCATGATCTATGGGAAAACATTTGTGCGCTCCATGAGGGAACCAAGAGTGAGCGTGAGGAACGCTATCATTTAGTTATGCAAAAACTTCACTCTTTTGATATGCATGCTAATGAAAGTGCAAATGAAATGTGCTCACGGTTGAATGTTATTGTAGAAGAGCTAAATGGACTTGGCCTCACACAAATGCAACCATCCGATGTTGTGAGGAAGATTCTTTGTGTCCTTCCAATTGAGAAGTATGGACACATCGTGACGGTGCTACATCAAGGTGATCTTTCCACCGCTACACCAACTCAAATCTTGGGAAAGATCAATGCGCATGAGATGTACATGCACATCACACCAAGTGGTGGCTCTTCCACCGACAAGAAGAAGGACTTGGCCTTCAAAGCAAGACATGACAAGAAGGGCAAGTCCAAGGCTATTGAGGTACATCATGAGAGCACAAGTGAGGATGAAGATGATTCCAACATTGCTCTCATGGTGAGAAGGACCACCAAGATGTTGAAGAAGCTTCACAAGAATGGAGTCAACTTTGACTCAAGAAAGAAGAAGTTCTTCACAAGTAGCAAGATGATGCCAATCTCCGAAATGGATTGCTACAATTGCGGTGAGCTTGGCCATCTTGCCCATCAATGCACCAAGCCCAAGAAAGATAGCTACAAGAACAAGAACAAGAGCAAGAAGTATGACTCATCAAGCGAAGATGAGAAGAAGAATGACAAGTCATACAAGAAGAAAGATGGCAAGAAGAAGCAATACCACAAGAACGGTGGGAAGGCTTACATTGTTGGTGATTGGTTCACCGACATTGACTCCTCCGGTGGCTCATCAAATGAAGATAGTGATGATGAGAAGGAGAAGGTGGCCGCTCTAGTCATTGGCTCCTCTACACCACCACCACCACCATCGCCATCATCATCTACACACCTATGCCTTATGGCCAAGGGTGACCGGAAGGTACAAAACGATGATGACTCTAGTGATAGTGATAGTGATGGTGAATTTGAGGCTCCCACTTATGATGAACTTGTAAAATTGCTAAATGACTACTCTAAAATCATAAGAAAGACTAGAGCTAAAAATGAGAAGCTTGTTAATGAAAATGAATCTCTTGTTGAAAAATGTGATCATGCTACTGATGCTAGTGATGAACTAAAAGATGAACTTGCTACTATGTCATCCACTATCAAGGAGCTCAAGTCCTCTAACAAGGAGCTCAAAGCTAAAAATGAAAAACTTGATAAGATGCATAGTGACCTTTCCACTAGTCATGCTTTGCTTAAGGAACAATATACTCAAGTGAAAGTAGATTATGATACTCTCACCATTGCTTATGATATGCTTTCACATGAGACACATGATGCTCCTAACCTTGTTGTTAAGTGTGACATAGCAACATCTTGTGAGGACTTGGTTAGTGAGCATGTTGAGCAAAGTGCTAGTGGCAAGGGCAAGAAAGTGGTTGAGGCCGATCACTATGATGACTATGTGAAGATCAAGAATGAGAATGCAAAGCTCAAGGTTGATCTAGAGAAGCTTACAATCACCAGGCAAGTTGTCATTCAAACTCATGATGATGACTATAGCATGACACTTGAGCTAGACATGCTAAAAGAAGAGAACAAGAGATTGAAGATGGAGAGGGACTACAAAATGACACCATCTCAATTGGAACTCCAACAAGAGAATGAGAAGCTCAAGAAGGAGAAAGAGCACCTTACCACCGGTTTGAGGAACATCACCAAGGGTCAATGCCTTCAAAGTGAGCTTCTCATGAACACCGTCATGAAGACCAATAGAAATGGCATTGGCTTTCTTGAAGAGAAGATGAAGCAACGCAAGAGCATCACAAAGCCAAAGAAGAAGAAGATTGGGAGATGCTATAAGTGTGGAAAGGAAGGACACTTTGCTCATGATTGTGAAGAACCAAAGCCCACACCCTTGCCCAAGCATGCTAGGCCCTTTGCTTTCAATGCTCACTACATGCTTAGACAAGATTCTAGTGGCAAAGTGAAGGTTATGTTTATGGGGCCACCTAACAAGAGTAGGCCAAAGCAAATTTGGGTTGCTAAGTCACTAGTTGAGAAGGTTAAGGGACCGCAACAAGTTTGGGTCCCAAAAGCTCAAGCTTGATTTCTTGTGTGTGTAGGTGAACTACAAGACCGGTGGATCACATTGGGTAATTGATAGTGGATGTACACAACATATGACCGGAGATCCCCGGATGTTCACCTCACTAGAAGAGAATGTCGATGACCAAGAAAAGATAACATTTGGTGACAATTCAAAGGGTAATGTCAAAGGATTGGGCAAAGTGGCTATATCAAATGATCATACCATCTCCAATGTGCTATTAGTTGCATCTTTGAGCTTCAACTTGCTATCCGTTGGGCAACTATGTGATCTTGGCTTTCAATGTTTGTTCACCGACAAAGAAGTGGTTGTAACCAAGAAAGATGATACACAAGTGATATTCAAAGGCTTTAGATACAACAATCTCTATCTAGTTGATTTCACCTCCGAAGATGCCAACTTGAAGACATGCTTGTTCACTAAGCAATCACTTGGTTGGCTATGGCATAGAAGATTAGCACATGTTGGAATGAACACTCTCAACAAGCTATTGAAGAAGGATTTGGTTAGGGGCTTGAAGAATGTCAAGTTTGAGAAGGACAAATTGTGTAGTGCATGTCAAGCCGGCAAGCAAGTTGCGAATACACATCCAACCAAAGCCTTTGTGTCAACATCAAGAGAGTTGGAGCTACTTCATATGGATCTATTTGGACCAACAACATATGCAAGCTTGGGAGGAAATCTCTATTGCTTAGTAATTGTTGATGACTTCTCTAGATACACTTGGGTATTCTTTCTTCATGATAAATCCGAAGCAACCCCTTCCTTCAAGAAGTTTGCCAAGAGAGCTCAAAATGAATTTGATGAGAAGATCAAAAAGATTAGAAGTGACAACGGAAAGGAGTTTGACAACACCCATATTGAGGAATATTGTGATGAAGTTGGGATCAAGCATGAAGTGTCCGCAACCTACACACCACAACAAAATGGGGTAGTTGAGAGGAAGAACCGGACTCTAATCACCCTAGCAAGGACAATGCTAGACGAGTACTCTACACCGGAGAGATTTTGGGCGGAAGCAATCAACACTGCTTGCTATGCATCAAACCGATTGTTCCCCCATCGTCTACTTGGCAAGACCCCCTATGAGCTACTCAACAACAAGAAGCCGGATGTATCCTTCTTTAGAGTGTTTGGGTGCAAATGCTACATCTACAAGAAGCGCCAACACCGAGGAAAGTTTCAACGTCGATGTGATATTGGTTTTCTTGTTGGTTACTCATTGAAGTCCAAAGCATATCGAGTATTCAACCATGCCACCGGGATGGTAGAAGAAACATATGATGTGGAATTCGATGAATCTAATGGCTCTCAAGGAGAGCATGAGAATCTTGATGATGTAGGTGATGAACCATTGAGGGAAGCAATGAAGAACATGCCGGTTGGAGCCATCAAGCCTAAAGATGATGATGATGATGTGCAAGTCATTGACAAGCCATCCTCATCCGATGTACCACTTGATGATGACAAAGATGGAAGGGATCCAAATGAAGATACTCATGTCTCACATGATCAAATGGTGGTACAAGCTCAAGATGTTGGTGCTCCACAAGCGGCCCCTCAAGTGGTTGATCGAAGGACTACTCCTCTACTACAAGCTCATCCTCAAGATCTCATCATCGGGAGTCCGACAAGGGGTGTAATGACTCGCTCTCAAAAACTTGCTTTATTTATGGAACATCACTCCTTTGTTTCTCTTGTTGAGCCTACCATTGTAGATGAAGCTCTAGGTGATCCGGATTGGGTGAATGCCATGCATGAAGAATTAAACAACTTCACCCGCAACCAAGTTTGGACACTTGAAGAGCGACCAAAAGGCGCAAGAGTCATTGGAACAAAATGGGTGTTTAGGAACAAGCAAGATGATCAAGGCACGGTTGTTAGAAACAAGGCAAGGCTAGTGGCAAAGGGGTTCTCTCAAGTTGAAGGCTTGGATTTTGGAGAGACCTTTGCACCGGTTGCAAGACTCGAAGCCATTCGTATCCTCCTTGCATATGCATCACATCATGACATTAAATTATATCAAATGGATGTGAAAAGTGCATTTTTAAATGGCTTCATAAATGAACTAGTCTATGTTGATCAACCTCCTGGGTTTGAAGACCCTAGATATCCTAATCATGTTTATAGGTTGTCCAAGGCGCTATATGGGCTCAAGCAAGCCCCTAGAGCGTGGTACGAGCGCCTCCGGGACTTTCTCATTGAGAAGGGCTTCACCATTGGGAAGGTTGACACCACACTATTCACTAAGAAGCTTGATGGAGAGATCTTCATTTGTCAAGTCTACGTCGATGATATCATCTTCGGGTCAACAAATGAAGCCTATTGCAAGGAATTTGGTGATTTGATGTCGAAGGAGTTCGAGATGTCTATGATTGGCGAGCTCACATTCTTCCTAGGCTTTCAAGTCAAGCAATTGAAGGAGGGGACTTTTATATCTCAAGAGAAGTACACAAAAGACCTCCTCAAGCGCTTCAACATGGATGATTGCAAGCCTATCAAGACTCCAATGCCAACCAACGGACACCTCGACCTAGATGTGGGAGGTAACCCGGTTGATCAAACTCTCTACCGTTCTATGATTGGTAGTTTGTTATATTTGACCGCATCTAGGCCTGACATCATGTTTAGTGTTTGCATGTGTGCTCGTTTTCAAGCCGATCCTAGGGAATCACATCTCATAGCAGTGAAGAGAATCCTTAGGTACCTAAAGCACACCCCAAGCTTTGGCCTTTGGTATCCCAAAGGAGCTAACTTCCAACTCGTTGGGTATTCCGATTCGGATTACACGGGTTGCAAAGTAGATAGAAAAAGCACATCTGGAGGGTGCCATTTGCTTGGGAGATCACTAGTGTCTTGGAGTTCAAAGAAGCAAAATAGTGTGGCCTTGTCTACCGCCGAGGCGGAATACATAGCCGCGGGTGCTTGTTGTGCACAAATCCTTTACATGAAACAAACCCTTTTAGACTATGGTGTAGTTCTAGAAAGGGTACCTTTGTTGTGTGACAATGAGAGCGCGGTTAAGCTTGCTAACAACCCTGTTCAACACTCTCGCACAAAGCACATAGATATTCGCCATCACTTTCTTAGAGACCATGTTTCCAAGAAAGACATATCCTTAGAGGGAGTTAGAACCGAAGATCAATTGGCGGATATCTTCACAAAACCCCTAGATGAAAACACTCTTTGTAGATTGCGAAGTGAGCTTAATGTGCTTGATCTAAGTAACTTTGTCAAAAGGTGAAAGGAGGTTGTCTTTGCATTGCATTGTATCATATGCCATGTTTAAATTCCGCTATGCATATAGGCTTCTCAGACGTGGTTAAGATAACCGCCCTAAAAAGCGTGTGAAGAAGCTTACCCATGAGCAAACTTGACAAGCAACCTAGATTCAAATTCCGTATTGCATTGCATATGCATGTTTGTTGCTTTGTCGGTTCTTTTTGGTTAGGTTTTGAGCAACCGCTGTGTTCGTCCACCGCTAGGGGGAGCATTTGAGGCTCCTTATGGTTGAGACCCCTAGTTTTGGTGGCCACATGTTGTCTCCTCGGGTTTTATCGCCTATTTTACCTAAGAATGATATGTAGCCTATGGCAAAATATTTATAAAATAGAGGGTTTATGCGAGGATGCTCATACTAGGTTCCAACTGGCGTTTATTTGCTTCTTCTTTGAGTTGGAACTTGGTTGGGAAAGGGAGCCGCAACGGAGATCTTCGAAACTGCTCAAATAGAGCATCGGATGCAGCATCGGACTCTGCATCGGACGCTGGTCCAGCATCCGATGCCTGCACTGTAGGTAGCCCCGGCTGAAACAGTAGCGGAGGAGCGTCCGATGTGTCACCATCGGATCCTCCGATGGTCCATCGGACGCTCCCCAGCGTCCGATGCTGAGGGGCCGGAAGCTTCCGATGTGATCTCGGCGGTTTTGGAGCTCTCTGGTCAGGCATCGGAGCGTCCGATGCGTTATCATCGGCGCGTCCGATGCTCCTTTAAGCGGCGCGTTCAGTTCTTCTACTGACGATTGGGTCCCACGCGTCATCTTCCTCATCCAGTCACGCCGTCGCTCTCGCCCACGATCCTGCCGCCGAGCCCGTGCCCTACTCACCGCCGGCCACCCCACCCACGCCCGAGCCTTCGCCGCCGGCCGCTCAACCTCCGCGGTGCCCGTGCTTCTCCTCGTCGGACCGCCATCTCCTCGCCCCCGCGCGCGCGCCCTCGTCAGGATCCGCCGGCGCGTCTCCTCCACCTACGCCGGAGCTCGCCGCCGTTCTGGGCCTCTTCACCGGAGACTGCCTTCCTCGCGTCTCCTCTCCTCTCCGGCGTTCTTCTCGGCCGGCCGTCCCGTCCAGTGAGCCATCGAGCACCCACCCTCCCTCCCCCTCCGTACCCTTGTCCACCAGGTGCTCGTTCAAATGCCTACATGGCTGTTCTCCCCTGTTTTAACCCCGTTTCACCTCCACTCTCTTGCAGTCCTCCCGGTGTGACGTGTGGACCCTAGGACGTCAGTGCTCTCCTCCTTCCTGGGTCGTTTCATCGGCTTGTCAGTTAGCACAGCCCATTCTCTCTTTTATCACATTGCTTTGCTTCCATAGGTCTCGCTTCCCTCTAGACTCTATATGCTTATGTATATCCCTCATCTCTATGCAGCGAGTCCGTGTCCGTTGTCAGTGGCAGCTGGGCAGTGTCAGTTAACCCGGGGCCAAGCCCGCGGGTACGGATCGAGGCCAAGCCTCGCGAGTGACAGTGGCAGAGTTTCTCCGTGTCAGGGGGAGTTTGAGTCAGTGGTTTGCTTCTCAGCTGGTTGTCAGTGCTTCTCAGCGTCAGTTGCTCTTTCAGAGGCAGTCCCAGGTTCCTGTTCTTGTCAGCTATGCCACGCTGCAAGAACGTCGGTGGTGGCCCTGGAGACTCTCCTCCCCGTCGTCCCCCTTCCGGTCAGCGGCCTGGGAAGGGGAAGCTTATCGTGCACCGGAAGCTCACTCGTCAGGAGCGAGAGGCAGCTCAGGCTCAGGTAGTGGCAGACGCCGCCGAGCGTGCAGAGCGCGATGGCAGTGCGGGCGGACTTAGGATTGAGGATCAGTTGTCCCCCGAGCAGCGCAGAGCAATCGAGGAGGTCGAGCGTCGCCACGGTTCGCCGACTGGCACGCTCATGGCTGTCGGTCGTCGGACGACGTTCACCTCGCCCGGCGTTGAGCCCGAGAGCTCCGGGCAGGGCCAGGCAGAGGCCAAGGCCGCAGAGGCACCTGAGGCAGAGGCTCCAGAGGCAGAGGCTCCAGAGGCAGAGGCAGAGGAGGAGGTTCCTGAGGAGGTTCCACGACGCCGGTCGACCCGTCGCAGGACTGCGGTGCCACCCCGGCCCGACGTCCCTTTGCGGGGAGCCCGTCCTCCGTCGCGGCGTGCACCTCCACCGATACCGCGACTAGACCTCAGGGGCGCCACTTGCTCACAGAACTAGACCCTTCGACTTGTGCCAGTGGAGCAGTGGTTTCCCAGGGAGCGACAGGAGCAGGCTGGTCCGTCCTTCTATACAGTGCTGCAGGAGGACTTCTACCAGGGATACAGGAACGCTGGGATCTCTTTGCGGCCCCAGCGTGTTTGCTCACTTGAGGCAGTTGTAGGTGCAGCCGGAGAGCAGATTCGCCCCATACTCACCTACCTACCTGGTCTGGCAGACCTACTGGGGCGGTCTGGTTCCTATATTGAGGACTGGGTATTTCAGTTTTACGCTTCGTTGTGGGTGCACCCCGACCGAGAGACTATTGAGTTTGCACTTGAGGGGGACCACTATAGACTGTTCTCGTCCGAGATCCAGGATTGGTTTGGATTGACACGCTCACAGACCCGGATCCACGACTTGTGTTACGACCGGACAGAGCCACCCCGTCGCCCTCACGGTGGCGCCCAGCCTTCGACAGATTTGGTCCGTCCATGCTTCACAGAGCCGTTTGGTGAGGGTTCGAGCCGCACTACGAGGGATCTCACCCCTACGGCTCGGATCCTCAACGCGATCCTACGGCGGACTTTACTTCCTCGGGTCGGCTTCGGAGAGGGTCTTTCACGGCTGCAGCTATGGCTTCTTGCATATATGGTCAGGCAGCAGGAGTTCGACGTCTGGGATGTCATCTTGTGTGAGATAGAGGACACAGTGGTAGAGGGCATTAAGGCCCGCAGGCAGCTACCGTACGCGCACTGGATCTCCTACATTCTTTGGAAGGTAGCTGCCACTACAGGTATTCGCCTCAGTCAGTCCCTCACCGGGTCAGCGACCGTCTTCCCTGAGTATAACATGAGCCAGTTGTTGGGATACGGTCGGGACCGCAGACAGCCAGAGCAGCAGGCACAGACTAGCACACGTCAGAGACCTGAGGTGCCAGAGTCAGCTCAGCAGCAGGACGAGGCCGTTCAGGCGCTCGCGGAACAGGAGCTTGCCGATCTCGAGGCAGGTGACCCCCACGTGGCCTCGGATCCCACAGACAGCTCAGATGAGGACTACCAGCTCCCGCCTCGCTTCCAGACGCGTGCACATGACCACCAGGCAAGGTCCAGCGGTACTGCTTCCTCCGATCCCGCGCTCCTTGCTATTCTAGCCCGGATGGAGGAGCAGCAGAGGACTGTCACTCAGGACGTCTAGAGGCTTGCCCAGGAGCAGCAGCGGTTAGCCCAGCAGCAGGCCCTCGCTCAGCAGCAGGCACAGGAGCGGTCTGATGCTCTTCAGCGCCAGATGATGGCTCTACAGCAGCAGACCTTGAGCTTCATGGAGAGGCTGGCGAGTGGACCTCCCCAGTGGCAATGGCAGCAGCCTCCCCCACAGCAGCAACTTCAGTGGCAGCCACCTGTCCTTCCTCAGCCGCAGTTTGGTCAGCAGCAGTAGCAGCTTCCGGGCCCCAGCTCCTCGCAGTTCACGAGTTTCACTACTCCAGGCGGGGCCCCGCTCTTCAGTCCGCCCCGCACAGGGTTCACTCCCAGGCCGACAGAGTCGCTCTTCGCTACGACGACCTCTGTCACTCGAGACCTGTCGGCCACGTTCAGCGAGCTCACCGGATTTCCCACTCCAGATCTTCCGATTCCGGTTCAGACGTCGACGGCTCCTGTGACCTCCACCACAGAGACTCTTCCGAGCTCAGTCGCGTCTTCAGAGCAGACAGAGCCAGTCCAGTCCGAGACGACCACGTCCGTGCAGCCTGCGTTGTCAGCTATCCCAGAGCTTCCGCACTCCGAGCCTCAGGCTGACACGACTACACAGACTGAGACTGCGCCAGAGCCAGCGTCAGAGCAGATCGAGCAGACAGAGCAGTCAGTGCCGGACCCGTCCCAGACCGCTTCTCCACACCGTCCCGCTACAGAGGGTCAGCAGGCTCCCGGCGACTCGTCCTCCGACTCCGAGGCCCTACTTCAGCAGTTTGAGTTCACGCAGAGGACTCCGGAGACAGCACCTGACTCGTCTGCACCACCTCCGCCCTCCGACGCTTAGTTTGGCGCTTGATGCCAAAGGGGGAGAGTGGCCGAGTATAGCGATAGGGGGAGTGTTGTGAGAGGGCTTTGTGTCTTTTGATGTGTTATATTCACATACGCTCTTTACTTATCGCATCTTCTGTGCATATTTATGTTATATACTTATGCTATGGATCTCATGACATGTTTGTGCTCACTATGATTTTATATATGACATGTCATTTCACTTCGCTCTTTACTTGTGCTCAATTCTCACTTGTTTATGTATATGAGCTCTTTACTCCTGCACTTGCTATTCACTCTAACTTGTTGAGTGCAGGATGATGGCATGACATGTTTTGAACTTGCCCCTAATCATTTTCTCTTATTTATTGCAAGTTCATACATGTCATGATTTAAAAACCTCTTCTCTCTATACTCAATCTCGTGTTGTCATCAATCACCAAAAAGGGGGAGATTGAACGCATCCTGGCCCCTAGTGGTTTCGATGATTGGATGAAACACAAGATTACTGTGACTAACGTGTGTTTTGCAGAAACAGAGATGAGTTAGGTCACGGTAACGGCGACGATACGGGCATATGGAGTTCATGTCCCCTGGCGATGGAAATCGTTTCGGTTTTCAAAGGACGGACGACGAAGACGGTGGTAGGCTAGGCTAAGTGTCGCATGGTGTTGAAGGACACTTAGGTAGTCTTAGGTCTTTATTTTTTCCTTTGGCCGTACTATAAAGAGGGGTGTGAATCAGTAGCTTGACCTAGATGAGTCTATTGAGGTAGGTGTGGTGCACACTTGTTATTTCATAGCCCTAGGTAGCTCAGAGAGATGCCTTATGTCGAGAGGAACAAAAGTCGTTAAGACCGCGTCGCGATCCGAGTTGATCTTGCCCTTGGTATGGGCATCGGATGCTGGATCAGTGGGCATCGGAGGCTCCGATGCCCACACCGACCTAGGGTTTGGTCTGGTGCGTGGCATCGGAGGCTCTGATGGTACCACATCGGATCGTCCGGTGTCACTGTTCACTTGGGAGTGAACTGTGCAGGGCATCGGACGCCGGCATCGGACGCTGAGAGCAGCGTCCGATGGCCATGCAGAGAGGTTCCAGAAAGGTCTTTTCGGCATCGGACGCGTCCGATGCTCCATAAACATGTCTGACAAGAAGGTACAGTAGACCGTTGGACAAGGTCATCGGAGCGTCCGATGCCTGGCATCGGCGCGTCCGATGCCCCCGCAAAATACCTGTCTTGTGCTGATTTTGGATGGCCGGGTTGAGGGGTATATACTTCCTTGCCTCCATCCATTTGAGTGTTCTTGCCACTTCCATCAGCTGAGAAACACCTTGTGAGTGTGAGTGAGTGCAAGAGCCCTAGTGAGGTTAAGTGATTGCTAATTGTGAGAATTAGACACCTCCTAGTGAGAATTGTGTAGCAAGTGTGCATCCATCCATCTCTTTGGCCTTGTCTTGGTCAAGTGAGAGTTCTAGCTTGTTACTCTTGGTGATCGGCATCACCTAGACGGCTTGGTGGCGATCGGAGAGCTTGGTGATCATCCGGAGGCTTTGTGGATGACCCAAGCCAAGTTGTGACCGGTAGCGAGCGATTCACCGGGCCGGAGTGGCGAAGAATCAGCTCGTAGTGAGCACTTGATCCTTGCGCGGATCAAGGGGGAGCGATACCCTTGCGCGGGTGCTCCAACGAGGACTAGGGGGGTGTGCCGACACCTCGATACCTCGGCAAAAAGATCGTCGTGTCATCTCTACTCTCTTCTCTACGCATTTACCTTTGAGCAATTCAATTCTGCATTTACTTGTTGCTCTTTCATAAGTTGAATTGCCATGCTAGAGTAGAAATGGTTTAGCGATAGTCTTTTGTGCAATTGTTTCTTGTCAAACCACCTCTAGGCTCTAAGGGGTTAATTGGGGCTTGACAGGTTTTATTATCGCAAGAAGTTTTAGAAAAGCCCAATTCACTCCCCCTCTTGGGCATCTTGATCCTTTCAGATCGGAACTTCACCAAATCAAAAGGGGGTTCGATCAAACTTCTCCCAGGTGTTCCTCAACGTATTGGGGTGCTAGTCCTAAGAAATCATTGCACCAATCCAAGTCAATCGAGAGTAATCCGAGAAACACCGAAAAGGGGGAAAGAGGAAGAACGAACACGAAATCAACCCGATCTATGGACTCGTGAGGTTATAGGAGAAATCCTTCTGTGAAAAGATGGAGCTCACGACCAAGAACAAATTGATTCAAGTGGAATCGAAAGTCATCTCGTGGAGAGGGAGAACGAGGCAAATCTCCAAGAGATGAAAAAACAAAATGTGAAGAACACAAGACACGATTTGATTTCAGCCGAAATTCCTCCACACGAGGAGACAACGAGAATACGGTCTCGTTTCCTCAAAAGATCCATATACACAGAGGTATGATTCCTGTCTCAGCGGATCGCTTGCAGCGAGGTATGATTACAACCTAAGCGAGGGCTAGAGAGAGAGAGCTCAGGAACAAATGACTGCAAGGATAGGGAGAGAGGAGGGGTGCCTCTCTTATTTATAGCCTAAAACAATAATCCCCTTACTACCCCTAGATACATGAGCGAAACGGCCAACCCTAGGGGTATCCTGATCCAACTCTGCTGATAGTTAATCCGATGGCCACGCGCCTTCCTCATCCTTAGCTTCGCCTCGACGCAAGCCTCAGGATGCCGCCACGTGCCGCCCAGTCGATCGCCACGCCTACCTCGTGGATAGTCTCGCCTCCGCGCCAGCCTCTCCACGCTGCCATGCGTCGACCGTCCTTTTTGCGGACCTCCCACCGGTTTTGAGGCTAAAACCGGGAAACCTGGGTCTTCCCCGGTTTTGAGGCCGAAACCGGGAAACCTGTCCTCAGGCTGAGTTTTGTGGTCCAAACTCAGAAACCCGCGCGCCCAGGTTTTGAGGCCCAAACCTGGAAACCGTCCTCACCGAGTTTTGAGGCCCAAACTCGGAAACCGGCCACCCCGAGTTTTGAGGCCCAAACTCGGAAACCATCGAGGGTAGCTTTTCGAGGCTCAGCTACCGAACCTGTGCCGTAGGCGGGATGTGGTTCGCACACCCTGAGTTCCAGCACCGATGCCGGAGCATGTCCAGCCTCCACACCGGGCATAGTGCATTCGCCATCCTCCTCGGCCTCACGCCAAGTGTCACGACTCCATCACCTTCCTCCCGACTCGGCCGATGCACCGCACATCCCCATGTACTCTTGCTTGTCAACGCCACATGTCAGCTACCACAACTGATCCTCAGGTCTCCCGGTCCGTCGGTCCAAGCTCCACGTCCGCCCTTCACCACTTCCGGTCCGTCGGCACGGCACGTCCCCACTTGACCTTCACCTCACCTTCGACCACTGTCCGAGCTCCGCACCTGCACATCAACACAGCCAAGAGACATGTTGCCCATTGATCGATCACTCATAACTCAGGAAGGGAACCACAAGGGCACAAATCAACCTTGTGTTCTCAATCTCCCCCTTGATGAGTGCATCGTCAACTCATAGTATTCGTAACCAGAATAGAAGAAAGCAGAATTAGATAGAAGGAGAAAACTCACTCGAAATGTCCAAAAGCCAAATAAAATGCCGAAGAAAAACAAGTCGAGATAAGCGAAGCTTGGTCCCCAAAGACATGGGCAACGGTTCGACACAACCAAGCAAAAGATCAGAGCAACAGCTTATCAGAAGCAAAACTCGATCAAAATGAGAGCACAAGACTTGGTTCCCAAAGACATGGGCAATGGCTCGACGCAACCAAGTTAGAAGCAAGCTAGTCCTCAAGAAGAGGCAGAAGGGGCTCAACACCACTAGCTGAAAGCTCGAACACCAAATGAAGACTGCGTAAGAAGCAGCTACTGCTAGTCCCTCAAGATAGAGGCACAGAGGCTCAACACAACCAGTAGTAAGCCCGATACCAATCAAGAACCACTAAAACAGGATGAAAACAGCTAGTCCCTCAAGACAGAGGCATAGAGGCTCGACGCAACTAGCTGAAAAGATCGATATCAGCCAAAACCAACTCGGAGCAGGCAGAAACACTCCCCCTCACTCAAAGAACTCCCCCTCAACAAGTGAAGCACAAATTGCAAATTGTCACCACAACAAGACATTCTCCCCCAATTCTCCCCTTGGGGGCAATTTGCAATCAAAAAGAGAAGGAAAAGAGCTCAAGTAAGTCAAACGGAGCTAGGTCATGCCTATCGGAGTCAAGCACATGCACATGAGTCAGAAATGCATGTTAGCAGCTTCAGGTATATACTCGAAACAGTGAAAGAATGCTATAATGAGTGCTGACCCGACTACATAGCAACATACACAAATGCTA
This sequence comes from Coix lacryma-jobi var. lacryma-jobi, assembly GCA_009763385.1. Lineage (NCBI taxonomy): Eukaryota > Viridiplantae > Streptophyta > Magnoliopsida > Poales > Poaceae > Coix > Coix lacryma-jobi. Next base: position 259,551 of record VDCT01000867.1, on the reverse strand, counting down.
GCAGAGGCTCAAACTGATCACCGAAAACAAGATATGAAAGCACATGCCCAGTGAGCAGTTTTTAAGCCATTTAGAAAGGAGTTTCACCATCAAAGTAGCACTAAGCATGTGTAGACAGGAAGTCAAACAAGTGCTAAACATGTATGTAAGGTGAACTACCCCTAGCAAGGTTCAACCATCATGCTATAGAGTGAAACATAAACTTGTGTTTTTAGAGTTTATCGGAGATATTTGCAGCGGTTTTTACACAAGTTCAAATTCAGCATGTGATTGCGAGAGGTTGAAAGTTTGTCATTGCCTAACTTTCCAACCGTGCTAAGCCTATGCATATGCAATCAGGAGCTTAAAGCATCGGTTTCGGTCTTACACTACACGGCTCAAGTTTAACTCAAAGTGCTATGAGAAACAGTCTCGATACTGTGATCTGCTGACAAAGCAATCCCATCTCGATCTTTCAATTCAGTAAAACTTGGTTCATTTTAAGCAGAATATGAACAATCCAAGCAAGTGACTGACTCAGAACTAGAGACATAGCAACCTAGCATATATGAAATAGCTCAAGTGACCTCAACACCTCCTACACATGCTAGTTGCCAATCTCAATGGTGAACATGTATCAAGTTTTAAGTTCATTAGACATGTTCATCATCCTGAAAAATATAGCTTAGCTCACAACATGTATCAGTGATCAAAAAGAGCCTAAGCTACAAGCATCATCGTATATCATCGAAGCATCCACTAATCAGAGCATAAATTCATTCTAAGGAATATAGACATGAAGCTTGAAATAAAAGATGTATGCATGATGAAGTCAGAATCGGAGCCAAAAGAAAAACAGAAAGACTCAAGACCCAAAAGCAAAAAGGATCAGAAAGACAGTTTATTTTACAACAAGCAAAATGTTTCCCCCATCTAAAAGGGGAACACACACCAAGCTCACCTCTCAACCGAGCAAAAGTTGAGAGATTGTTGACGCTGGTTATCTATCAAAATTAAAGGATAAATAAATATGAAAAGGGCATGAATTCAATCACCAGCAAAGGTTTAGGGTTTTAATTGACAATATTCCACGAGTTTTGGTGAATTGTGATTCTGCAGGGACTAAACCAGGAAACCAGCGCTGATTGCTTCCCCTAGAAGGAAACCGACGGGAGATAACGCAACCGCCACGTCGGGATACTTCTAGAAGACTCCAGAGAACACATAGAGACACCACGAGAAAGGGCACCGCGGTCCACCTCCAAGTGGGACCGACTGGTCCCCTGGGACCACCGGTCGGTCTCCCCCTGGGCTCGTTGGCTTCCATCTTCTGCAAGCTTCCTCCAACGACCTCTAGGATGCATCTCAGCCGTACCTTAAGTCGGTTTGATCCAACGGCCGTGGTTGATCCCTCAGGGCTATATAAGCAGCCCCAGACCCCCCTCTCCAGGCATCTCCCTCTTCATTATTCATCTCCACATCAGAAATTAGGGTTCCAATGTAGAAGTAGAGGTCCCTCTAGATGAATCTCTTCTAGTTCATCTAGAATTAGATCTAGTTCATCTAGTTGTAATCAAGAGTTAGCTTTCAAGTAGAAGACTAGATACCCCTCTAGTAGGATTAGAACCTAGTCTTATTCTAGAACTAGAAGAGAGAGAGAGGAAGAGATCAAGAGGAAGCTCCGGCCTGTCGGATCAACTTGTTCATCTTGTACCTGTGGATTCAAGTTCTTCATCGACTTGCTTCAACGATTATTTTGGTAATCAACATCTATATTTAAGTTTGAGCCATTGTTCTTATTGTTCTTAAGATTTATGACTCTCTTTTGAGTACTTTAATTCTAGTCGCTCTAGAGTTAGAGTTGTTGGATAGTATAAGCGTAGTGCTTAGACTTGATAGCTCATATTTACCTCCTATAACGCCGGTAGTAGTGGTAGTTCGCAAGGGTGACTCTTATAGCCTTGTTGATTCTTCTATAGTCCACTTACCCGTGTGTAGGCTCGGTAGGATTATACATTTGCATAAAAGAATCATACTCTGTTGTGACCTTTTATGGCAATTTCCCCATTAAGAATAATAAACATATCACTCTTAAGTTGGATTTAGATAACATTAGTGATCCCCTCTATACTTTTAGTTTCTCTGTCCTTGTTAGTTACTCAGGGGTTATACACTTGAGTTGCTCCGATACTGTTAGTTCCTTTGGGTTCGATATTAAAACTGGGTTACTCCGGTGAAGTGCTACATCGGTAGATTTTATCTGTGCGCTTGCGGATAAAGTAGAGTGTGCATTAATTTATACCAACAAGCATTTCTGGCACCGTTGCCGGGGAACGGTAGAACATTTTACGTCTTAAGTTTAACCTTGTAATCATACTTTTATCTTTTCCTTTTTTGTCCTAGTCTTTTCATTATTTTTGTTTTCATTCTTATGAGTGTTGTTTTCATACTTTTATGATTGTTGTTTACTTTTATCTATCACTACCCCATGAGCAAGCTATAACTAGTAGAATCCTTATACCCCATCATAATACCTGGTTATGAGCTATGCCTACCTTTCTGCTGCACTGTCCTTGTAATGAGCATAGAAATATAAATATGAAAATATTCCTTCGGGTATTCTTGTCACTAACCTTCGCTGGTTTGGAGCAGAAAAGAACGAAGGAACAACAAACATAAGGTAGGTCCCACCAATCATCATGCAACATTGAATTACATTCATCCAATCTTGATTTACAAAATCCAAGCTTGGGGAATAGACTTTCTAAGAATATTTCTTGCCATGTTGCTATGTTGGTTGTCCCTACCTTTAAGATATGCTCATACACTAATCATGCTCTTTCATCACCATCTGAATAAATCTTTATAATACTTTCATGCTACCCTCGTTCGCTATATTATATGTTTAGGTTTGGAGTACTTTCATACATCTCTTAAATTAAGCATGGTGCCTGGTTTAGGAGTGGTGATCTTGCTTTCAAAGGTTTTTAATTTAAGCAATTAAGTTAAAATACCTTCCTAGATCAAATTAGATGTGGTGTCTAGGTTGATTTTTGAGCCGATAGTATGCTATAGTGGATGTTGGATATTTTGTTGGACTAACCACTGCAGGGAAACTTTCAATATCAATTTGGGAAAGTCCGGAGATGAACTCACACTGGAGATGAAGAGACACATGAACTTTAACAACTTTGCACAATAAAGACTCAGGTCATTCATCATGGATGAAAGAACTGTGAGTATCAAAGTTTATTTATTTTGTCTTCTACTGCAAGTTATCCTTTGCCTTGAATCATGTTAAAGTGCAGCCAACACATACTAGTCTATGCTAAAGTAATCCTAAAAACATCTCGTTATTAGCATAGATGCAAAATACATATGTTATGGACAACAACCCATGCTTCAAATTTTTGCAATCCTTCGGGTATATATCCACTAACATTATGCAGGAGAGAGATTTTGTTCATCCATGGTTTGGTCTGAACATTGAAGATGCAAAACCCAAACCATAGACATACAAACCAACTCTCAGATCACAAATGGTGCTAGCCTAGCTTTGAGTCTTGCTTGAGCACTGATGACAAACAAGATGCAACTTACCTCATATGAGACAACCTATGACTGCAACCATCGTTGTCCAAGACATCAAGACAAGAAGTGGGAAGTTATCTTCTTTTCTAATCAAGAGCTAGCTTGGAAGACAAGATGGTACCACCACAACAATAGCAAGATCTACAAGTCAAACACATGAACATATTGTTGGAAGTCCATCTACAGCACAAGCCCGCCTGGGAGAGACAATTCTGTTGTCTAGATGTGTTTCACAATCAAAGGGAGGAAGGAGAAACCCAACTGCAAGACATATTGATCTTCTACCCACCACTTTGATCAATACAAACCACTAGATGCTATCTCCATCGAGAAGAAGAATATGATCCACCACTCATTCTTGGAAGATCGTTCTTGAACACCATCAATGTTATCACCTTTGCCGGACTTGGAGAAGTCCACTTTTGGATCTTTCGCTGCATCTTCAACATCTACATTACTTATGAACAGCCAAAGAGAACCAAGAGAAGACCTCAAAGGAAGAACCAACTGCCAAGAATTGAGGAGGGCATCATTAAGGATGAAGCCACTGCACCATAAGAGTTAGAAGATGAAGATATTACCTGAGCTAGCGAATCAAGAAGAACAGCCGTTAAGATCTCCATCATCTAGACACTGTTGAGAGAACAAGTCTCAGTTGTGACATTACAAGACAAAAGACTCTCATGGAGGCACTCGAGTAGCAGCTCTAAATTCAAGTCTCTTGCCAACCCAACGATTAAAGGAAAACAAGAAAGGTTGATAAGAGAAGAATGCGGAACTGTCCCTACATCCTCATAATTAAGACAAGAAAGAGAGGGGATCCTAGTCAGCATACTCAAGGAACAATGCGCCTTCACTGATAAGTCCACACAAGAGAAGGAAGGTCGATACCTCTAAAGATGATTCCACTGTGATCTTCCTCCTCTCAAGCATACTGTGAGACAAACAAGAGAAGACAAGCTAGCTAGACAAGAGAAGCTTCCACAAGGTGGTTCAGCACAATCACTTTCCAATGACAAAGTAACATTTCAAGGTAAGTAACCATCACTTTAAAAGCTTCTTCTTGATTCTAGTATGAACATAAATAAAGAACTAAACATGTTTAAGTTACACCTCACTTGATCCAACCTAATCAACTCAACATGTTCAGTCCTTTGATCTTTGTTTCTAGCTTTACTCTCTTGTATCTCACTATGTTAACTAAATAAGCTAAAATGTTGTGCATCCAACCTTTGGAAGATGATATATCTCAATTATGAAAAGATCGACACTTTATGCATAGATTATCCTTCCTTTGGTTAAGTAATCTGATCTGTTAAATATTTTAAGATGCTACTTTTATGCTCATCCTCTGATCCTATCACTCATGTTAAGATTGAATAGAACACATAAACAACAAGTTTGTCTTGTGCAATGTGCCTAAGGGGAATAAACAAAACTTTTGGTTCTGTTGGTGTTTTTTCCACCAACAGAGCCTATGCACTTGATCTCTACCTTATCTTTATGAGCAGGACACACTCTTGAGCAAACATGCAGAAGTTTATCACTCCCAAATTCTACAGAGTGAAGGTCCTAGATCTACATGAACATGCACACTGAGCAAGATGCTGCCAGCTTCCATAATTAACGCTTCACTTCAAACTGCTGGACGAACGAAGAACATGAGTGACACCATATCAAGAGGCATAAAACAAGAAGGAATGATGGAAGACGTTGTAGTCAGAATTAGAGGTCATTAAGTCCCCACGGACTTCTTGATCCTCGACATGGGAGAAGACGATGATGTCCACCTCATCCTAGGAAGATCATTCCTCTACACTACAAGTGCAATCACCTACAAGAGGAAATCCATTTTCACTTTCCTGGAGAAAAGGCACGATACAACTTCATCAACTACATACCCAATGAAGCACCCAAGGAGAATAGAAGTGAAAGACGCCGCTCTCAATGCCAAAGAAGACAAGCTATCAAGAATAGAGAGGCCAATCACGAAGAAGAAGCTATCGACACTGTCCCAGAAAAGAAAGAACAAAAGAAACCTCAAGACAGTGAGCCACAGGAAGCGAAGACTCAGACCAAGAAAGTATGGAAGAAAATGTCTGCACCTAAGAGGTACAATCGATAATAACTTTCTAAACGTCTGACATACCTTGGGAGGTCTGAACCAAGGGAAGGTCCGGTTCGTTGGACCTAAATATCCGAACCTTCGCCAAAAGGTAAAATCGGTAGTTATCCTCATATTTACTTTTCTGCATATATCTCATATTTAATTCTTAGTTGTTTATTGCATCATCATATTTAATTCACAAACATTTTTATTTCTGCATTACATTAGAAAAGAAAATAAAAATATTGCATTTGTTACACTACATCATAAACAATGAAGCCCCATGAGATTAATTCTATGGTGTGTAAAAACCCACAGGAATGTTCACCGTGGTGGCATAAAATAATAATAATAACAATAATAATATACTAAAAATAAATATGCATGTATTCATCCTGTTGCATTTTCTCTTGCATCATAAAAATATAAAAACATAAAAATATTGAGAAAGAGATCTTACTGAAATTCTAGACAACTAAGGCTTGAATGGCCAACCGCTAATGCTTAATCTGTTCCATAAGTTTTGTTGTCTATTTGTGTTTCACAGGATTTGAAAGGCCAAAGCTGACAAGCAAGTGAATGTTCCATCTACTACTGGAGCACTGTCTCAACAAACATCAACATCAACCAAAACTCTAATAGAGGAAGGACATATCCACTGTCAGTCTGCTACATTGCAAGATCGAACGACTACATCAACATTCAGCTTGGGGGAAGGCACCCCCATGTATCCACGTAAGTATCTTTATCCTCTTAAGTTTTTCATTCTATAAACAAATTCAAAACACAAAAAAAATTGTGAGCACATGAAGGCTCACCCTTAAAAAGAAAAGAACAAAAATATGTGGGCACATGAAGGCTCACCATTAATTAAAAAAGAGACAAAAATATATGGGCACATGAAGGCTGAACGCTATTAAGGGAACCAGCTTGGGGGAGGCGCACCCCCGTTATCTTCGCGATTCAGGTATGTCTTTACCATTACTACTACTACTATCATTAGCTTTTATCTTAAAGTGTGTTAGATTAAATAAATAAAATAGTGTGTCTAGTTTGTTTTAAGAAGTTGATGACCAAAGAAGAACCTGCTCTCTCTAATCTTTTGCATGGAAATGATGAATAGTTGCTCTATCTAATTTCTTTCAAGTACCTAGCCTTTAAAGCATGAGTTCTCCTAATTAATAATGATGCTTAAAAATGAAATTAAATATATGGGTAGCGAATGCTTGATCCAGAGTCTAGGTAATTGATAGATATGACATGTGATGATCTGAGCTGCTATTATCTTGTTCTAAACAACTCCGGAGATTTCTCATTATAAATATGACTAATAATGGCATTGAGTTAAATTGTAAAACCTCAGGTGTTTATATGAATAAAATGTTGTCATGTCATCATAAGCATTTTATAGCATCATGTGCTAGCTCACCTTGAGATGTATTCACTAAAATGAGTTTAACTCCTAATATGTGAGCATTTCTGTTTATATGCTTGTGATGCAGCTCAAAAACCTAATTTAGAATGTCATTATGAAATAACTTGAGTTCATTCCCATTTGACTAAAGTCATGTAAAGGCATGGATCTGAGTTCAACAATTCAAAAGAATCCAAATCTATTTAGCTTAAAATTGGGAAAAATCATTAAGTTCCTATATAAGTAGTTAGCCCTTTCTAGTTAACTCAACATCTGTGCATAATTAGGGGTTGACCCTAAAAGCTTTTTGGTAGATCTTGAGGAGAGGTAACACTTTGGTATTCAAAGTTTTCAAAGTTTCTGTAGAAAATTTCAAGTAATTATGAATTTACTCAAACCCTGGAAATGGTCCCCTTTTTACTTTAAACTTGCATTTCAAAAACTATTTGAAATCTGAGTTTGAGGTCTACATCAAAGCTGTAGAGAATTTCAAAATGAACATTTCATACATTGACCCTTTTTCAAGTGTCAATGCAAAATCAAAAGTAATTTTGCTTCTACTGCAAAACCCTAGTTTTGTCCCCTTTTCAAAATTCCAATTTGAAAAGGATTTGAACTGTTTTGACCAAATTGACCTATTTCCATTTGGAATCAGCAAAAGGGTATTAAATCAAAGTTGTACAACTTTTCAAACTCTACCTGTCATATATTGGCAAAATTTGAAGTTGTTCAGAAAATTCCAGAGTAATTTTGAATTCAGTTTGGTCCAAATTTGATTTTTGAACTTTATTTCAAAATGTATGCAGAATTTGACTTTGGTACTTAAAACAAACTTGTAGAACACAAAATTTGGAGCAACTTTTGTTTTAAGAGTTTTTGGCGTGCAGTAAAAAAATCTGGAGATTTTTTGAAAGGGGATAGTTCTGGTACTGTAGCTACAGGAGGGGGGGGGGGAACCTGACGGAGCAGGGCAGGCCGTCGCGTGCGCCGTCGCCGTGGCCTGGCCATCTCCGCGCCGCTCCGCGTGTCTGGCCACACACCTGGCTGCTTGCTTGCTTCGCTCCGCGCGGTGGCAAGCTCTGAGAGCTCCTCCATCTCCCAGCGTCCCCGTCCGCCACCTCCTCTTTCTCCTCCTCTATTTTCAGTCAAGCTCCGACGAGCTTTCTCTCCGCGTTCGCTGCGTCCTTGCACTCTCCATCTCCCAGCTAGCTCCGCCTGCATCCCTTGCGTCTCCTGAGCTAGCTAACCCGAGCCCTAGAGCTTGCAATCGCCGTCGCCGCGGTCTTCTTCCTCGCTGCCGGCAGGGAGCCGCCGCAGGTATCGTGATCGTGGCCACGACAAGCCAGAGTTCCTCCGGTTAATCTAACTTGTGCTTTAGCTTTGTGTTGTGATGTAGATCACGTTCGGCTCGCTCTTGAGGTCTCTACCGCCCTGGCTTGAGCAGTCCGCGGAGTATGCCACCGGCGCAAGCTTTGCTACCGCCGCCGCCATGGTCATCCTTGGTCGGGTGCTCCTCTGGTCATGCTAGCGCGCGCATAGTGGTTGCAGTGAGTGCCTGAGTGTGTTGCGCCGCTTAGCTAGGTCTCTACCGAGCTGGCTTAGGCAGTCCGCGTGGCTCGCCGTCGGCGCAAGCACCGCCATGGCCGCCATCGTGGACCATGTTGCTCGGAGTCATCTCCAAGCGAGTTTGGGTGCGCAGCGTGGTCGCCGCACGTCCCTGAGTATGAAGCCACCCTCACCTAGGTCGCTACCATGCCCTGTTGCCCGGAACACCGAGTCGCCGCCGTGTTCGCCATGACCGAGCCGCCATGTCTGCGGCCAGCTCGAAGTTGTGTGGGTGCTAGGTTCAGTGAGGGGTGGGAGTGGTGCGCGGGGTCAAGATGGAGAGGTGGGTGTCATCGCCGTCGCCGGAGACCTCGCCGGGGAGGAGGCTGACGGTCACTCAACGAGGCCGAGCGGCCGGTCAAGGCCGGCCGAGCTCTAGCCTGGGCGTGAGGGGGCAAGAGAGGGGCTGACGCCTGGGGCCCGGTTGTCAGCGGCCGTGGGCCGAAGTTGGGCCGAGCCCAGTAAGGGTTAGAAGGGTTTTTCTTTTTCTGAAATGGGTGAATAGTGTTAGGTTTTGTCTTTTTGATATCTTTTTGTAGGAAGCTCCAAAAATTGTGAAAATTTTTGTGTAGCTTTCCCAAGCTGCCTAATATTTATGAAAAATATGAAACTTGAGTTTTGAACAAATTTTAAAACTGATTTAAATGGGTCTTTTTATTAATAAATGGACTTTGATGATTTTTGTAGGCCTATTTAAAAGTCCAAAAATCATGAAACTATTTTTTCCACTGTTTTTAGTTGAAAGTGTATCATAAAAAAAATTTTGAGCTCTGTTAGAGAAAATAGATTTTATTCTTATTTCTATGCCTTATTTAAATAGTTAAATGTGATAATTTGATTTAATTCTGCAGATTTATAGGTTTGTTCAAAAATGATGATATTTGTTTTACCACTGTTATTTAATATAATTTATCATCTCTAAAGGTTTGAATTAGTTTAAGCATAGTTTGCTTCACAACTTAATTTCATGCTAATTAAATTGCTTTCTTTATGCAAAAGCAATGTTGTAAAACATGAAAACCTAATTCTCTTTATGGTAGATTAAAGGTTAGGTTAGGTGAATTATCTTGATCTGCTGAGTGAATTATCTTGATCTGATGTTTGATGCAAACAAGCTTCACTCATTTAATCATGTATGTTTGTGCGAGTTGGTTTGTTGCTTTGCAACTGTACCGTGATGGAAAGTTGTTACAAGATAAATGTTTATAGCTTAGAAAATTTCTATTTTTACCATGATCATGTCACGAGCATCTCATCAAGCATGCACTCCATTATCGTGTAGCTTCTGAAGTGATCGAGTGTCTGGACGAGGTTGGTCCGAAAAGTTCAGAGTATCCAGTTGATCCGGATTATCAGGAATTTCAGACCCTTCCGGTCAACGAAGGCAAGCCCCGGTTCATTTAACCATTTACTTGGATTTACAATTACACTTACTTTCGATAACCTGATGCATTAAATGTTTATCAAATGAATGCTTTAAACCTGTAGATGCATGACCAACCTTGTTATCGATCTATCATTCCTTGCTACCTGCTTAAGCAAATGATAGAAATGCGTAGCCTTGCTTTATGAAGCTTTTGATAAATGTTTTCGATACTTATCATTTTGGAATGATAATGAGAAAGAATGATGGTTAAGAACAGACGGGCACATGCATCGAACCTTGGGTTGGTGTAGGGTGACCCGGATGTGTCGGATTAGGGTTAACCGTTGTTGGCCTGCTAGATTGAGAAACTGTGAAGTACCGATCATATGCTACGGTAAGCCCTACCTTGGTGGTTCTGAAATGAGAACGGCTAATCGCGCACTGGGAGTGGAGAGATGGCGGGAGTACTAGCTACCCTCGTGGGTTAAGGTCCCGGATTGGAGGTGTACAAGTACTCTCGGGTGGCGCGGACCCGGTCTTGTTTGGAGGATCTGAGGTTAGGGATTGATATATGTGTGATCGAGGGTCTACATATATCGTATGATCGTGGAAAACTCCTAGATCTGGTTGAATCGGTTCGAATCGTCGTGCTCCTCGGTTAAGGAGACTCAATCTACTGACCCGCACCGTAGAATAAAAATGGAACTGGTTTAAGAAAGAATGATAATGATCTTTCACTAGTGTGCATTTACAATGCTTACCATATACACAAATAATTAAGTAAAATTTGAATCTAGGATTACTTTAGTAAGCTTTTATGCAAATAAAAAGTATTGTTGAGCCTACCCAAGCCAGCATAACTGTTCTTCTCTTTTCTTGTCAGGTAAGCCTTGTTGAGTACCTTTGTACTCAGGGTTTGTTAACCCCTGTTGCAGGTGACGATCACGAGGAGCCTTGCTTTGAGGCATGTTGCGTGACCGTCATTGAGGAGGACGTGTCCGGGGAGGAGTAAGGCAACCCTTAGGCGGGGTTGTTTGTGTGAAATACCGGTTTACTAATGTTGTTTCCACTACCTAGAAAGACGTTTGAAACTATGGTTTGTAATAACGACGCGAATTTGAACAACTGGTTTGTAAAACTTATGGTGTAATACTTCCGCACTTTTAGCTCTGATGTATATTATTTGTGAAATGTTGTAATACTGCCATGACGCTTGCAATGATCCTGGGAGTGTAAGGAAAAGTGAATGAGTCGGGTTACCCGGTGACACGTGGTGAGCCTTTTGGGCTATTGGGGCATAGTGTATGACTGTTTGAGGTCTGTAAGACAAGGACAGGTACATGTGGGCCCTAATAATTCAGGAGGTTCCGTCACAGCTGGTATCAGAGCGATCATTGCAGCAGTCTTGGAGTATTGTTGCAAAACTTCAAAATGCTTTGAGTCAAAACTAATTGCAAATCTAGTTTGATCCAAAATGTTTTTGACTTACCCCGTTCATGCTATTCGATCTATGTTCTGTTTTAAGTAATGGATCGTAGATTGTTAAGTGGAACAGCATGTTAAGTTAAGCCCTAATTTGAAATTGTTGTTCAATTTCTACTCTTATGTAATGGAGTATAATTTAAATTTTATATGCTTTACGCGTAAGTACGTTTCATGCATTATGCTTAATCCACTTATGTTTAATGTTATGGTTGGGTAAGGGTTAGAATCTGATCCTTTCTTGCTAACGAAAAAGTATTTCCGTTATCTGCCTATTTCAAAACATTTTATCACCAGGATGCCGCGTGGTAAGGAGACGCCTCGCAAGAGTACAGGTCCTCATGGTGTACCCAAGCACCAACTTGCACCTCGCAAGGAGGAAGGGTCTAGCAGCAATCAGGAAGTTAATGAGGACTTACGGGCAGAGGTCCATGAGTTGAAATCCAAGTTGGCCGCCACCTCTCGGGAGAAGAGCTTGGCACTTGCCAAAGCAGGAGGCATGAAGATCAAGCTGGAGACAACCAACAGAAGCGTGGTTAATGCAGAAAAACTCATGACTAAAATGCTGGGAGAAAGGAACGCCGCTTGGCAGCGAGAAGATAACGCTTTAGCCCGACTGCATGAGTTGGAGGCTTATATGACGGATATAGAAGCATTCAATGACCAGCTGCATGAGGAAGTCCATGTGCTGTATGATCAACTCCATCCACCTCCACCTCCCAATGCAGCAGAAGATGAGATGGGTACGCTCACTGATGAGGAAAAGGTAGAGGGGCAGAGTGAGGAAGATCCTGATATAGTTGAGTCTGCTGATGACAGCGACAGTGAGAGTAAGGGTGACGAGTGAGTCGTCTCCCATCAGAGTGTCAGGCATGGATCTTGAACCCTAGAGGGTAGGGGCTGTGTAATACTCTAGCTTAACATGATCCTAACTTAGTTGAATCATGTATCAGTCTTGTTATGCATGAATCATGTAACATAAGTGTGTATGCAGTACTGTTTTTGTATCATAACTAGAAATCAATAAAGTTTGGTTTGTTTATGAGCAGATGCCTCGTACCCATGCCACTGATCGGGCTGGTTCGTCTCATGATGGGGAGGATGTCCCCCATGCACCCCCAGTTCCACCAACCTTGGCAGAAGCCATTGCTGCACTCATGCAGGCTACAACCGAAAATGCCCATCTGATACGGGGTCTAGTGAAGAATGCACCCCATGGGCAGCATGACCGACATAATCAACAAGGCCAGGAAAGTACTTATCAAGATTTCACCAAAACCAGGCCGCCGGTATTCACAAGGGCAGATGAGCCTTTAGAAGCTGCAGATTGGCTCCGGACGATGAATCAGAAGTTTGGGCTAATCCATTGCACTGAAACTCAGAAGCCATCCTTCGCAGCCCAGTAGTTGAGGGGAGCTGCGGGTACTTGATGGGCAAACTTTGAAGCTGCCCAAGCTCCAGGACACTGCATTACCTGGGATGAATTCTTGAGAGCTTTCAAGGCTCACTACATTCCAGCGGGGGTAATGCGAATGAAGGCCGAAGAGTTCTTAGCCCTCAGGCAGGGGGATCAGCCAGTATAGCAGTATATTGGCAAGTTTAACCATCTGTCTCAATATGCTCTGGATCACGTGAACACCGATGACAAGAAGCGCAGTTGCTTCATGAGGGGGCTGAATACAAAGATGCAGAAGATGCTGGCAATGTGTGATGATAATATATCCTTCAATGATGCGGTGAATAAAGCTATATCTGCAGAAGAGAAGCATCTCAAGCATCTTGAAGCTAAGAAGAGAAAGGGTGGGAGTTCGACTGGATCGTCTGGTGGCAACAAGAAGCGCCAGCGTATCATATACCACCCCGTCCAGCACAACCGTCCACCGTATCGTCCACCCCCGCAACCACAAGCCAGCTCACAGTAGTCATCTGCTAGAACTGTTGTGAATCCTAATTATCCATGACAGCCGAATGCCCCTGGCATTCGAGCCCAAATTCCCCAGAACCACAACTGCCCATGCTATAACTGTGGGAAACCGGGCCATTTCTCCCGTAATTGCCCGTATCCCAGGAAGAGTATCCCCAATAGTCCACAAGGGCATAGTGGTCAGAATTCCCAGCAGCGACCACAGCAACAGCCACAACAGAATCAAGGCCGCAATAACAATCAGAAAAATGAGACCGTCCAGAAGACTGGCCGGGTATATTATGCACAAGCGGCAGATATTCCTGAAGGGGAACCCGTCATGATGGGTATGTTTTCAGTCGCTCACTATCCTGCCGTATTACTATTTGATTCTGGTGCATCACATACCTTTATCAGTAAGCGTTTTGTTGAAAAACATCATATACCCACTGGGGAAGCTCAAGAAAGTTTCCTTATACACACGCCTGGAGGTTGTATATATACAAAGGAAGTGGCGCATCAGGTGCCCATAGAATTTGCCGGGCATACTTATCACACTAATATGATAGTAATCAAGGATCAGGATATAGATGTGATCCTAGGGATGAACTGGATGTACCAGCAGAAGGCAATATTAGATGCCTTGCATAGAACAGTCAGGTTGATCATACCCAATAGCACTTCTGAACTCTTTATCCAACTTCCTATTCCAAAGAAAACTGTTGATCAGATGTGCGGCAGCGTCTGTGCAACAACAGTTAAAGAGGTTCAGGATATTCCAGTAGTCTGTGAGTTCCCAGATGTATTTCCTGAAGACTTGCCGGGGTTACCACCAGATCGTGATGTGGAGTTTAGTATAGAGCTAAAGCCCAGAACAGCACCAATATCTCGACGAGCCTATAGAATGCCACCTAAAGAACTGGCAGAATTGAAAGTTCAGTTGCAAGAATTACTTGATAAGGATTATATCAGACCTAGTTCATCACCATGGGGCTGTCCTGCTTTGTTTGTCAAAAAGAAAGACCAAACTTTGAGGCTATGTGTGGACTATCGTCCGCTTAATGAAGTAACAGTGAAGAATAAATACTCATTACCGCGGATTGATCTTCTGTTTGATCAACTCACGGGTGCCAAGGTATTTTCCAAGATAGATCTGAGATCTGGGTATCACCAGATAAAAATAAGGCCTGAAGATATTGCTAAAACTGCTTTCACCACCAGATATGGCCTGTATGAGTATTTAGTCATGTCCTTTGGGTTGACTAATGCTCCAGCTCACTTCATGTACCTGATGAACTCCGTGTTCATGCCTGAACTAGACAAGTTTGTAGTAGTATTCATTGATGATATTTTGATATATTCCAAGAATCCACAAGATCATGCTGAACATCTTAGAGTAGTGTTGGGCCGTCTGAGAGACCATCAGCTATATGCAAAGTTCAGTAAATGTGAGTTCTGGCTAGACAGAGTTCCATTTATGGGTCATGTGTTATCGACCGAAGGTGTAGCTGTGAATCCAGACAAAGTACAAGAAATCCTTGAATGGGAGTCCCCTAGAACTGTTCATCAACTTCGCAGTTTTCTGGGTATGGCAGGCTATTATCGAAGGTTTATTCCAGACATCTCCAAAATTGTCAAACCTATAACTGAGTTGTTAAAGAATGAGGTCAAGTTTGTCTGGTCGGTTAAATGTGAAGAAGCTTTTCAGAAACTAAAGGAGTTCTTGACTACAGCTCCAGTCTTAGCCCAGCCCAATATTGAGAAGCCGTTCGATGTGTATTGTGATGCTTCTGGTATCGGGATTGGTTGTGTTTTGATGCAAGAGGGCAGAGTAATAGCTTATGCATCCAGGCAGCTGAAGCGTCATGAAGAACACTATCCAACTCATGATTTGGAGTTAGCAGCAGTGGTACATGCCTTGAAGATCTGGCGTCATTACCTCTTGGGTAATACATGTCACATATACACCGACCACAAGAGTCTGAAATATATCTTCACCCAGTCAGAGCTGAATATGCGACAACGGAGATGGTTAGAGTTAATCAAAGATTACGATCTTGAAGTGCACTACCATCCCGGAAAGGCAAATGTGGTAGCCGATGCTCTTAGTCGGAAGGTTCGTTGCAATTGTACCACTGTCAGACCAATAGATCTTGCTCTCTGTTCCGAGTTAGAAAAACTGGGTATTCAGATGATCACTCAAGGCAGTTTGTCTAATATATCAGTTCAGTCATCTATCAAAGACCAGATTATAGCTGCTCAGAAAGAAAATAAGGGTATTGTTCACCTCAAAGAGAAAGCTAAGGCAGACAAAACTTCTTGTTTCCGAGTTGATGAAGCAGGAGTGGTCTGGTTCAACAACAGACTGGTCGTTCCGAAGAGTCCTGAGTTGAGAAAGCAAATTCTTGATGAAGCTCATCTTACCCCGTTTGCGATTCATCCAGGGAGTACAAAAATGTACCAGGATCTTAAGCAAAGATTCTAGTGGACTAAGATGATGATTGAAATTGCAAAGTATGTAGCTAGATGTGATACTTGTCAGAAAGTCAAAGCCATTCATCTTAAGTCAGCTGGTGAACTACAGCCATTGCCAATTCCTGCCTGGAAATGGGAGGACATCAGTATGGACTTTATTGTTGGTCTGCCAAGAACATCCAAGGGCTACGACTCTATTTGGGTCATAGTAGATCGACTGACCAAAGTTTCACACTTTATTCCAGTCAAGACCGCCTACACGGCACCAACATATGCCAAGCTATATTTTCAGAGGGTTATGAGTTTGCATGGAGTTCCGAAGACTATTGTTTCAGATAGGGTTACTCAGTTTGTTTCGAAATTCTGGGAAAGTCTCCATGAGTCTCTGGGCACTAAACTCATACACAGTACAGCTTACCATCCACAGACAGGGGGTCAGACTGAAAGAGTAAATAAGATATTAGAAGATATGCTCAGGGCATGTGCTCTTAACTTTACATTTAAGTGGGATGAGTGCTTACCATTAGCAGAGTTTTCATACAACAATAGCTATCAAGAGAGTATCCGTATGGCACCATTTGAAGCTTTATATGGCAGAAGGTGTCGGACTCCGTTACATTGGTCCGAACCTGGGGAAAGATGGTTCTTTGGTGTCGATCTAGTTCAAGAGACCGAACAGAAAGTCAAACTCATACAAAATAATCTGAAGATAGCACAATCCCGACAGAAGAGTTATGCAGATAAAAGGCGTAGGCCTCTGACATTTGCCAAAGGAGATTTTGTGTATCTGAAAGTGTCACCCATCAAGGGCGTTTATCATTTCGGGGTCAAAGGAAAGCTTGCTCCCCGTTACATCGGACCCTTTCAAGTCCTGGCCAAGTGTGGCAAAGTGGCATACCGTATTCAACTACCAGCTCATCTGTCAGAAATTCATAATGTGTTTCACATCTCTCAGCTGAAGAAGTGTCTGCGAGTTCCTGACCAAGTAATTGAGATTGAAGGGGTACAGCTTAAGCCTGATATGACTTACTCAGTGTATCCCATCAGAATTCTCGATCAGCGAGATAGAGTGACTCGACGACACACTATCAGGTTCTACAAAGTTCAATGGAGTCAGCATTCTGAGGAAGAAGCAACTTGGGAAACCGAAGAATTTCTGATGGAGCAGTTTCCTGAGTTCTATGCAACCATACAGTCAGGGCAGTAAAAGAGGTTGACCAACAGAACGTGTTCCTAGTTTTGTAAAAGTTTGTAATCTTTATCCTCGTACCCCACAACTTTAGTAGTTGGCTTAGTTTATAGTTAAATCTCGGGTCGAGATTTCTTTTAGGGGGAAAGGATGTAACACCTCAGGTGTTTACATGAATAAAATGTTGTCATGTCATCATAAGCATTTCCTAGCATCATGTGCTAGCTCACCTTGAGATGCATTCACTAAAATGAGTTTAACTCCTAATATGTGAGCATTTCTGTTTATATGCTTGTGATGCAACTAAAAAACCTAATTTAGAATGTCATTATGAAATAACTTGAGTTCATTCCCATTTGACTAAAGTCATGTAAAGGCATGGATCTGAGTTCAACAATTCAAAAGAATCCAAATCTATTTAGCTTAAAATTGGGAAAAATCATTAAATTCCTATATAAGTAATTAGCCCTTTCTAGTTAACTCAACATCTGTGCATAATTAGGGGTTGACCCTAAAAGCTTTTTGGTAGATCTTGAGGAGAGGTAACACTTTGGTATTCAAAGTTTTCAAAGTTTCTGTAGATAATTTCAAGTAATTATGAATTTACTCAAACCCTGGAAATGGTCCCATTTTTACTTTAAACTTGCATTTCAAAAACTATTTGAAATATGAGTTTGAGGTCTACATCAAAGTTGTAGAGAATTTTAAAATGAACATTTCATAGATTGACCATTTTCAAGTGTCAATGCAAAATCAAAAGTAATTTTGCTTCTACTGGAAAACCCTATTCTGTCCCCTTTTCAAAATTCCAATTTGAAATAGATTTGAACTGTTTTGACCAAATTGACCTATTTCCAGTTGGAATCAACAAAAGGGTATTAAAGCAAAGTTGTAAAGCTTTTCAAACTCTACCTATCATATATTGGCAAAATTTGAAGTTGTTGAGAAAATTCCAGAGTAATTTTGAATTCTGTTTGGTCCAAAGTTGATTTTTGAACATTATTTCAAAATGTATGCAGAATTTGACTTTGGTTCTTAAAACAAACTTGTAGAACACAAAATTTGGAGCAACTTTTGTTTTAAGAGTTTTTGGCGTGCAGTACAAAAATCTAGAGATTTTTTGAAAGGGGATAGTTCTTGTACTGTAGCTACAGGAGGGGGGGAAACCTGACGGGGCAGGGCAGGCCGCCGCGTGCGCTGTCGCCGTGGCCTAGCCATCTCCGCGCCGCTCCGCGTGTCTGGCCACGCACCTGGCTGCTTGCTTGAGCTCCTCCATCTCCCAGCGTCCCCGTCCGCCACCTCCTCTTTCTCCTCTGTTTCCAGTCAAGCTTCGACGAGCTTTCTCTCCGCCTTCGCTGCGTCCTTGCACTCTCCATCTCCCAGCTAGCTCCGCCTGCATCCCTTGCGTCTCCTGAGCTAGCTAACCCGAGCCCTAGAGCTTGCAATCGCCGTCGCCGCGGTCTTCTTCCTCGCTGCCGGCAGGTAGCCGCCGCAGGTATCGTGATCGTGGCCACGACAAGCCAGAGTTCCTCCTGTTAATCTAACTTGTGCTTTAGCTTCGTGTTGTGTTGTAGATCACGTTCAGCTCACTCTTGAGGTCTCTACCGCCCTGGCTTGAGCAGTCCGCGGAGTATGCCGCCGGCGCAAGGTTTGCTTCCGCCGCCGCCATGGTCATCCTTGGTCGGGTGCTCCTCTAGTCAAGCTAGCACGTGCATAGTGGTTGCAGTGAGTGCCTGAGTGTGTTGCGCCCCTTAGCTAGGTCTCTACCGAGCTGGCTTAGGCAATCCGCGTGGCTCGCCATTGGCGCAAGCGCTGCCATGGCCGCCATCGTGGACCATGTTGCTCGGAGTCATCTCCAAGCGAGTTTGGGTGCGCAGCGTGGTCGCCGCACGTCCTTGAGTATGAAGCCACCCTCACCTAGGTCGCTACCAGGACCTGTTGCCCGGAACACCGAGTCGCCGCCGTGTTCGCCATGGCCGAGCTGCCATGTCTATGGCCAGCTCGAAGTTGTGTGGGTGCTAGGTTCAGTGAGGGGTGGGAGTGGTGCGCGGGGTCAAGATGGAGAGGTGGGTGTCATCGCCGTCGCCGGAGACCTCGCCGGGGAGGAGGCTGACGGTCACTCAACGAGGCCGAGCGGCCGGTCAAGGCCGGCCGAGCTCTAGCCTGGGCGTGAGGGGGCAAGAGAGGGGCTGACGCCTGGGGCCCGGTTGTCAGCGGCCGTGGGCCGAAGTTGGGCCGAGCCCAGTAAGGGTTAGAAGGGTTTTTCTTTTTCTGAAATGGGTGAATAGTGTTAGGTTTTGTCTTTTTGATATCTTTTTGTAGGAAGCTCCAAAAATTGTGAAAATTTTTGTGTAGCTTTCTCAAGCTGCCTAATATTTATGAACAAATTTTAAAACTGATTTAAATGGGTCTTTTTATTAATAAATGGACTTTGATGATTTTTGTAGGCCTATTTAAAAGTCCAAAAATCATGAAACTATTTTTGCCACTGTTTTTAGTTGAAATTGTATCATCACAAAAATTTTGAGCTCTGTTGGAGAAAATATATTTTATTCTTATTTCTATGCCTTATTTAAATAGTTAAATGTGATAATTTGATTTAATTCTGCAGATTTATAGGTTTGTTCAAAAATGATGATATTTGTTTTACCACTGTTATTTAATATAATTTATCATCTCTAAAGGTTTGAATTAGTTTAAGCATAGTTTGCTTCACAACTTAATTTCATGCTAATTAAATTGCTTTCTTTATGCAAAAGCAATGTTGTAAAACATGAAAACCTAAGTCTCTTTATTGTAGATTAAAGGTTAGGTTAGGTGAATTATCTTGATCTGCTGAGTGAATTATCTTGATCTGCTGTTTGATGCAGACAAGCTTCACTCATTTAATCATGTATGTTTGTGCAAGTTGGTTTGTTGGTTTGCAACTGTACCGTGATGGAAAGTTGTTACAAGATAAATGTTTACAGCTTAGAAAATTTCCATCTTTACCATGATCATGTCACGAGCATCTCATCAAGCATGCACTCCATTATCGTGTAGCTTCCGAAGTGATCGAGTGTCCGGACGAGGTTGGTCCGGAAAGTTCAGAGTATCCAGTTGATCCGGATTATCAGGAATATCAGACCCTTTCGGTCAACGAAGGCAAGCCCCGGTTCATTTAACCATTTCCTTGGATTTACAATTACACTTACTTTCGATAACCTGATGCATTAAATGTTTATCAAATAAATGCTTTAAACCTGTGGATGCATGACCAACCTTGTTATCGATATATCATTCCTTGCTACCTGCTTTAAGCAAATGATAGAAATGCTTAGCCTTGCTTTATGAAGCTTTTGATAAATGTTTTCGATACTTATCGTTTTGGAATGATAATGAGAAAGAATGATGGTTAAGACCAGACGGGCACATGCATCGAACCTTGGGTTGGTGTAGGGTGACCCGGATGTGTCGGATTAGGGTTAACCGTTGTTGGCCTGCTAGATTGAGAAACTGTGAAGTACCGATCATATGCTACGGTAAGCCCTACCTTTGTGGTTCTGAAATGAGAACGGCTAATCGCGCACTGGGAGTGGATAGATGGCGGGAGTACTAGCTACCCTCGTGGGTTAAAGTCCCGGATTGGAGGTGTACAAGTACTCTCGGGTGGCGCAGACCCGGTCTTGTTTGGAGGATCCGAGGTTAGGGATTGATATATGTGTGATCGAGGGTCTACATATATCGTATGATCGTGGAAAACTCCCAGATCTGGTTGAATCGGTTCGAATCGTCGTGCTCCTCGGTTAAGGAGACTCAATCTACTGACCCGCACCGTAGAATAAAAATGGAACTGGTTTAAGAAAGAATGATAATGATCTTTCACTAGTGTGCATTTACAATGCTTACCATATACACAAATAATTAAGTAAAATTTGAATCTAGGATTACTTTAGTAAGCTTTTATGCAAATGAAAAGTACTGTTGAGCCTACCCAAGCCAGCATAACTGTTCTTCTCTTTTCTTGTCGGGTATGCCTTGTTGAGTACCTTTGTACTCAGGGTTTGTTAACCCCTGTTGCAGGTGACGATCACGAGCAGCCTTGCTTTGAGGCCTATTGCGTGACCGTCATTGAGGAGGACGTGTCCGGGGAGGAGTAAGGCAACCCTTACGCGGGGTTGTTTGTGTGAAATACCGGTTTACTAATGTTGTTTCCACTACCTAGAAAGACGTTTGAAACTATGGTTTGTAATAATGACGCGAATTTGAACAACTGGTTTGTAAAACTTATGGTGTAATACTTCCGCACTTTTAGCTCTCATGTATATTATTTGTGAAATGTTGTAATACTGCCATGACGCTTGCAATGATCCTGGGAGTGTAAGGAAAAGTGAATGACTTGGGTTACCCGATGACACGTGGTGAGCCTTTTGGGCTATTGGGGCACAGTGTATGACTGTCTGAGGTCTGTAAGACAAGGACACGTACACGTGGGCCCTAATAATTCAGGAGGTTCCGTCACATAAATTAAGCTTTGTTGACCCTATGAGAAGCCATCATGCTATTGAATTGAGATCACTTACACGTTCCGTCCATCTTCCGCATAAATGCTCATGATCTATTGTTATCCTCTCAAAAGTTTGTTGGAAGCATGTGGCTATTGAAAAAAAGAGAAAAAATTCTGAGGAAAGAAAAAGGGACAAGTGTCCGAAACCTCAAAAAGAAAGGTCCTGAGGAAATAAAAAGGGACAAGTGTCCGGAACCTCGAAAAAAAATAATAATGAAAAAAATGAATATCAGAAAAAATGGGCATGTGCCCGCCAGTAGAATTAGCCTGATAGTCATATGTCTCTAATAAGCAGAAGAGAGTGATATATTTAAAAGAGCATCCGACTTCATTTTTACATACACATGCACTTCTTGATTCAATGGTTGGTTGACTTTCTCTTTGGATCCATTGTTTAATTTGACAACAAATGTATTAATGCTTTTGAAAATTAATTAAAACTCTGGGATAAAGGTGAAGTGAAAGAACTAGAGACATAGTGCTTGATTTGATCGTTCAATCTCTCAATTATTTAAGATCTAAGGTAAGACTAATAAGCCCCATGAAGAATAACATGTTTTGGAGCATTTTTGTTTAACAACAGGTATACTTGTTGGAAGTGAAGATATGGTAGCAAATTCTGATCCATTGATAAGTTTTGGTTTTGCTAAGGGACTAGCAAAGGGTAAGCTTGGGGGAACTTGTCGACGCTGGTTATCTATCAAAATTAAAGGATAAATAAATATGAAAAGGGCATGAATTCAATCACCAACAAAAGTTTAGGGTTTTAATTGATAATATTCCACGAGTTTTGGTGAATTGTGATTCTGCAGGGACTAAACCAGGAAACCAGCGCTAATTGCTTCCCCTAGAAGGAAACCGATGGGAGATAATGCAACCGCCACGTCGGGATACTTCTAGAAGACTCCAGAGAACAAATAGAGACACCACGAGAAAGGGCACCGCGCTCCACCTCCAGGTGGGACCGACCTGTCCCCTGGGACCGGTCGGTCGGTCTCCCCCTGGGCCCGCTGGCTTCCGTCTTCTGCAAGCTTCCTCCACCGACCTCTAGGATGCATCTCAGCCGTACCTTAAGTCGGTTTGATCCAACGGCCGTGGTTGATCCCTCAGGGATATATAAGAAGCCCCAGACCCCCTCTCCAGGCATCTCCCTCTTCATTATTCATCTCCACATCAGAAATTAGGGTTCCAATGTAGAAGTAGAGGTCCCTCTAGATGAATCTCTTCTAGTTCATCTAGAATTAGATCTAGTTCATCTAGTTGTAATCAAGAGTTAGCTTTCAAGTAGAAGACTAGATACCCCTCTAGTAGGATTAGAACCTAGTCTTATTCTAGAACTAGAAGAGAGAGAGAGAGGAAGAGATCAAGAGGAAGCTCCGGCCTGTCGAATCAACTTCTTCATCTTGTACCTGTGGATTCAAGTTCTTCATCGACTTGCTTCAACGATTGTTTCGGTAATCAACATCTATATTTAAGATTGAGCCATTGTTCTTATTGTTCTTAAGGTTTATGACTCTCTTTTGAGTACTTTAATTCTAGTCGCTCTAGAGTTAGAGTAGTGGGATAGTATAAGCGTAGTGCTTAGACTTGATAGCTCATATTTACCTCCTATAACGCCGGTAGTAGTGGTAGTTCGCAAGGGTGACTCTTATAGCCTTGTTGATTCTTCTATAGTCCACTTACCCGTGTGTAGGCTCGGTAGGATTATACATTTGCATAAAAGAATCATACTCTGTTGTGACCTTTTATGGCAATTTCCCCATTAAGAATAATAAACATATCACTCTTAAGTTGGATTTAGATAACCTTAGTGATCCCCTCTATACTTTTAGTTTCTCTGTCCTTGTTAGTTACTCAGGGGTTATACACTTGAGACTCATCGCTATCCGTTCCTTTGGGTTCGATATTAAAATTGGGTTACTCCGGTGAAGTGCTACATCGGTAGATTTTGTCTGTGCGCTTGCGGATAAAGTAGAGTGTGCATTAATTTATACCAACAGAGATCCAAAGGCTTGGTGAAAATATCCGCAACCTGGTTATGGGTGTCTACATGCCTAAGATCAATGTCGCCTTTCTCATAGTGATCACGAAGAAAGTGAAAGCGAACATCGATGTGCTTGGTCTTGGAGTGAAGAACAGGGTTCTTTACTACACTAATGGCAGAAGTGCTGTCACAAAGCAAAGGAACCCGACTGAAATCTAGACCATAATCACGCAATGTAGCAACCATCCATAAAAGCTGCGAAGCACAAGAAGCAGCGACAACATACTCGGCTTCAGTAGTAGACTGGGCTACGTTCGACGGCTTGCGAGAAGACCACGAAACCAAAGAAGAGACAAGAAACTGACAAGTCCCAGAAGTAGACTTGCGCTCAAGCCGACAGCCGGCAAAATCCGCATCGGAATAACCACAAAGCGAAAGAGTCGAAGAAGAGGAGTACCAAAGTCCGAACTCAGGAGTGTATCGGAGGTACCTCATGATGCGCTTGACCGCTTGCTTGTGGGAAGTCCGAGGGGACGCCTGAAAACGAGCGCACAGACACACATAAAACTGTATATCTGGCCTCGTTGCCATCAGGTACAGAAGCGAACCAATCATGCTTCTGTACTCCTTCTGGTCAACCGGCTCTTCGTCCTGGTCCGGGTCCATCGCTGCAGTCATCGGCATGGGCGTCGTAAGAGGCTTGGCCTCGCCCATGTCGAATTTCTTCAGGATATCCTTCGTGTATTTTCCTTGATGCACAAATGTCCCGTCTCGGGTTTGCTTAATTTGCAACCCGAGGAAGAAAGTAAACTCGCCCATCATACTCATCTCGAACTCCCTGCTCATAGTATCTGAAAACTTTGCAACAAGCGCATGAGAAGAGCCACCAATGATGATGTCATCCACGTAAATCTGGACTAACAAGGTATCGTTGCATTGCTTGAGGAGAAACAAAGTTCTATTGACCCGTCCCATTTTAAAACCCTTGAAGAGTAAAAAGGTTTTCAAACGATCGTACCACGCTCTCGGGGCTTGTTTCAAACCATACAAAGCTTTTGAAAGTTTATAAACATGGTTTGGAAACTTGGGATCCTCAAAGCCAGGGGGTTGCCTAACATAAACCTCTTCCTCTATATACCCATTCAAGAAGGCACTCTTGACATCCATCTGGTAAAGCTTAAAACCCTTCGAAGCAGCAAAGGCTAGAAGGATTCTAATGGCTTCTAAATGGGCTACAGGGGCAAAGGTTTCCTCATAGTCTATACCCTCTTTCTGGCAAAAACCCTGGGCTACTAGCCTAGCCTTGTTCCTCACTACCATCCCATCCTCACCCTCCTTGTTTTTGAAAACCCATTTGGTACCTATAGGGTTGCATTGTGGTGGAGGTGGAACTAGGGTCCAAACTAGGTTTCGCTCAAAGTTTTCTAGCTCCTCATGCATGGCATTGACCCAGTTAGGATCAGAAAGTGCGTGTCCAACATCTTTGGGCTCAAAAGAAGCAACGAATGCAGAATGAGCAAAGTGAGAGATTTCATACGCTCGCGACCGCGTGACTCGCTGGTCGATGCCACCGATCATTTGTCGCGGGGGGTGAACTTGCTGAACGCTTCGGGGCGCTTGCCTCGCCGAAGTCACCTCCCCCTCGCCAGATGTTGTCGCTCCCTCAGGTGCAGCGGGTGCTCGCTGGAGAGGTGGCTCTAGAGGAACCCAAGAAGAAGATGTAGTGGGATCAGGTCCTCAAGCTGAAGTAGACATCGCAGGGTCGACGGGGGCAGCCAGTGGAGTTGGCTCGGGATCACCCCAATCGGCATTCTCCTGCTCCTCCTCCACAAAGATGGTCTCTCCCATCTCCTGTTCTCCTGCAACATCAAAAGCAGAAGAAACACAAGGAATAGTTTCGTCGAATGTGACCTCGCAGGTCTCCACTATCTGGTTAGTTTCAAGGTTAAGAACTCGATAAGCACGTGAATAAGAAGCATAACCAAGAAACATCCCATCAGCAGAGCGAGATTCAAATTTGTCCAAATTGCCTTGCTTCAGGATAAAGCATTTGCACCCAAACACCCGAAAATGAGATACCTTGGGTACTCGTCCAAAACGCAACTCATAAGAAGTCTTTTTCATCAAAGCATGAAGAAAGATGCGATTTGAAACATGGCAAGCGGTGTTGATCGCCTCGGCCCAAAAACGCCTAGGAGTCCTGTGCTCATAGAGCATCGTCCTGGCCATCTCAACAAGGGTCCGGTTCTTGCGCTCAACAACACCGTTCTGCGGAGGGAGATAAGGAGAAGAAAACTGATGCTCGATTCCATTAGAAGAACAGAAGGAGGCAAACTGAGATTTATCAAACTCAGTACCATTATCGCTACGAATAGCTGTAATGGTATCAGGGGGAAACTCAGTTTTCAACCTCAAAATCAAGTCATGAGCAAAAGAGAAAGCTTCATCCTTACCCTTCATAAAGAACACCCAAGAGTACCTCGAAAAATCGTCAACGATCACTAGAACGTACCACTTCCCACCCGCTGAGCAGACCCGAGCTGGACCAACCGTGTCCATGTGAAAAAGCTCGCCGGGTCGCTTTGTCATCACCTGATTAACAGGTGGGTGGGAAGCAGCAACCATCTTCCCGTGACGACAAGGATGACAAACAAGGTCTTTCTGAAACTTAAGCTTGGGCAATCCTTGGATTAGGCCAAGTGAGCTAAGCCTTGCAAGCAAGTCAAAACTCAAGTGACCGAGCCTCCTATGCCACTTCCACAAATCAGAAGAAGGACCAGCCATCAAACACCTAGCAGAGCCGAAAGAATGAGAAAAGTCGGCTCTGAAAACACGGCCAAAAGGGACGATCCAACAAACAAGATCTCCTCGAGGGTCTAAAACGCGACTCAAATCCTTCTTAAAGCGCACTTCTCAATCGTCCTCAAGAAATTGCGAAACAGAAAGCATGTTGAAATGCAAATTGGAAACCAAGGCAACATCCTTCAGGACAAAATTCTCATTGAGCCGAATAGCTCCCTGAGAAACAACCTTACCTCTACTGTTATCCCCGAAAGTGATGTACTCCTTGTGCATCACGGGGCTAAGGCTGGAGAACCATTCCTTCTTTCCGGTCATGTGGCGCGAACACCCGGAATCCATGAGCCACATGTTCTCCAACCGAAGTTCCTGCATCAATAGAAAGGCAGGAAGTGAGCATATGGCACAACACTGGGGTTAGTATACTGAGAAGGATACCAGTGCTGTGTCATTGGCCCAGAAAAAGTGTTAGAAGCAACACCAAACTGTCCTCGTCCCATGGGTGGATAGCGATCACCACCAACCTGAAAGGGTGGTCCGCTATGGAACGGAAAACCTCCAAACTGACCTGCGTGTCCCATCTGAGCAAAGCGATCACCACCATACTGAAAAGGTGGTCCGCTATGGGACTGAGCAGCAAAGCCTCTTACACTCGGCTCACGATCGTATTGAGGACGACCGGAACCGCGACGGGCACGACCACCACCCTGTGGTCTCGCTGCGTGGGGCCTAGCAACCTAAGGGGGTGCTCCTCCAGGTCTAGCGCCCTGCCTTTGAACTCCCCGACCTTGCACACCATGGAGAGGGTGGTGCCTGGCCTGGTTGTTCAGCTCCAACTCCTTCCTAGCGTCTCTCTTCCTCCGAAAGCAAAACTCAGCTAGATGACCCTCGCGGTGACAGTACTCGCACTCGAACCTCACCACTCTCTTGGGTTGTTGGTTCCTATTGTTGCGAGGGTTGTTTACTCTGGCTGGCTGCTTGCCCTTCGGAAGGGGTTCACTAGAGACGTCAGGAAGGGTGTCAAGTGTGTTCCTAAGATGGTTAGGTTTGGGAACCCACACTTGCTTGCGAGGTCGAGCCTTGGGAGGTTCATCAAGGATGCCATCCTTGGTGATAGGCTTGGGAGGCTCAGGTGGGGTGATCTTGGTAAGCTTAGGGATAGCGGATGGCTTCTCACTCGGGTTCACTCCGCTAAACTCACCGATCTTATGAAAGGTACTAGTGCCCCTCCCACCTGAAACAAAGCCTACTCCCGAGCAATCAGTTTCCCTCTTGAACTGACTGATCATCATGCCCAACTGCGGCTCACTGCATGATACCCAACTCAGGATGGACCGAAGGTATGTGTTTTCCTCCTCGGTTTGCATCCTGTCATGCCGACAGTTGGCAATCTCAAGCTCCATCCCCACGCATCGCTCACATGGAGCGGACAAGGTGCTAACTGAGCTGGCCTTCAAGGCTTCAGCAAGCTTGGCATTAACTCCTGCCAACTCAGTTCATAAGCTAGGACAAAGCTTGCACGCACCCAGCAAAGAAGACCTAGCCTTCACTTCCTCCAGCTCTTCCTTCAGGGAGGGACACTCTTTGCAATCACCGACCAAGTCTAGCCTACTCTTCAGCTCATCATGCACCTCAATCAAAGAGGCATACTTGGTCTGCAGGGTGGCAAAGTTTGTCATATGCATCGTGCACTCCTCACACTCCTCCACATCGGCCACCTTCACCTCGGACCTAGCGAACTCAAGCTCCTTATGCGCCTCTTTCATCTTAGCCTTAAACTCACCGTGCTCTTGGAAAACTTCTGTAAGCCTCTTCTCCAGGACAAGGACTAAATCCGCAAACCTATCCCGCTCATCAATGAGACGATCGATTTCAGAAGAGTTTGATACCTTGGAAGCGCTGTCGTCGTTGTCGTCGCTGTGGGCGTCATCGGCGTCCTGTGCCTGGTGCTTGCGGTCCTCTTCATCCAAGGCCATGGTGCAAAATCCCTTGGAGGATTTGCCGAAGAAGCAGAGTCCGTTGAAGCGATCCTCCATCTTGTGCTCGGACTCGTCGTCGCTGGAGTCGCCGTCGGAGGTCTTCTCGCCATCGCCGATAGTGGCGAGGAAGGCACACTTGCCGGCGTTGAAAGCCTTCTCCATGTCCTCCTAGCGGTAGAAGCCATTCTTCTTTTTCTTCCCGACCTTGTTCTCCGACTTGCCCTTGCGCCTGAAGTTGCGGTTCTTGCCGGGGAAGTTCTTGTCATTCTTGGGGGCAGTTTGCCATGAAGTGGTCTAGATCACCACACTTGTAGCAGCCCTCGTGTGCGCCACCACACCGGCGATTCAGGCGGTTGTTGTGAAACCGCGAGAACCGGGTGATGGCGAGGGCGAGCTCGTCGTCTCCGAGCGCCTCCAACTGCTCCTCTGTGACTCTATGCAAAGAAGACAAAGGAACAAGAGGAGGTGAAGCGTCAGTAGAGAAAGTCGATCCACCTGTGCCTGAGACCAAAGCCATGGTGTGTGAAGATGGGTTCTTCAGCTTGGCCTGAGTCAGGTGATCGATCTTAGTGGACTTGAGCTTGCTGAACAGCTCGTCCACAGTGAGGGTGTCGTATGCAGGAGACTCAATGATGGTCGACACCTTCACCTCCCATACCCTCCGATCCAGGGCGTATAGCAACTTGAGAGCCCTCTCATGATCGTCATAGGGTAGGTTGGCCCAATTGGCACGCATCTTGTTCACAATCGTTTGGAAACGAGCGAACATGGCGTCAATCGTTTCTCCCTCCAACTGAAGAAAGTTCTCGTACTCTCGCTTGTAGGTCTCGAAGAGTCTGGTCTTGACCTGAGCGGTCCCCTCGTGATAGCTTTGAAGCTTCACCCAGATCTCTCGTGTCGTCTCAAGCTCTGAGATACGTTCGAACTCAGGAAGGGAGAGACTGGCCAGAAGAGCAATACGAGCCTAGGAGTTGGCCTCATGTTGGTCAATCTGGATCTGACCCACATGAGCCGCAAGGACTACGTACTCAGCGTTCTCACATATCTCCCAACAGAAGATCTGATGCTATTGAGATAAGCACGCATCCGAATCTTCCAATAGGGATAGTTCGTTCCATCGAACCAAGGAGCCTTGCTGTTCCCTCGTTCCATGTCGCCCTTAGGATCCGAAACCGATTAAGGTAGGAGAGATCCTTAACCAGCTCTGATACCAATTGAAGGACCAGATTAGCGACCAGAGGGGGGGGGGGGTGAATGGGAGCCTCAAATTCAACTCGTGAATTGTATAGCCCTTGTCCTAGAAAATCACCCCAAAAGCGAAGACTCGAAACGACCGGAGAGTTCACGACCTACAAGTAGGTGGATACCCTAGGAGATGTCCTAGTGGTACAGCGGAACCTCCGGAGAAACTCCAGAACCAACTGTCAAAGCTACGGAGCAAAACAGCACAAACAGCAGATTCGTGGACTGTCCGCGGTCAGAGTCCCGGACTGTCCGCCGTTGAGTCCCGGACTGTCCGCAACTTGGTGCCGGACTGTCCGCCGGCAAAAACGCAGAAACCAAACAGTTCTGCAAGTCTGCTGGACAGGTCCCGGACTGTCCACGGGTTTGTACCGCAGACTATCCGCCGTTCACTTGAAAGTGAACAATCAGGGGACTGCGCCTGACTGACCTGACCAACCCCGATCCCCAGACTGTCCGCCGCTGGGGGCGCGGACTGTTCGCGGATGAACAGAGAGCACAATTCTGCTCGGGGTAAAAAGGCAAATCGATCGGAACTTCAGCAAATCAAAAGGGGTTCAATCAAACTTCTCCCAGGTGTTCCTCAACGTATTGGGGTGCTAATCCTAAGAAATCATCGCACCAATCCAAGTCAATCGAGAGTAATCCGAGAAACACCGGAAAGGGGGAAAGAGGAAGAACGAACATGAAATCAACCCGATCTATGGACTCGTGAGGTTATAGGAGAAATCCTTCGGTGAAAAGATGGAGCTCACGACCAAGAACAAATTGATTCAAGTGGAATCAAAAGTCATCTCGTGGAGAGGGAGAACGAGGCAAATCTCCAAGAGATGAAAACCAAAACGTGAAGAACACAAGACACGATTTGATTTTAGCCGAAATTCCTCCACACGAGGAGACAACGAGAATACGGTCTCGTTTCCTCAAAAGGTCCAAATACACAGAGGTATGATTTCTGTCTCTGCGGATCGCTTGCAGCTAGGTATGATTAGAACCTAAGCGAGGGCTAGAGAGAGAGAGAGCTCATGAACAAATGACTGCAAGGATAGGGAGAGAGGAGGGGTGCCTCTCTTATTTATAGCCTAAGACAATAATCCCCTTACTACCCCTAGATACAAGAGCGAAATGGCCAACCCTAGGGGTATCCCGATCCAACTGTGTTGATAGTTGATCCGACGGCCACGCGCCTTCCTCATCCTTAGCTTCGCCTCGACACAAGCCTCAGGATGACGCCATGTGCCACCCAGTCGACCGCCGCGCCTACCTCGTGGATAGCCTCGCCTCCGCGCCAGCCTCTCCAAGCCGCCACGCGTCGACCGTCCTTTTTGCGGACCTCCCACCGGTTTTGAGGCCGAAACTGAAAAACTTTGGCCTTCCCCCGGTTTTGAGGCCGAAACTGGGAAACCTGTCCTCAGGTTGAGTTTTGTGGCCCAAACTCAGAAACCCGCGCGCCCAGGTTTTGAGGCCCAAACCTGGAAACCGTCCTCGCTGAGTTTTGAGGCCCAAACTCTGAAACCGGCCACCCCGAGTTTTGAGGCCCAAACTCGGAAACTGTCGAGGGTAGCTTTTCGAGGCTCAGCTACCGAACCCGTGCCGTAGGCGGGATGTGGATCGCACACCCCGAGTTCCAGCACCGATGCCAGAGCATGTCCAGCCTCCACGCCGGGCATAGTGCATTCGCCATCCTCCTCGGCCTCACGCCAAGTGTCACGACGCCATCACCTTCCTCCCGACTCGGCCGATGCACCGCACATCCCCATGTACTCTTGCTTGTCAACGCCACATGCCAGCTACCACAGCTGATCCTCCGGTCTCCTGGTCCGTCGGTCCAAGCTCCACGTCCGCCCTTCACCGCTCCCGGTCCATCGGCACGGCACGTCCCCACTTGACCTTCACCTCACCTTCAACCACTGTCCGAGCTCCGCACCTGCACATCAACACAGCCAAGAGACATGTTGCCCGTTGATCGATCACTCATCACTCAGGAATGGAACCACAAGGGCACATATCAACCTTGTGTTCTCACAAACTTCACCTCCACCAAAGACAAGGGGAGGCGCGAAGTCCAAAAAAGTCGAGCACCCTCGCAAAAAACGCAAGGGCTCGCAAAGCAAACTTCACCTCCACCAAAGACAAGGGGAGGCGCGAAGTCCAAAAAAGTCGAGCACCCTCGAAAAAACGCCAGGGCTCGCAAAGCAAACTTCACCTCCACCTAAGAAAAGGGGAGGTGCGAAGTACGAAAAGTCGAGCACCCTCGCAAAACTCGCCAGGGGCTCGCAAAGCAAACTTCACCTCCACCTAAGAAAAGGGGAGGCGTGAAGTACAAAAAGTCGAGCACCCTTGCAAAACTCGCCAGGGGCTCGCAAAGCAAACTTCACCTCCACCAAAGACAAGGGGAGGCGCGAAGTCCAAAAAAGTCGAGCACCCTCGCAAAAAATGCCAGCGGCTCGCAAAGCTAACCTCTCCTCCACAAAAAGACAAGGGGAGGTGCAAAATCCAAAAGTCGAGTACACCCAAAAAACAAAAACATTACGCGAGCCTCGCTAAAAAGAAAAGGGGGCATCGCTGTTTTACCAAAATCAGCTTATGAAAGCGTCACGCGAGCTTCACTAAAAAGAAAAGGGGGCATCGCTGTTTTTCCAAGATCAGCTTATGAAAGCGTTACGCGAGCCTCGCTAAAAAGAAAAGGGGGCATCGCTGTTTTACCAAAATCAGCTTATGAAAGCGTTACACGAGCTTCACTAAAAAGAAAAGGGGGCGTCGCTGTTTTTCCAAGATCAGCTTATGAAAGCGTTACGCGAGCCTCGCTAAAAAGAAAAGGGGGCGTCGCTGTTTTTCCAAATCAGCTTATGAAAGCGCTACGCGAGCCTCGCTAAAAAGAAAAGGGGGCGTCGCTATTTTTCCAAAACCAGCTTATGAAAGCGTTACGCGAGCCTCGCTAAAAAGAAAAGGGGGTGTCGCTGTTTTTCCATATCAGCTTATGAAAATGCTACGCGAGCTTCGCTAAAAAGAAAAGGGGGCGTCGCTGTTTTTCCAAATTAGCTTATGAAAGCGCTACGCGAGCGTCGCTAAAAAGAAAAGGGGGCGTCGCTGTTTTTCCAAAATCAGCTTGTGAAAGCGTTACGCGAGGCTCACTAAAAAGAAAAGGGGGCGTCGTTGTTTTTCCAAAATCAGCTTATGAAAGCGTTACGCGAGCCTCGCTAAAAAGAAAAGGGGGCGTCGCTGTTTTTCCAAAATCAGCTTATGAAAGCGTTATGCGAGCCTCGCTAAAAAGAAAAGGGAGCATCGCTGTTTTTCCAAAATTAGCTTATGAAAGCGTTACGCGAGCCTCGCTAAAAAGAAAAGGGGCGTCGCTGTTTTTTCAAAATCAGCTTATGAAAGCGTTAATACAAATAGATTGCTTCTCCACAAAGCAACTTCAGTATGACGAACATTCAATAGAAAAAATAAAATTACAAGGAATCATCGCCATCCTCAATCATCATTAAATCATCCAAACCCTCGATACCCTCCTCAAATCCTATATCCACCGAAACTATGGGTCCCCACAACAAAGGAGCTGCAGGAACAATTGGCAGCTCCCCGGGCAACACCCTCGCCCTATACATATATCTACGATCTATATCACAAACTTCCGAAGGCTCCTCCTTCGGAACTATAAGTGAACCGTCGGAACCCAGTTCAAGGTTACTTTGTCCAAACAAAAAATCAAAAGCCGATCTCTCGTCGATATCATCATCAATGACAGCTGGCGCGGACGAAGAAGAAGAACCAAACAAAAAACTCGTAGCTTGTCGATCAGTATAATCCGCCTCGCGCTAAAAACGACTCGACCTGCTGTTCTTCAAGTCATACCTTCGCAACTTCGACCACCAATAACGCTCAAAACTCAGCGAAGGATGTTTAAATTTAGCCCGAGCCCAGGATTCGCCAGTTATAAACACATCTTGGTAATTAAGCGTCAGTGGCGTCACATCAAACACTTCTAGCATGTTTCCATCAGGAACCTGCATTTTCACAGAATTAAAAAGTATATCAGTGTCATCAAGTCTTTCCAACTACCACACATATTACAAAATAACCCCCTCGTCAGAATAATCCTAAGTTTGCACACCTGCCCGGCTCCCCCATGCTGATCTGCTCTAGCTTCGGCAGCGGCAACATCTAGACCTTCGCCATCGGCAGCAGCTAGACCTTCGCCAGCGGCAGCTGCCAAGTCCTCAGGTGCCTTCTCAGTCGCCGCCTCTTCTATGTTAGCTTCTCCAGCCATCGGAGCATCCTCAACCGAGGGTACCTCCTCCGCTGGAGGAACCTCCGCAGAACTGAGCGCAAGAGCAGACTTGGAGCATCCGGCAACATCTTCAGTCGCGCTCGGCAAAGGCAGTGCATCTTTCCGAGCCTGCATAAATAGACCACAAAATTAGAATACCAACACGATCATCCATGAAACAGTGACATGGAACAAACAACTCATACAAATTAGTACCTGACGAGTAGCCTCCGCTGCCTCTTCGAAGGCGAGAGCGCGTCCACCTCCGTTGATCCAAAACCTCCGGAGCAAGCGCATCGCGCAGTTCTGAACCTCTGCATCATCAATCTTCATTTTCCGCACCTCATCGACCATTGGAAAAAATATGGTTCGGTTTCCTAATTTTCTGAAGGTGCTCACAATCGGCCTGGCGAAGAGTGGCGGCCATGGCCAAGGCT
Organism: Coix lacryma-jobi var. lacryma-jobi; assembly: GCA_009763385.1. Classification (NCBI taxonomy): domain Eukaryota; kingdom Viridiplantae; phylum Streptophyta; class Magnoliopsida; order Poales; family Poaceae; genus Coix; species Coix lacryma-jobi. The sequence goes on along the minus strand of VDCT01000867.1, from coordinate 225,183 downwards.
CCGGCATAATAGCCAAAGTCAGTCACGTTCTCAACCAGTGAGCTGAAAACGTCAAGCTCATTTACAAGCCAACCCTCAAACGCCTCAGCCTCAGCAGCAGGCAACGGCTCTCCAGCAGAACCGCCAGCTTCGGTCAAACAGGCGTCAACTTTATTCTTTATTTTCCCCATACTTTCCCGCCATGCCTCGGACTGTGAAGCCACCTCTGAGGACAGTTCATTTATGCGACTGTTCGCTGATAACAAATCTTTGTCTTTTTGACGACAAGCCGCCAGGAGCTCAGCATTACTGTTTGCCGCCTCCTGTGCCTCCTCTCGAGACTTTCTAACCTTTTCCAAGGCAGCCTTAAGCTCAATTTCCTTATTCTCCAAACTTTGGCGAAGGTCTTTATTATCTTTTTCAACTTCAATCAACTGATCATTCAAATCGTGAAGATTATAATTCGCCCTCCGGCGCGCCGAGCGGTTAAGGAGCATCAACTCAGCCACTTTGACATTGATGTCATCATGAAGGTTGTCCAAGGGCTCGTTGGCCAGTCGAAGCTCCTCTTCCGGCACACAGATACGGTTAAACACCCAACCAAGAAAACGCCTTTCCTCCGGAACACACTGTAAGTGACATTCTCGAAGGTCCGGACTCGTGAAAAGCTCCGTCGCCGGATCAGAGACTCCAATTTTCTTGGTGAAATAAGGAAGGCTTGATCGGCTAGCCTCGCCAAACGGCCTTTTCCCGGGGGTCCGTTCGGATTCAAGATCACCAGTAAACTCGAAGCCATCAACCCATATGTGTGAGCCAGCAAACTCGGGAAATGACCCTCGTGGAGGACTCTCTGGCTCAAAGTCCCGAATGATATCATCAATACTTCGAGTAGCCGCAGCGCCTGCACCAGACGATACTGTCCTTTTTCCTCGGTCATCCTCAATGGACACATCTTCATCAGAATCACCTTCGCCACTAGAGGTATCACTAACCTCATCGGATGAATCCTCTTCAGTGGCCCCCTCCTTCTCATCCCCCTTCTCTTCCTCTTTCTCATCATCATCAGAGACACCTTCATCGTTTGAGATCTGGATCAAAGCACTAATTCCGCCAACGCGGGGCACCCGTCCTCCAACCCCACCAACACCTCGGCCGCTTGAAACAATGGCCGAGGAGGAGGAAGTACCGGCAGCACCCGAACCTAATGTAACCTTCATCGCAAGCGCCTTCACCCGCTGCGACCACGACCACGACCACGACCCCTCTTCGGCCGTGGAACAATCTCTTTCTCCTCCGCAGAAGCACGCTTCCTTTTCTTTGGCGCATCCTCGCTCGACGGAGCAGGCCAATCAGCATACTGGATCCCAAGAATGTCGAACAGCCTGTTAACTCGACCTCCGCTACCCATCGAGCTGTGGATTGCCTTGATCTCCAATGTGGACAACTTTCCAACAAGTTCTTTCACCCACCCCTGAACATGCTTATAGACCGCTTCGATCCCATCTTCACGCCTGGGAAATTTCCTGAAAACTTTCTCCCAAACCTTGTTAAGGTCAACCTTCGGTTTCTTCAAACCCTTACCCTCGTACTTGGGGTCATCCTCGACTACAAACCATACCTGCTTCCGGCTAAGGGGCCAAATCTTGGCGCAGCAATACTCCTCGACTAAGTCGCGAGCACACTGAGAGCGCGCCACCACCCTTAGACAGTCAACAGAAGCATGAGCCTCGGGGCTCATCATAGCTTCAGCGCTAACGTCACCAAGCGGCGGAAGCACACCGCAAAGCTCAGCATTACCACTAAGCTTGTAATAGAACCAGAACTCCTGCCACCCACTGGTCCATTTGTTCTTCTGGGCCTGCACTGGCAATTCCGATCCGGCGCGATGACAGAAGGTGTACTCCGCAAATTGACCCAAACTGGCGTTACCTTCGCGATCTTAGATTTTGCGAGGCTGCATATGTATGCGGTGAATCCGAACAAAACCCTCGACATGAGGGACAACGCCTTGAGAGCGGCAAGCCCAAACGTACACCGAAAGCTTCGTAAAGCATGATGGGGTGAGTTGATGAAACTTTAGATTAAACCTTTGTAGAACCGAAGTCACAAATGAGTCAACTGGAAACCGAAGACCAGCCGCGAAAAACTCCTCAAAAACAACAACCTCGCCAGCATCAGGCTTCGGCACTGTCTCACCAGCACTGGTCCTTGCTTTCCCATCTTCAATCCAACCTCGCTTGACATTAGTAGCCAGGTCAGAGCTGCAGACCCGGCTAAGTCCAAACTCAAAGGTCACCCCACGTTCCGCAGCACTCGGAGAAGCAACACGAGCAGTCTGCTTCAACCTAGCCATCTCTTCAGCTGACTCTAGCTTTGAACAACAAGCGCCTATCAACCTTCACACACAAGCTAAAACAAACCTTCGCTACAAGCAAATAACAGCAGCAGGTTGGCAACAACAGCAAGAGGGCACGGATTCAAAACGCCCACCAAACCCACCTTTATATAGGCCAAGGCACCAACCATCCAACCCGACAAACTCGGCACGAATCCCAAAAAATGCGGCACAGAAAACGAAATGGACCTCAAACACCGCAACCAAAAAACAAATGGGCCGGCGCACAAGTAGCCGCGGGCGTCGCTGCCGAGGGACACTGTCCTCCCCCAGACAAAGGCGCTGCATGGGCCTAAGATCAGATCTTTTTTAGATCCAAGTCATCGAGGCGCTACTGTTGGGGGAAAGAACCCTCGGCAGTGACGTCGCGCGGGCTGAGTCAGAAAACGGCCCTCGCTAATGCCTTGCTTCCCCTTGGGAAAACCCTTGTTGCCTGATAAGCCCCTCGGGCTCCTTTTTACTAACCCTCGGTTATCAACTCGGCTTTCGGGTGGTCTCACGGCTCTTGCAGGAGGGATGCGTGGGAAGAGCGAGTGACGACCCTCGAACAGGTCGCACACCTTCGCAAGGGAGATCAAACTTAGCGGGGGCACACGGGCGCACGCCTTGCAACCGACGGAACTGAGAAGTTAACCTTCACGCCACAGGCGAAGGTGTATGCAAGCCGGGCGGCGGCGGACACATGGGAGGCGAACTAGGGTTTCTATACATCTGTGTTTGTACAATTCTGCCCTTCCGTTTGTATAGCGCGGAGGAATCTTTCTTGTACCCTATTGTAATTTGGTCAGCGCCCCTTGGTATCCCCTATAAATACCAAAGGGTGAACAGTGTAATAGGCACAGTTTTTTGGGAATAGAGCCATACCACCACTGTTCCACTACCTTTAGTACCTTCGCATTTGGTTCTGACGCTTGGCGACCTTCGCCACTCCCCAACACGTGTGCAGAGGTAGGGCAAGTGTGCATTCCAACACTCAGGAACGAGCAAACTCCAAACTCCTCAAATAGTGCACACAACCAGGAAATCTCCCCTTAAGTCCAACTCGGAAGGCAAAGATTTGAAAATATTTATATTTTTCTCCCCCTTAGTCGAACACAGAGAGTACACATGATTTGTCAATGTTTTCTCCCCCTTAGTTGAAAATGCACTATCAAGGATCCCCCTTGACAGAATAACTCCCCCTTCCAAAATGCATATGAGTCAGAAATGCAAGTTAGCAGCTTCAGGCATATAGTCGATAGAAAAATGAGAATGCTAGACAAAATGCTGATCCGATGACTCAGAGTATGCACAGAATGCTAGCAAAGGCTCAAACTGATCACTAAATATGAAATCTGAACATTTGAGCAAAAGAGCAGTTTTTAGCCAAAAGAAAGTATTCACCATCAAAATAGCACTAAGCATGTATAGACAGGAAGTCAAACAAGTGCTAAACATTTATACAAGGTGAACTACCCCTAGCACAGTTCAAACATCATGCTGCAGAATGAAACATACACTTGTGTATTCAAAATTTTATCGGAGTTGCAGCGGTGAAATTACACAAGTTCAAAAACAGCATGTGATGGCGAGATGTTCAAAGCTTGTCATTGCCTAACTTTACAACTGTGCGAAGCCTATGCAGAAGCAATTAGAAGCTTAAAGCAACAGTTTCGGTCATACACTACACAGCTCAAGTTTAACTCAAAGTGCAGTGAGAAACAGTCTCGAAACTGTGAAGTGTTGACAGGCAATCCCATCTCGATCTTTTCAAATTCACTTAGTACTTGGTTCAAATTTTAAACAGAATATGAACATACCAAGCAAGTGAATGACTCAACACTAGAGACATAGCAACCTAGCATATATGAAAAGCACGAGTGAACTCAACACATCCTCCAAATGCTAGTTGCACATCTCAATGGTGAACATTTTCAGATTTTAAGTTCATTAAGCAGGTTCACCATTCAAAAATAGCTCAGCTCACAACATGTATCAGTGATCAGAAAGAGCATAAGCTACAAGCATCATCATAAAGCATCGGAGCATATACTAAGCGTAGCACGGTCACATTCTAATGATTATATACATGAAGCTCTGAATGTAAATATGTAGAAAAAAGATATCAAAGAAAAGATACCAAAAGAGAATACCAAAAGATATTAGTGAATGATACAAGAACCAAAATGTTTCCCCCATCTAAAAGGGGAAACATACACCAAGCTCACCTCTCAACCTGGCAAAAGTTGATTGGTCCAAAGGCTTGGTGAAAATATCAGTCAACTGATGATGAGTATCGACATGGCGAAGGTCGATATCACCCTTCTCATAGTGGTCTCGCAAAAAATGAAAGCGCACATCAATGTGTTTGGTCTTAGAGTGCAGCACGGGGTTCTTAGCAACGCTAATCGCACTCGTACTGTCACAAAACAAAGGAACGCGAGAAAAGCTCAAACCAAAATCACGCAAAGTGGCCATCATCCAAAGCAACTAGGAATAGCAGCTAGCCGCAGCAACATACTCAGCCTCCGTGGAAGACTGGGCGACACTAGACTGCTTGCGAGAAGACCACGATACAAGAGAAGAAACAATAAACTGGCAAGTCCCAGAAGTGGACTTGCGCTGCGACAACTAGCAAAATCAGCATCAGAATAGCCGCAAAGGGAGAGGGTAGAAGAAGCAGAATACCAAATCCCAAACTCAGGAGTGAAGCATAAGTACCTCATAATACGCTTGACTGCCTGAGGGTGAGAGGTGCGTGGCGAAGACTGAAATCGCGCGCAAAGACACACCACGAACTGGATGTCCGGGCGTGTCGCCGTCAGGTACAGCAGCGACCCGATCATACTCCGGTACTCCTTCTGGTCCACTGCTTCTCCCTTCTTGTCCGCATCCAGGGCCGTCGTGGTCGACATGGGTGTTGGAAGAGGCTTGGCCTCACCCATATCGATCTTCTTCAGAATGTCCTTGGTGTACTTGCCCTGGTGCACGAACGTCCCCTCTCAGGATTGCTTGATTTGCAACCCGAGGAAAAACGTCAACTCGCCCAGCATGCTCATCTCAAACTCCCTGCTCATAGTATCTGCAATCTTGGCAACCAAAGCATGAGAAGAACCACTGAAAATGATATCATCCACATAAATCTGGACCAAGAGAGTGTCACTGCCTTGCTTGAGGAGAAAGAGTGTTTTATCTACACATCCCATTTTAAAACCCTTAGCAAGCAAAAAGGTTTTCAACCTATCATGCCAGGCTCTAGGGGTTTGTTTCAAACCATATAAAGCTTTGTGAAGTTTAAAAACATGGTTTGGAAACTTGGGATTTTTGTAACCGGGGGATTGTTTCACATATACTTCCTCTTCTATGTAGCCGTTTAAGAAGGCACTCTTGACATCCATTTGAAAAAGTTTAAACCCTTTGGATGCAGCAAAAGCCAAGAGTATCCTAATTGCCTCCAAACGAGCTACAGGAGCAAAAGTCTCCTCATAGTCTATCACCTTTTTCTGACTATACCCCTGGGCTACAAGTCTGGCCTTGTTTCTCACAACATGGCCATCCTCTCCTTGTTTATTTTTGAAAACCCATTTTGTCCCAATTGGGTGACACTCAGAGGGAGGAGAAACCAAAACCCAAACCTGATTTCTCTGAAAGTTCTCAAGCTCCTGATGCATGGCATTGAGCCAATCTGGATCCATCAAAGCGTGTCAAACATCTCAGGGTTCAAAATCAGCAACAAATGCAGAATGAGCAAAGTGAGAGATTTGTTGTGACCTAGACCGAGTGACGCGATAGTTGATGTCGTCGATCATCTGTTGAAGCGGGTGCTGGCGCTGAATGTGTCGTGGCACCTCCCTTGCCGAAGTGGCCTCCCCCTCAACAGCAGCCGGTGCCTCCTCGGGTACAGAAGGTACCGCTCGAGGTGGCGGATCACACGGCCCCATGTCGTAGAGGAAGAAGAATCAGGGCCGCGTGCAGTCATGGTCGAAGTTGACCCACTAGGAGCAGCAGGTGGAGGAAGTGCTGGATCGTCCAAACCTTCAGCACCCTCGTCCTCGTCATCAAAAAGAGGTTCTCCAACCTCATGATCACCTGCATGCTCAAAACAAGAAGAAGGACAAACCATGGTCTCGTCGAAGGTGACATCAGATGTCTCCATGACTCGGTTAGTGTCAAGGTTAGTACACGATAAGCACGAGTATGAGCGTCATAACCCAAAAACACACCGTCAGAAGAGCGAGACTCAAATTTGACCAGGTTGCCTTTCTTAAGTATAAAACTGTGGCAACCAAAAACTCTAAAATAACTCACTTTGGGCTGTCTTCCAAAACGCAACTCAAAAAAAGTCTTTTTCAAGAAAGCTCGGAGAAAAATGCGATTGGAGATATAGCATGCAGTGCTCATATCTTCGGCCCAATATCGCCTAGGAGTCATATGCTCATCGAGCATCATCCTGGCCATCTCTACAAGGGTCCGATTCTTCCTCTCTACAACACCATTTTGTTGCGGTGTATAGGGGAAGAAAACTGTTGCTCCAAACCCAAAGAGTTACAAAACTTCTCAAAATCTGAATTTTTGAATTCAGAGCCATTATCACTCCTAATAGCTCGCATTGAGTTCAAAGGGAACTCGTTCTGAAGACACAAAACCAGATTGCGAGCAAAGGAGAAAGTCTCAGTTTTCTCAGCTAAAAAGAAAACCCACGAATATATCGAAAAGTCGTCAACAATAACAAGCACATACCACTTCCCCCCAACCGAGCTCACCCGAGCCGGACCAACAAGGTCCATGTGCAAAAGCTCTCCAGGGCGCTTGGTCATGACCTGAGTCACTGGATGGTGGAGAGTTGCAACTATCTTCCCGTGTCTACAAGAATGGCAAACAAGATCCTGCTCCATGGATAACTTGGGCAATCCTCGGATTAGGCCAAGTGAACTAAGTCTTGCAAGCAAGTCGAAGCTCAAATGTCCTAGTCTCCTATGCCACTTCCAAAGATCAGAGGAGGAAGGTCCAGCCACAAGACAACGATAAATGCCAAAAGACTCCAAGAAATCCGCACGAAAGACTTTCCCAAAGGGCAAAATCCCACAAACAAGATTGCCCTGAGGATCCAAAATGGGACTGAGATTCGGCTTAAACGAATCTCATAGTCGTCATCAAAGAATTGCGAAACAGAAAAAAGGTTAAAATGCAAGTTAGAAACAAGAGCAACATCGCGCAACACAAAGTGCTCGTTAACTCGCACCGACCCACGAGACAATACCTTACCTTTGCTATTGTCGCCGAAGGTGATAAACTCCTTTCCGACAACAGGACTAAGACTGAAGAACCACTTGGCATTTCTGGTCATGTGCCTCGAACACCCGGAATCCACCAACCAAACGTTCTCCAATTGTTTTACCTACATCAATAAAAAGACATAGGGTGAGCATACGGGCCAACACTGGGGTTAGTGAAGTAGGAAGAATTCCAGTGTTGGGCCGGCTACTCAAAAGAACGGTTAGTATAAAAACCATTCCTAGTACGCCTACGGGGAAAGCGATCACCACGTTGAGGAAAACATGGTCCGCTAAGGGAAGAGCGTCCATCGCGATACTCAAAATGCGGTGGGGGAAAACGCTCTACAACAAAGCCACCGCCACGGGGTCCATAGCCTAAAACTGCAGGCTCCCGCCGGGCACGTCCTCTCTACTGCCTAGCCCTAGGAACTTGAGGTTCTGGACCTCTAGGCCTAACAGCACGCCTCTGAACATTCAACACATGTACATCATGGAAAGGATGGTACATGTCCGTGTTGTTCATCTCCTTTGCACGGCGCGCCTCTCTCTTGCGCCGAAAGCAAAACTCATTCAAGTGTCCATCTCTTCCACAGTGCTCACAATGGTACCTCACCGCTCTAAAAGGGGGTTGTTGGTACTCACGGTAGTTGTAACGTAACAACCCTAATCCCATGGCCCACTGATCACCGTCAACCACTGACAGTCGATCCGTACAGCCAAGAGATTAAGACCGGTTTCGCTACTGGGCTACATCAGTGCCCGATGTCCGCAGGATCATCTCACAATTCAGTTACAATCTCTTTAACATTTTGACAAATAACATCGGAGTAAATAGCGGAAGACTTAGATAACAATAGTTTTACAAACCAGGGTTCAACATAAAATTAAAGTGAAGTTATTACAGACCATAGTTCAAATAGATAGAGTTGGCAGAGTAGCATATGACAACAACTGAAGGTAAAGATACTTCACCCAGCCCGAGGGTGAATAATCACTCATCGGCCTCATCGGCCTCTTCCTGAACAACAGTCACACAGCAGGGTCCAAGGCATACTGAGAAATCTGCCATACCTGCAACATGGGTAATAAAACCCTGAGTACAAAGGTACTCAACAAGACTTACCCGACTAAAGAAAAAGGGAGAAGACTCAGGAATGAAAGGCTTAGGGTAGTCAAGGTAAGGCTTAAGCAAGATCAAGTATTTTGCAGAAAAGCATTTTGTAAACCTTATTTTATTTTTGAAAGATTCGGTATTCCTCAATTCATGATTCATTTTACATTTCAAAACATTCCTAGTTGAGAACCACTCTCCGTTGACAGTCAGTGGACCAAGTCTCCATAACCGAGGAGCAACGTTAATCCGGATAAATAATACTCAGCTGAGGATCCCTATCCACACTGCATATGTAGCACCCAAGCTTGCATATGCCAACTCGTCTACCACGATTCCTCCAAAATTGGGCCCGGTCCTACGCCACCCGGAAGTACAGTACACCACTCCAATCCGGGACTCTAACCCACGTGGGTACATGCTACTTCCGCCATCTCTCCACTCCCAGTGCGCGGTTGTCGGTCCAATAATGGATTTCTCGGAGCCAGAGCTTTCCGTAGTATGTGAATAGTTACAAGTCTTGACCAGCAGGCCCCCATACGGATGGTCCCTACATTTTTCCGCCAGCGACAAGCACCTCGGGACTCTAACCCAAGAGTACAGGTCCTGTCGGTTTTTCAACCCTGTCCCGGTCGGTGTCAACTGTTGAGTCCCGTACTACAACATGACGGCACCGTACGCAAGGACAACCTCTCCTTCCCATTGACTAAGTACGGATCAGATACTTAGCCAATAGTGGGAGTAAACCAGAAATTCCCATAAAGTTTCTTTCAGTGATCACACTTTTGAAGTTGGCATTTTATTGCAAAGTCTAAATCAATAAGCATTGCTAAGCATTTTTCAAATACTTTTTGAAAAGCAGGTATCGGGTGTATCAGTGGTCAAGGTGGATAGTGCATCAATTAGGATAGCACACAACTCCTATAAACCTAATGCAGTAATTTAACTCAAAAGCATTTAAGGAAATCATTTTATAAAATTCAAGGAAGGGTTAAATGCACCGGGGCTTGCCTTGGATGGCAAAAAGAGCAGACTCGGGGTTGGTGGTGTAGGTGCCGGAGCTCGGGGTTGCCTCGGGGACAGATCCTTCGGTGGCTACCTCGACTTCAGGTCCTTCTTCGTCAACTATACGGATGCAATGATGAATGCTCATGAGAATGATGATATGAACTTATGGTGCAAGACAATTCCACTGATTTTAGATTACTTTTAAACAAAACATGATTGAAATCTAGGTTGAGCATAAAAGGTAACCATTTCTTCCTTAAGCAATATTGATTAAACTAGCCCTTATCATAATTATCCTAAGCATCAACCAAACATAGCATCACAAACATCATAGACCAAAGGGTAGGGGTCTATGAACATCAATCAATCCAAAGATCACATCATCAAACACTTATTACCAACCCTAAACCATCTTTTCTATTTTCTTAATTTATTTAAAAGGTCATTTTATGAAGTTGCTCCAAAAATTACCAAATTAATCACATAAGTTCATTATGGTGTAGATAGATGGCAAAACAAATTTCATAATTTTTGGAGGTCATTAAGGTGCTCAAATAAAATCAGACATTAATTAGCAAAAGGCACTATTTAACAATTAAAATAAAAGCTCAAAAATCAACTTGCTCCAAAAGACTTCAAAATTTTACCAGAGATTCAGCATGTCATAAAAAGGTCACAAAAATTTGTCTCATGATTTTTGGAGTTATAAATAATTTTCTAGAAATCCAAAACCATCCATTTATTAATTAAAAGGGGAATTTTATATTTTTAAATCTTTGCACAAAACTCAAGTTTCATATTTTTATAAAATACTCCAGAGCATAAAGAGTCTACCACAAAAATTTCAGAATTTTTGGATGCACACAGAAAATCATACAAAAAGAGAAAACAGAACACTATTCACATCTCTCAGAAAAAGAGAAGAGCACTGTGCTCTTTCTAGGCCGGGCTCGGCGAATCGCGGGGCTCGGGCGAATCGCGCGGGGCTCGGTCGAGACGGGCTCGGTCGAGGCGGGCTCGGTCGAGACGGAAGCGACAGCTTCGTCCGAGGCCTGGCCCGGAGGCTCGGGCGAGACGGAGAAGTAAGCCTCCGTCCGAGGCCTAACTCGGGCGAAGCGGAGAGCATGCGTCGCCGAGGCTTGGGCTCGGGCGAAGCGGAGGGCATGCGCTCGCCGAGGCTCGGGCTCGGGCGAGACGGAAAAACAAGCCTCCGTCCGAGACCTGGGAGGCTCGGGCGAAACGGAGTGGAAGCAGAGACCGGAGGCTCGGATGCTTACCACGTGTCGGAGGCAGGGCTCGAGGGTGAGGCTCGACTTGTTCTCGAGGGTGAGGCTCGACTCGTTCTCGAGGGTGAGGCTCGACACGCTCGAGGGAGAAGATGACCGCGGCGGCGCTCCGGCGGTCCGGCGGTCCTGAGCAACAACAGCGACCACCGAGGCACGGTTAGATGCGCAAGATCATGAGGGACACAAGACGACCCTTGGGAAAGACAGCGCAGGACCAAGGACGGCGAATTTTACGAACCCGAGTTCACCGGTGTTCGGTCGGAGATCGGGAAGATGGGGTTACGCCGGGCAAACGGAGGCGGGGAAGGTGAAATTGAAGGGTGGGAAAGCTTCACGAGCTCAAGGCGGAGCTTTAGGGCTAGCTGTTGGAGAGGCGGAGCGTCTGGAGAGGTCTGGCCACGGTGGCAGAGGTGGAGTGAGGAGCTCGGGGCTCCGGCGGCTTATATAGCCGCGGCCAGGGGCCGGTAGAGAACACGGGGGTGGGTGGATAAGCTCGGCGAGAGCGTGCGCACTCGATTGCGCTCTGGCGGGAAGGACGGCGTGCAGCCGGGGCTCGGGCGTGCGTTCGCCGGCGACGGCCACGCGGCGGCGACGCGCGGGAAACAGTGGGGGACGGGGCGGAGGTCAACTGTGCGCGTGCGGGTGCGAAAGAGATGTCGCGGGCGCGGGCGACAAGCCGGGACAGACGAGCGGCTGCCAACGCGTGGCGCGCGCAACGCCGGAGGCTCGGCCACGGCCGGGGCCCCCTCTGCACTGCGCCGGCTAGAGGTAGGGGACGAACAGTGCTAGGCCTTAGGGTTTGACTTTTGGCTGAACTCTGTATTTTGCAAATTACTTCCAAAACTTGAACTGGGCAACAAAAACTCAAAATACCAAAGTTGCTCAGAAAAATGAGATCTACAACTTTGTCAATATCAACATTTTCAAATTCCAAATAGTTTTTGAACTATAATCAAAAATAGAAAAGGGGACACTTTTTCAAACTGGATTCAAATCAAAATTACTCTGAATTTCAAACTGAAACTTGAAAGTCTTCCAATATGAAAGTTGTTCCATTTGTCAAAACCTACAACTTTGCTAATATACACTTTTTCTGAAACTCAATAGTTTTTGAATAAATTTTTAAAACTGAAAAGGGGACAAAAACTGGAATTTGAACGAATTTGAAATTACTTCAAATTTTATATGGAAACATGGAAATCTGTAAATACCAAAGTTGTTCCTCTAGGTCAGATTCACAACTTTGCTTTTTGAACCAACTCAAAATTTTGAATTTTGAAAAAGTTATTAAAAGGGAATAAATCCAGGATTTGGGAATTTAGGGTTTTGCAAAAGGAAAATCAAATCAAATCTGATTTTTGAACTTTGATCAAAGCAGCAAACATCAGGGCACTAAATTTGAACAAGAATTACATAGAACTAGGCACAGAGGTGAAATTACCATTTTGCCCCTATAGGAAGAAGTGGGCTAATAAGGGTTTTTGCAATAGAGGTACATCACATAAAATGATACACTTAAGCAAATGCATACACATGAAATCATGATCAAGATGATTAATGATGCTAATGATGATATGTCAAGTTAATTACATGCTTAAACACCAGAGGTGTTACAGCCTTCCCCCCTTAAAGAAATCTCGCCCCGAGATTCTGCGTCTTAAGAAAGGACAAAGAAGGGAAAAAGGCAAAACTTTACATAGACAGGGATTCGAGAAAGTCGGGATAGTTCTTTGCCAAGAAGTCTTCGGATTCCCAAGTAGCTTCTTCTTCAGAGTGCTGGTTCCACTGAATTTTGTACCACCTTGTGGTAGTTCTTCGAGTAACTCGATCTTTGTGATCCAACACGCGAACTGGATATTCCGAGTAGGATAGATCAGGCTCTAGCTCGACACCTTCAACTTCCACGACATGTTCTGGTACTCGGAGGCACTTCTTGAGTTGGGAGACATGGAAAACATTGTGGACAGCAGAGAGATGATCGGGCAACTTCAGCTTGTAAGCTACCTTGCCACAACATTCCAAAATCTCAAACGGACCAATGTAGCGGGGTGCTAACTTTCCCTTGACTCCAAAACGAGTGACTCCTTTGGTAGGTGAGACCTTGAGATATACGTAATCTCCAACTTGAAACTTCAGAGGTCGACGTCTCTTGTCAGCATAACTCTTTTGTCGGGATTGGGCAATCTTCATGTTCTCTTGTATCTGCTTGACTTTCTCTTCCATATCTTTAACCAGGTCAACTCCAAAGAATTCTCTTTCTCCGGGCTCAGACCAACTGAGGGGTGTACGACAACGACGACCGTACAGTGCTTCAAAGGGTGCCATTTTGATGCTTTCTTGATAACTGTTATTATATGAGAACTCTGCCAAGGGCAAACAGTCATCCCAAGTATCTGTGAAGGTAAGCACACAGGCTCTCAACATATCTTCTAACACTTGGTTGACTCTCTCAGTCTGTCCATCAGTTTGCGGATGATAAGCTGTACTATGCAAGAGCTTGGTTCCAAGTGAGGTATGGAACGCTTTCCAGAACTTTGCGACCAACTGAGTACCACGATCAGAGATAATGGTCTTGGGTATTCCATGAAGCTTCACAATGTTGTTCTTGTACAAGGCGGCATACGTGGGGACGGCGTAGCTGGTCTTGACTGGCAGAAAGTGAGCTTGTTTGGTGAGTCGGTCCACGATTACCCAAATGGAATCAAAACCTTTCTGAGTCTTGGGTAGTCCATTGACAAAATCCATGCTGATATCTTCCCACTTCCAGGCAGGTACAGATAAAGGCTGCAATTCTCCTCCAGGCTTCATGTGCACGGCTTTGACTTTCTGACAAGTGTCACAGCGAGCGACATAGCGAGCGATTTCAATCTTCATCTTTGTCCACCAGAATCTCTGCCTTAGATCCTGGTACATCTTGTTGCTGCCGGGGTGGATGGAAAACCTAGACAGGTGTGCCTCATCAAGGATCAACTGTCTCAACTCAGGCACCTTGGGAACTACTAGACGGTTCTTGAACCAAACAACTCCTACATCATCGATCCTGAAACAATCAGCCTTACCGGTCTGGACCTTTTCGATGATGTGCTTGATTCCAAGGTTATCTTTCTGTGCAGCGATGACTTGTTCCTTGACCGATGTTTCTATCCTGACATTGTTCAGGCTTCCTTGCGGAACTATCTCAATACCCATCCTTTCAAGAGCATGGCACAAGGAAAGATCATAGGGCTTCGTCGTCAGACAGTTGCAGTATGACTTGCGACTGAGGGCATCGGCAACTACATTTGCCTTACCAGGATGGTAATGCACTTCGAGATCATAATCTTTAATCAACTCAAGCCATCTTCTCTGCCTCATGTTCAACTCTTCTTGAGTGAAAATATACTTCAGGCTCTTATGATCGGTGTACACATTGCAGGTACTGCCCAACAGATAATGACGCCATATCTTCAAAGCATGCACCACTGCTGCTAACTCAAGGTCATGGGTTGGATAATTCTCCTCATGTCGCCTAAGCTGCCGTGAGGCATAAGCGATCACTCGACCTTCTTGCATCAAAACACAGCCCAACCCAGTACCAGATGCATCACAGTATACATCAAAGGGTTTCTCGATGTCTGGTTGAGCTAGGACTGGTGATGTAGTTAGTAGTTTCTTCAAGGCTTGAAAAGCTTGCTCACAGGCTGTTGACCAAACAAAATCCACGGAATTCTTCAACAACTCTGTGATAGGCTTGGCAACTCTGGAGAAGTCTGGGATGAAACGACGATAGTATCCAGCCATTCCCATGAAGCTGCGAACTTCGCGGACAGTGGTAGGTGGCTTCCAATCCAAGATATCTGCCACTTTTTCAGGGTCAACTGACACACCTTCAGCGGACAGGACATGACCAAGGAATTGAATTCGATCTAGCCAGAATTCACATTTACTGAACTTGGCATACAGCTGGTGATCTCTGAGACGAGAGAGAACGACACGAAGATGCTTGGCATGATCTTCAGGAGTCCTTGAATAAACAAGGATGTCGTCAATGAACACGACTACAAATTTATCGAGCTCTGGCATGAACACAGAGTTCATGAGATACATGAAATGAGCGGGGGCATTGGTCAAGCCAAAAGACATGACTAAGTACTCATATAGACCGTATCTGGTGGTGAAAGCTGTTTTGGGAATATCTTCGGGACGAATTTTTATTTGGTGATAGCCAGATCTGAGGTCGATCTTGGAAAACACTCTGGCTCCAGATAACTGGTCAAACAGAAGATCAATGCGAGGCAAGGGATATTTATTTTTGATGGTGACCTCGTTGAGCGGGCGATAGTCAACGCACAGACGAAGGCTTTTGTCCTTCTTCTTCACAAAGATAGCAGGACAGCCCCAAGGAGATGAACTTGGGCGAATGAGACCCTTATCATATAGCTCTTGCAATTGGATCATCAGCTCTGCCAACTCTCTGGGAGGCATTCGATAAGCCCTACGGGATATAGGAGCAGTCCCGGGCTTTAGCTCTATGGCAAACTCAACATCACGGTCAGGAGGTAGACCAGGTAAATCTTCTGGAAAGACATCAGGGAACTCGCAGACCACGGGGATATCTCGGATCCCTTGATCATAGGTAGTATTTAGCTGTGTGGTAGCTGGTTTTGAAGGCATAGGAAGTTGGAGAAGGAGTTTGGAGGTACTGTTAGGAATATCCACTCTCACAACTCTATTCAAGATGTCTATCATGGCTTTATACTGACACATCCAATTCATGCCTAAGATGACATCTATCTCTTGATCGCGCAGTACTATCATGGTGGTAGGAAAGACATGTTTCCCCAACATTACTGGTATACTGCGGACCACTTCCTTAGTATTTATCCGCCCTCCCGGCGAAAGTATGCAGAAACTTTCTTTTAACTCCCCCATGGGCAACTCATGCTTGATGACAAAAGTGCGACTGATGAAGGAATGCGATGCACCAGAATCAAACAAGACGACTGCAGGATGATTGGCAACAGGGAACCTACCGAGCATGACGGGCTCTCCTTCTGGGATGTTACTGACGGTGGTGAAGTAGACTTGCTCGTGCTTCCTGACAAGCTTGCCCTTCTGGACGTGCTGCTGCGGTGCACGGTGCTGCTGCTGTGATCCTCCAGGGCCTTTCTGTGCATGCTGGGCATTCTTCTTGGGTTTTGGGCATTCGCGAGACCAGTGACCAACTTGGCCACAGTTGTAGCATGGATGGTTGTAAGCTGTTTGTGGGGTGGTGACACGAACACCGGGGGCGTTCGGCTGAGTGGCACTTTGCTGGTTGGCATTGTGGGTGGTGGCCGCGGTACGAACGACCACTTGCTGATGGGGGTATGGGGCACGGTTTTGGTGGTGGCTGGGGTGGTAGATGATTCTTGGGCGCTTATGGTTGCTGGAGAAACTGCTAGACCCAGCCTTCTTCTTCTTCTTCTCTTCCTGATACTGGCGGTTGCTTTCCTCGAAAGCAACAGCACGGTCAACGACATCATGGTAGGATCCGTTTAGGTTGTTGGACAAACCTCTGCGAATCTTAGGGTGCAGACCCCTGAGAAAACAATCTCTCTTCTTTTCTTCTGTGTTGACATAGTCGGAGGCATACTGGCTGAGGTGGTTGAATTGTCCCACGTACTGCATGACGGTGGAATCTTTCTGTTGCGGGCCAAGAACTGATCCAACTTCATCTTCATCAATCCCGAAGGGATATGATGTGCTCTGAAAGCGGTGCGGAACTCTTCCCAGGTCAGCTGGTGACCTTCCGGCTGGGCCGCCAACAGGTTGGCGTACCAGGCACTTGCAGGACCACGGAGCTGCTGAGAAGCGAACCGAGGCTTCTGGATCTCCGTGCAGTGCAGTAAACTGAACTTCTGTTCCATGGTGCGTAACCAGTCGTCAGCCTCGAGAGGTTCATCGGCCTTTGTGAAGACCGGTGGTCGTGTTTCTGTGAATTCCACATAGGTTGTCTCTTGGTTGTTGCGGCGACCACGGTTGCCGTTGTTCTGCTGCCCTTGATTCTGAGCCATCAGATTGGCAGCGGCGGCCAAGGCTGCAATGGCATCTGCTAGGGTAGCTGGTACAGGTGGAGGGTTTGGGATGTTGGCATCATCAGAACCTCCAGCTCCGGTACGGGTGTTCACAGGCATCTGTATAAGCAACTCGGAACTCAGCATAAATGGACAAAGGTTCTGAAACGACTGATTGATAGCTTCATTGATACAAAGATAGCTGACTTGATAAAGATGACAACAGACTGCTAAGGGAAAAGGTACGAAAAGAAAGATACATGCCAGACTTGGCAACAGACAGACTAACGCCCCCAAACCTAGTCTAAGGTTTAGGTAAGCAGATGGTACAGACACAAGGAGTCTAGTCATCATCGATGAAGATCAACTCTTCGTCATCATCATCATCCTCGATGATAAGCTCAGGCTCTTCCTCCTCATCTTCATCTTCAACGTGGACATCTTCAGCAGGTTCCACATCCACGTTCTGATCAGGCTCGTGTTCCACTTCAGGTTCCTCCACGACTCCGTCTTCGGGGTCCTCAACATCTGGTGGAATCACGGGGTGAAGCTGGTCGTGCAGCTGGTGTACTTCCTCGTGAAGCATATCATTGTACTGCTCGATCTGGGCGGTGTATTGCTGCAGTCCATGGAGCTGGGCCCTGGTGACATCCTCTCGGGTCCAGGCATCATTGCGCTGCTCGATAGCGCGAATCGTGTTCCGGTTGGCCTGCTCCAGGGAAGCTCGTGCCTCATAAAACTCCATGCGGGAAAGGTAGAAGTCATGCTCCATGTTCTCCATTTCAGCCTTCAGATTCTTGATTTCCTCCTTCAGCTGCTTGCGGGTGCGGCGGGGAAAGCGACGACCATTGGAGGATTCTCCAGTCTCTTCTCCGGTGCGTGGCGCCAGCTGGTGACGCGGCACACCGTGCGGTCCAGTCGACTTGTGGGCAGTCCGCTTGATGATGGCCATATCTGGATAAGAGGTTATAGATGAGAAAGGCTAGCAAGAAAAAGGTATAGGCACACTAACCCAACGAACTCTTTTATATACTTAAATGAATATGACATGATGCATGAATCGTTCCTACGGAACAAGGCAATGCAATTACTAAGGTAAGGTACATAGGGCTTATACAAGTTGTCTTGCTACTAGTTGCCAAAGACAAGATGAGATGAGAGAAGCAATTTGGACTCAAAATAGTCAAGTTTAGTTTTTGTTAAAAACATTTTGAAGTTTTCGCAAAAAGATTGCAACGTCATAGTGAGATGCTCCGATACCACTCTGTAACGTAACAGCCCTAATCCCATGGCCCACTGATCACCGTCAACCACTGACAGTCGATCCGTACAGCCAAGAGATTAAGACCGGTTTCGCTACTGGGCTACATCAGTGCCCGATGTCCGCAGGATCATCTCACAATTCAGTTACAATCTCTTTAACATTGTGACAAATAACATCGGAGTAAATAGCGGAAGACTTAGATAACAATAGTTTTACAAACCAGGGTTCAACATAAAATTAAAGTGAAGTTATTACAGACCATAGTTCAAATAGATAGAGTTGGCAGAGTAGCATATGACAACAACTGAAGGTAAAGATACTTCACCCAGCCCGAGGGTGAATAATCACTCATCGGCCTCATCGGCCTCTTCCTGAACAACAGTCACACAGCAGGGTCCAAGGCATACTGAGGAATCTGCCATACCTGCAACATGGGTAATAAAACCCTGAGTACAAAGGTACTCAACAAGACTTACCCGACTAAAGAAAAAGGGAGAAGACTCAGGAATGAAAGGCTTAGGGTAGTCAAGGTAAGGCTTAAGCAAGATCAAGTATTTTGCAGAAAAGCATTTTGTAAACCTTATTTTATTTTTGAAAGATTCGGTATTCCTCAATTCATGATTCATTTTACATTTCAAAACATTCCTAGTTGAGAACCACTCTCCGTTGACAGTCAGTGGACCAAGTCTCCATAACCGAGGAGCAACGTTAATCCGGATAAATAATACTCAGCTGAGGATCCCTATCCACACTGCATATGTAGCACCCAAGCTTGCATATGCCAACTCGTCTACCACGATTCCTCCAAAATTGGGCCCGGTCCTACGCCACCCGGAAGTACAGTACACCACTCCAATCCGGGACTCTAACCCACGTGGGTACATGCTACTTCCGCCATCTCTCCACTCCCAGTGTGCGGTTGTCGGTCCAATAATGGATTTCTCGGAGCCAGAGCTTTCCGTAGTATGTGAATAGTTACAAGTCTTGACCAGCAGGCCCCCATACGGATGGTCCCTACATTTTTCCGCCAGCGACAAGCACCTCGGGACTCTAACCCAAGAGTACAGGTCCTGTCGGTTTTTCAACCCTGTCCCGGTCGGTGTCAACTGTTGAGTCCCGGACTACAACATGACGGCACCGTACGCAAGGACAACCTCTCCTTCCCATTGACTAAGTACGGATCAGATACTTAGCCAATAGTGGGAGTAAACCAGAAATTCCCATAAAGTTTCTTTCAGTGATCACACTTTTGAAGTTGGCATTTTATTGCAAAGTCTAAATCAATAAGCATTGCTAAGCATTTTTCAAATACTTTTTGAAAAGCAGGTATCGGGTGTATCAGTGGTCAAGGTGGATAGTGCATCAATTAGGATAGCACACAACTCCTATAAACCTAATGCAGTAATTTAACTCAAAAGCATTTAAGGAAATCATTTTATAAAATTCAAGGAAGGGTTAAATGCACCGGGGCTTGCCTTGGATGGCAAAAAGAGCAGACTCGGGGTTGGTGGTGTAGGTGCCGGAGCTCGGGGTTGCCTCGGGGACAGATCCTTCGGTGGCTACCTCGACTTCAGGTCCTTCTTCGTCAACTATACGGATGCAATGATGAATGCTCATGAGAATGATGATATGAACTTATGGTGCAAGACAATTCCACTGATTTTAGATTACTTTTAAACAAAACATGATTGAAATCTAGGTTGAGCATAAAAGGTAACCATTTCTTCCTTAAGCAATATTGATTAAACTAGCCCTTATCATAATTATCCTAAGCATCAACCAAACATAGCATCACAAACATCATAGACCAAAGGGTAGGGGTCTATGAACATCAATCAATCCAAAGATCACATCATCAAACACTTATTACCAACCCTAAACCATCTTTTCTATTTTCTTAATTTATTTAAAAGGTCATTTTATGAAGTTGCTCCAAAAATTACCAAATTAATCACATAAGTTCAATATGGTGTAGATAGATGGCAAAACAAATTTCATAATTTTTGGAGGTCATTAAGGTGCTCAAATAAAATCAGACATTAATTAGCAAAAGGCACTATTTAACAATTAAAATAAAAGCTCAAAAATCAACTTGCTCCAAAAGACTTCAAAATTTTACCAGAGATTCAGCATGTCATAAAAAGGTCACAAAAATTTGTCTCATGATTTTTGGAGTTATAAATAATTTTCTAGAAATCCAAAACCATCCATTTATTAATTAAAAGGGGAATTTTATATTTTTAAATCTTTGCACAAAACTCAAGTTTCATATTTTTATAAAATACTCCAGAGCATAAAGAGTCTACCACAAAAATTTCAGAATTTTTGGATGCACACAGAAAATCATACAAAAAGAGAAAACAGAACACTATTCACATCTCTTAGAAAAAGAGAAGAGCACTGTGCTCTTTCTAGGCCGGGCTCGGCGAATCGCGGGGCTCGGGCGAATCGCGCGGGGCTCGGTCGAGACGGGCTCGGTCGAGGCGGGCTCGGTCGAGACGGAAGCGACAGCTTCGTCCGAGGCCTGGCCCGGAGGCTCGGGCGAGACGGAGAAGTAAGCCTCCGTCCGAGGCCTGACTCGGGCGAAGTGGAGAGCATGCGTCGCCGAGGCTTGGGCTCGGGCGAAGCGGAGGGCATGCGCTCGCCGAGGCTCGGGCTCGGGCGAGACGGAAAAACAAGCCTCCGTCCGAGACCTAGGAGGCTCGGGCGAAACGGAGTGGAAGCAGAGACCGGAGGCTCGGATGCTTACCACGTGTCGGAGGCAGGGCTCGAGGGTGAGGCTCGACTTGTTCTCGAGGGTGAGGCTCGACTCGTTCTCGAGGGTGAGGCTCGACACGCTCGAGGGAGAAGATGACCGCGGCGGCGCTCCGGCGGTCCGGCGGTCCTGAGCAACAACAGCGACCACCGAGGCACGGTTAGATGCGCAAGATCATGAGGGACACAAGACGACCCTTGGGAAAGACAGCGCAGGACCAAGGACGGCGAATTTTACGAACCCGAGTTCACCGGTGTTCGGTCGGAGATCGGGAAGATGGGGTTACGCCGGGCAAACGGAGGCGGGGAAGGTGAAATTGAAGGGTGGGAAAGCTTCACGAGCTCAAGGCGGAGCTTTAGGGCTAGCTGTTGGAGAGGCGGAGCGTCTGGAGAGGTCTGGCCACGGTGGCGGAGGTGGAGTGAGGAGCTCGGGGCTCCGGCGGCTTATATAGCCGCGGCCAGGGGCCGGTAAGAACACGGGGGTGGGTGGATAAGCTCGGCGAGAGCGTGCGCACTCGATTGCGCTCTGGCGGGAAGGACGGCGTGCAGCCGGGGCTCGGGCGTGCGTTCGCCGGCGACGGCCACGCGGCGGCGACGCGCGGGAAACAGTGGGGGACGGGGCGGAGGTCAACTGTGCGCGTGCGGGTGCGAAAGAGATGTCGCGGGCGCGGGCGACAAGCCGGGACAGACGAGCGGCTGCCAACGCGTGGCGCGCGCAACGCCGGAGGCTCGGCCACGGCCGGGGCCCCCTCTGCACTGCGCCGGCTAGAGGTAGGGGACGAACAGTGCTAGGCCTTAGGGTTTGACTTTTGGCTGAACTCTGTATTTTGCAAATTACTTCCAAAACTTGAACTGGGCAACAAAAACTCAAAATACCAAAGTTGCTCAGAAAAATGAGATCTACAACTTTGTCAATATCAACATTTTCAAATTCCAAATAGTTTTTGAACTATAATCAAAAATAGAAAAGGGGACACTTTTTCAAACTGGATTCAAATCAAAATTACTCTGAATTTCAAACTGAAACTTGAAAGTCTTCCAATATGAAAGTTGTTCCATTTGTCAAAACCTACAACTTTGCTAATATACACTTTTTCTGAAACTCAATAGTTTTTGAATAAATTTTTAAAACTGAAAAGGGGACAAAAACTGGAATTTGAACGAATTTGAAATTACTTCAAATTTTATATGGAAACATGGAAATCTGTAAATACCAAAGTTGTTCCTCTAGGTCAGATTCACAACTTTGCTTTGTGAACCAACTCAAAATTTTGAATTTTGAAAAAGTTATTAAAAGGGAATAAATCCAGGATTTGGGAATTTAGGGTTTTGCAAAAGGAAAATCAAATCAAATCTGATTTTTGAACTTTGATCAAAGCAGCAAACATCAGGGCACTAAATTTGAACAAGAATTACATAGAACTAGGCACAGAGGTGAAATTACCATTTTGCCCCTATAGGAAGAAGTGGGCTAATAAGGGTTTTTGCAATAGAGGTACATCACATAAAATGATACACTTAAGCAAATGCATACACATGAAATCATGATCAAGATGATTAATGATGCTAATGATGATATGTCAAGTTAATTACATGCTTAAACACCAGAGGTGTTACAGTAGTGGGTGTGGATCACTTTGCCCTTCTGTGGCAAAAGCTCCTCCTGGATGGGTGGCATGGTGTCCAGCTTGTTCTTGAGGTGGTTTGGTTTGGGAGCCTATGATTGTTTCTTGGGTGGAGCTCTCGGAGGTTCAACAAAGACCCCATCCTTGGTGTTAGGCTTGAGAGGCTCTTTGGGTGGAATTTTGGTAAGCTTGGGAGTAGTGGTGGAGTTGGGCTTCTCACATGGATTAAGACCACTCGACTCTCCAATCTTCCCAAAAGACGAAACATCAATACCCGGAGCAAAACCTACACCTGGACCTCCAGCAGCTCGCTTGAATTGGGAGATCATCATCCCAAGTTGTGGCTCACCACTAGACACCCATGACAAGATGGTCCGAAGGTATGTGTTTTCCTCCTTGGTTTGCCTCTTGTCAAGCTTCACATTAGCGATCTCCATCTCCAAACCCTCACAAAGAACACACCTAGCCACACATGTGCTACCCGAGTTGGCCTCTTCAAGAGACACAATCTTGGCATTCTTCTCTGCCAACTCAGATTGCAAGCCCGCACAGGACTTGCACGCATCCAACAGCGAGGATCTAGCCTTCAGCTCATCCACCTCTCCTACCAACACAGCATACTTGCTTCTCAAAGTGAGAAGGTCGGTCATGTGTGTGGTGCACATCTCGCACTCAACCTCCTCAGAAACGACTATGGTGGACTTGGCAAACTCAAGCTCCTTCACCCTATCCTCCCACTTCTACCTAAACTCCTTGCGCTCTCTAGCAGCACGCCTAAGCAACTTATCGTGACTAAGGAGCGCGATAGTAAGTTTCTCGACCTCAGCAGAAAGCTCGTCGGGGGTCTGAGATACCTGGGAGGTGTCGTCGTCATCGTCGTTCCGAGGAGTGTCCTCCAGCTCGCCGTCGACCTCCTTGCCGAGGGCCATGGTGTAGAAGCCCTCGTCGTCGGCGAAGAAGCAGAGGCCGTTCAGCTTGTCCTCAATCCTCTTCTTCTTCTCGGACTCGTCGTCGCTTGAGGAAGCGGAGTTGTCATCCGAGTCGTCGACGTTGCTGAGCATGGCGAAGAACGCACACTGCTCAGCCTGGGCCTTCTCCAAGTACTTCGTCTTGATGTACTCTTTGTTGAAGCCGCCCTTCCGCTTGTGCTTCGCGGGGACGTACTTCTCCTTGCGCTTGCCGGAGTCGTACTTGTGCCCATGTTCCGCCCTGCTGAAGGTTTGCTTGTTCTTCTTTGGGCAATTGGCGAAGAAGTGGTTGGGGTCGCCGCACTCGAAACATCCCGAGCGTCCTACTCTGCGGCGACGGTTCATGCGGTTGTTGTGGAACCATGAGAACCGGTTGGCGAGCAAAGCCAACTCGTCATCCCCCATGAACTCCAGCTGCTCCTCTGTGACAGAAAGAAGAGAAGAGAGTGCAAAGCCTCCAGAGGGGTTAGCAGAAGAACCAGAAACAAAAGCCATCGACGGGCCAAAAGGATTTTCATAAGAAGCCCTCACCATGGCATCAATCTCACTAGACTTGAGCTTACTGAAGAGCTCGTCGCACGTGAGGGTCTCATAGTTAGGCGATTCGATGATCGCCTGAACCTTGGAATCCCACACCGATCGATCAAGAGTATGCAAAAGCTTCAAAGCTCTCTCATGATCGTCGAAAGGCAACAACTCCTTGTTAGCCCTCATCCTGTTGACAATCACCTGAAAGCGAGCGAATAAACTTTCTATGCTCTCGCCAGGCATATGTCGAAAATTCTCATACTCTCGCTTGAACGACTCGTAGAGACGGGTTTTGACTTGAGAGGTTCCCTCATGGAAATGCATGAGGGTAGCCCAAATCTCCCGAGCC
Organism: Coix lacryma-jobi var. lacryma-jobi; assembly: GCA_009763385.1. Lineage (NCBI taxonomy): Eukaryota > Viridiplantae > Streptophyta > Magnoliopsida > Poales > Poaceae > Coix > Coix lacryma-jobi. The sequence continues at coordinate 200,626 of VDCT01000867.1, read as the reverse complement.
GTAGCGAGGTGAGAAACGTGATCAAACTCAGACATGCTCAAACAAGATAAAAGAGCATTACAGGCTCGGCTATTGGCATCGTGTTCATCGATCTGATGCTGAGTCACACGAGCAGCCAAGACCACGCGTAATCAGCAGAGTTGCAAATATCCCAAATGGAAGCACCAATACTCTGCAGATAGGCCGACATGCGTATCTTCCAATACGCGTAGTTCGTCCCATGAAAGAACGGCGGTTTGCCCACGCCGCGATCCATGTCGCCTTCTGTGGATCTGGAACCGGCTAAGGTGGAAGATCCTTAACCTGCTCCGATACCAATTGAAGGAACGAGAATGCAATAGCAGGGCGACCAGAGGGGGGGTGAATGGGAGCTCAAAAATTTCTCTCAAAACGTTGGCCTTTTGTCCCCAAAATCAACCCCAAGAGCTTAGATCGAAACCGTGATGCCCACGACCCTTGGAAGAGGGTGGATGATTCGTAGGATCACAGCGAGGCACCACAAAGCGATAGCGAACCAAAAACCAAATGCACTGGCTCAAGTTCAACCCTCAAAAACCAAGTCCCGAACATAGATAGACGACTACGTCGAGAACTCCCCAAATACCTATGCTAACAAGTTGCAAAGATACCTAGAGAGGTTCCTTGATCAACTCTAGGGTCAAACGAGAAGTCCGGAAACCAAACGAAGAAGCCGGGAGAGCGAATGAACTAAACCTCAACACTCAGCCGATTCGCGGACAGTCCGGACTCCCAGGCCCGGACTGTCCGCACCAGGCCGGACTGTCCGCGGTTCATTGGCGGACTGTCCGCCGGTCAAAAGTGTGAAACAGCACAGTTTCTGAAAGTCCTCTGATCGGGCCCAAACTGTTCGCGAGTCCCAACTGCGGACTATCCGCGGTTCAAAAAGAACTTGTCCAACAGCGCGGAGTCAGGCTACTGGACCAGCCGACCTCGACACGTGGACTGTCCGTGGGAGGAACGGCGGACTGTCCGCGACCTCCCAGTGAAGGCGATTTCGGTCGCCCCTCACACAACTCTTCCCAAATCCGAATCAAATCACAATCCCGTGTTTCCAAACTTGGAGAGAATGATTACGATGTAGTTAGGAGACTATCCCCAAGAAATCATCTGCTCAAATCGATTCAATCACCGGGAAATCGAAAGGGGAGGAGTATGAACGAAAAAACGCCACGAAAACGAAATCAACCCGATCTACTTGTTCGTGAGGTGTTAGATGAATTGCTTCGGTGGAAATGATCTCCACACTATAAAGAACAAGTTGATTCAAACGGATTTCGCAAAGACGCAATAGAGAGGGAGATCGAGTGACGGGAAATTCATGGAGAAACGAAGAACGCGAAGAACACGAACAAAACACGAATCAAGTCATCAATCTGCAACCGTGTGGCTACCACACGCTACAACCGTGAGATTACGGTCTCACTTCCTCAAAATCTTCAGTACACAGAGGTATGGTTCTCTGCGGATCTCAGTTGCTACAGCAGGGGATTGGGAGAGCAGGAAAACCTAGAAGGCAAAGAGCAAATGACTGAGATAGATGGGGAGGTGGGTCTCTCCCCCAACTTATCCTAATTCTAATTCCCACTCTACCCCTAACTAATTACAGAGCGAACCAGCTAAACCCTAGGGTTATTCTGGACCAACTCAAGGTAGGTGGTGATCCAACGGCCACGCCCGCACAACTGGTAGCGTTGCCTCGACGCAACCTCACCGATTGCCGCCACGTGCCGCCACCGCTCCGTTCGTCCTTTTCTCAGACTTCGCCCCCGGTTTTGAGGCCCAAACCAGGAAACCAGCCTTCACAGCCAACCCCCGGTTTTGAGGCCCAAACCGGGAAACCAGCCATCCAAGGCCTGAGTTTTGTGGCCCAAACTCAGCAAACCCGCAACACCCAGGTTTTGAGGCCCAAACCTGGAAACCGTCCTCAGCCCGCGTTTTGTGGCCCAAACTCGGAAACCTTCAGCGCCCAGGTTTTGAGGCCCAAACTTGGAAACCATCCACTCGATGGTTTTTCTGTGGCTCAACCACCAAACCGAACCGTAGATGGGATGCACCGTCCGTGCACCCCGTCCACCCGCAAGTCTTCGCTCGTCGCTGTCCCAGGCTGTCAGCCACCACAGCTGATCCTCAGGCCACCGGTCCCTCAGTCCAAGCCTCACGTCCGCCCTTCACCACTCTTGGTCCATCGGCATGGCACGTCTCGACTTGACCTTCACCTTGCCTTTGATCATTGTATCCGTGCTCGACACCTGCACAACACAAGCCAAAGAACATGCGCATTATCCCAGTTGACAATCACTCATCACTCAGAGACTCAGCATACACCCATGTATCCGCAGGCGGTTGGGCAGAGTGGCGACAGGGTGAGGTGTCGGGGCGAGCGGAAACCACGGGTGGCGGCGAGCGGCGGTTTGGGCAGCCGGTGAGGCGGTCTCGCGGTGGTCGTGGCAGTTTCGCCGGTGCGCGGGCGGGCGGTGCGCGGAGGAGGAAGAAAGAGGGGCTGACAGGTGGGGCCCACGGGGTTTAAACTAAAGAGGTTTTTGCTAAACTCTTTTCTGCCCTATAACTCCCAAACTAAGCCGAATTAGGAAAAGGTCCTAAAAGCAAAGTTGCTTAGAATTTTGCAAGGAACAATTCATCTTTAAGACTCAAGTCCAAATTCTGCTTAGAAAAAGGATTTTACTCCTAGCCCATTTTTCTAATGCAAGAAATGCCATTTAAGTGACTTTTTCTGAAAAAGTGCTTTTAAGCAAAGTTGCTCCTTTCACCAAGATATACAACTTTGGTTTAAGGCACTTGGTCAGAAACACAAAGCAAAACATAGCTACACTAGAAACTAGGCAAGGACTTAAACAAAGATACACACAAATGCACATGAAATGATGGCATGCCATGCACATGCTATGTCAAGTTATGCATTTAGGGTTGCTTAACACCTAGGGTGTTACAGCCCTCCCGTCCTTAAAGAAATCTCGTCCCGAGATTTGAGTTACTAACAATTTTTCATAAAAGTGTGGGTACACGTCCTGTAGATAGTCGTCCGTCTCCCAAGTAGCATCCCGATCGTCCTGTTCACTCCAAGTTACCTTGTATTGCTTAACTATTCTTCCGCGGGTTGCTCTTTCTTTTTCGTTGAGTACTCGATGCGGCTGCATAGAGTAAGTAAGATCGGATTGCAACCTGATATTGGCTGGTTGCACTTCTTCCTCGGGTACTCGAAGACATTTCTTCAATTGTGACAGATGGAATACAGGGAATATAGGTTTCAAATGTTCTGGCAACTGTAGTTGATAAGCTACTTCTCCCCTCGTTTCCATGATTCTATAAGGCCCCACAAACCTTGGCTATAACTTCCTTTTGACTCCAAAGCGTTTGACATCTTTCATAGGTGAAACCTTCAAGTAGACATAGTCACCGACATTGAACTCAAGCGGCCTTCTACGTTTATCGGCATAGCTTTTCTGTCGAGATTGTGCAGCTGTCATATGCTGCTGAATGATTCTAACTTTTTCTTCTGCTTCTCTGACGAAGTCAATTCCATAGTACCGACGTTCCTCCGGTTCAACCCAATTTATCGGCGTTCTGCATCTTCTACCATAAAGGGCTTCAAAAGGCGCCATCTGAATGCTCTCTTGATAACCGTTGTTATATGCAAACTCTGCTAAAGGCAACCATTTCTCCCAAGAACCTTTTGCTGATATTACACAGGCTCTCAACATATCTTCCAACACTTGGTTCACCTTTTCTGTTTGTCCTGACGTCTATGGATGATAGGCTGAACTTCGGATCAATTCCGTGCCTAAATCCTTTTGCAGCTTTTCCCAAAATGGTGTAGTGAACTGTGAGCCTCGATCTGAAACTATAATCTTTGGTACACCATGGTGTCGAACAATCTGACTCAAATAGATCTCTGCATAGTCTGGTGCTTTATAGTTGGTCTGGACTGGAATGAAACGTGCGGTCTTGGTAAGACGATCCACAATTACCCAAATCGAGTCATTCGCTTTTTGAGTAGTGGGCAAACTGGTGAAAAAATCCATACTCACTTCTTCCCACTTCCATTCAGGTATGGATAATGGTTGAAGCATTCCAGCTGGTTTCAGGTGAATAGCTTTCACCCGGCAACATGTGTCACATCTAGCCACATAAGCAGCGATTTCCTTCTTCATCTTAGTCCACCAAAATCTGGGACGTAAATCTTGATACATTTTAGCACTTCTTGGATGAAGGGATATCCTGGACAAATGCGCTTCATCCATAATCCGATTTTTGAGTTCTTTATCCTTAGGTACTACTAAGCGCTAGTCAAACCACAGAACTCCACTGTCATCCACTCGAAAATGCTTAACTGGTTCAATTGCGACTTTAATCCTTTCCTTGATATGGTAATTTCCCTTATCTATTTTCTGTCTCTCCCTGATTTGATCAACCAAAGTGCTGCGTAACTCAAGGTCATGTAGCATTGCAGGATGTATTAAACTGAACTCATCTTCTGGTAGTAACTTCAATGTATTATAGTGCAATTTCCGACTCAGAGCATCAGCTACGACATTCGCCTTACCAGGATGATAGTGAATCTACAGATTATAATCTTTAATCAATTCAAGCCATCTTCTCTGTCTCATGTTCAATTCAGATTGAGTGAAGATGTACTTGAGACTTTTATGATCTGTATACATATTACAAACGTTGCCAAGCAGGTAATGTCTCCAGATCTATAGAGCATGTACAACTGCAGCCAATTCCAAATCATGCGTAGGATAATTCAATTCATGTTTTCTCAACTGACGAGATACATAAGCAATCACCCTGCCTTCTTGCATAAGAACACAACCTAAACCAACTTTCGATGCATCAGAAAAGATATAAAGGGTTTCTCAATATCCGGTTGAGCCAAAATTGGAGCAGTGGTTAACAGTTTCCGCAAGGTACAGAAAGTAGATTCACACTCCTCTGTCCATTCAAACTTCTTGTTCTTTTGCAGTAATCTTGTCATAGATTTTGCAATTTTAGAGAAATCAGGAATGAATCAGCGATAGTATCCTGCTAAGCCCAAGAAACTCCGAATCTCACCAACCGAAGTAGGAGCCTTCCAATCCATTACTTCTTGTACCTTACTAGGGTTAACGGAGATTCCCTCCTCGGATAAGATATGACCAAGGAAATGTACTTTCTTCATCCAAAACTCACACTTACTAAACTTAGCATAGAGCGTATGCTCCCTAAGTCTGGTCAAAACAATCCTCAAGTGCTCTGCATGGTGTTCTGAGTTCTCGGAGTAGACCAAAATATCATCAATAAACACTACCACAAATTTATCCAATTCTAGCATGAACACCGAGTTCATCAAATGAAGTACGTTGGGGCATTTGTCTTTCCAAAGGACATGACAAGGTACTCATACAATCCATATCTGGTTGAAAATGCGGTCTTCGGGATATCCTGTGGCCTAATTCTGATCTGATGATAACCCGACCTCAAATCGATCTTGGAAAACACCTTAGCTCTAGATAACTGATCAAACAGAATGTCTATATGTGGTAACGGATATTTATTCTTGACAGTCCTGGCATTGAGCGGACGATAATCCATACACATTCGCAGTGACTTGTCCTTCTTCTTAACAAACAACACGGGACAACCCCATTCTGATACACTAGGTTGAATAAATCCCTTGCCTAAAAGTTCCTTAATCTGAGTTTGGAGTTCTGCTAGTTCATTGGGCGGCATACGGTACGGTCTTCTAGAGATTGGTGCAGTCCCTGGTAACAACTCAATAGCAAATTCTATGGCTCTCTTGGGTGGTAATCCTGGTAAGTCATCCGGGAAAACATTCGGAAACTCTCGAACATTGGAATTTTGGAAAGATCTTCTATAGCAAGAGTGCAAGATAGGTCAACAAAATCGGCACGTCGGGGAAGAGATACGCGAAGTTTGTTATCCGTCCGTCCATCTGATAAGGTAAGAGTCCTATCAGAAGTGTCTAACACCGTGTTCCACATACTCATCCAACTCATACCTAAGACTACATCCAAGCTTAGTCCAGGTAAAACTACTAGGTTAGCTCCAAATTTTTGCCCTTCAATTTCGATGGTTGCATTACAAACCATCTATCTAGATAACACGCTACTCCCAACGGAGCTCACGCGAAACCCATAATCCATTTCAGACATTTCTTGGTTATGCTTTTGTGCAAATGCTTTGCTCATAAAAGAATGTGATGATCCGGTATCAAACAAAACAACTGCAGGATGATGGTTAACGAGACACATACCAGCAGTCACGGGCTCTCCTGCATGAGCTTCCTCAGCAGTCATGTTATGCAGACGTGCGGGGTAGTTGGTCTGCTGCCTCTTCGGGTGCGGGCAATATCTTGCAAAATGCCCCTCTTGGTTGCAATTGAAGCATGGTCCGCGAACCAGAGGCTTGCTTCCTGTTGAGCTGCCTTGGCCTCCTCTATCTTGATTTGCTGCTATCTTGTACGACCTTTGGTTACGCTGAGATTGCTACTGGCCTTTCTTTTGTGGTGGCCTAAAACGAGCTCCAGGCGCTGGTGGTCGATACTGAAAATGCTGAGCTTGTGGTCCTCTAGGCTGGGAAGGTCCAGATTCCAATGTTCTCTTTTGGGCCTTGCCCGCTGCATGCTTGTTGTTGTGGTTCTCTTGAATCAGATAGTCACTAATGAAGTCATTGAAGACAGTACGAGATGAAGTACCCACTGATTTTCCCATCTTGGTATTCAGCCCTCTCTTGAAACTAGTGATCTTCTTAACTTCGGTGTTTACGAACTCTGGAGCATAACGAGACAAGGAATTGAACACATGGTGGTACTCGGTGATTGATCGGGTTCACTGTGTCAAGCTCATAAACTCTACCACCTTCATCTGAGTCAAGCCTGGCGGAATATAATGTCCTCGAACAGCCTGTGAGAACACCCCCCAAGTGACTGGCGCACGGGCAGGATAGGTGGTACGATGATGTCCCCACCAAATCTCGGTCGATCTTTGCAGCTGATGTGCAGCATATCCGGCCTTAAGTTCCTCCATAAGCCTGAGCAGCCAAAACTTTTGCTCCATGGCATCCAGCCATTCCTCCGCTTCCAGAGGTCCAGTAGCTTCCTTGAAGATGGGTGGTTTTGTATCCAGGAAATCCTTAAAAGAGTTGTACTGATTTGGCTCCAAGCGTTGATTGCCATGTGCCAGATTCTCCCGTAGTAGTGCTTCGATATTGCGCTGACTCCACAGAAACTGAGCAAAGTGTTGCTCGGAAGTGGCTAGTGGAGGAGGTGGTGGATTATGGTTGTCTCTGTTATCATCATTACCACCACTACCGCCAGCTCCACTACGAGTCATCGTCATCTGCATATAGCGATAGCAAGTGATCATTAGGTGATGTTGCCATTATTGTAGAGAACGATAAACCATGCCAACTGAATTTATTCAGAAAACAAATTCGCCAAACAATGACAGAGGCATAATAAATTTTAATCCACATCGCAGCGTCACAAAATAAGATCGCTAATCACATACATGCAAAAGCCAACATAAAACATCCATAAATGCCCATACATATGGGACTTTTCCAAGGTCTTGTGCCACACGCACATAAGTTCAAAACGCAACCTTACATCATCCCATGACAACAACAAAAGATCAAGCATGAAGGATATGTGGCAAAAGATCACCAGGCGCAAAACAACCATCTATCCTACTCTCTATCGGCACCATCATCATCGTCGTCGCTCGAGACATCCGAAGAACCACTAGAAGAAGCACGAGGATCTTGGTCCTCCTGAGGAATGATGGGGTTCCTCTCGTTCTCTCGGCGATGGATCTCCTCATGCAGGCGATCATTGTAGTCCTGGAGGTGATGAAGCTGTAACTCCAGGTCTTCCACTTGAAGCCTGAGAAGACTGTTCTGCTCGGTCGCACGCATGCCCTCAAGACACACACCTCGAAGTGACTCCTCAGTCTCAGCCATGATTGTGGACAAGAAGGTCGTCAACCCCTGCTAGTCACTGAGCTGTTGTGCCATGTCCTGCTCCCTCTAAAGAGCCTGATCCCTTTCAACAGTCATATGGGCTAGCTCCGTGGTGAGGCGGTCTACCTCTGTAGCGTGCTCCTCCTGACTCTTTTGTTGTTTAGCTATCTCGTCACTGAGAATATGATCCAAATGGTCATAGCTTCGTGACAAACACCCATAGGTAGCCATGAGTGCAGTCATAGCACTCCCAGCTGGTCCCGCACAGTGCTCTCGCTCCAAGGAACTGGCCTCCAGCACAGTGGCACCTGGCTGACGCCACACTGACTGGTAAGGGTCCGCAGTCGGGAAGATGCTAGCAGTGGCTTGCGCAACCACCTCCGGGTGGTCCTCCATAATGTCCTGAAGAACAGTATAGGCAACCCTGTTAGCTCCATCCCACGGGGTCCTACCCTGTAGTGCGAACACCCGGCGACACCATACATGATCCTGAGCATCCCGGCTGGGCACATCCACCTCAACTGTGTACATGTAGCGGTCCTCCGAACACTACACACGATGCCAGTAGTACTACGGTTCCTGGCCCTCCTGGTATCCGACCAAGTGCAGCACCCTCCACAAAATGGTAGGCATGCCGAAGTCCTCCAGAAAATCCTCTGATCCCTCAGCGGTCCATGGCCCATACAGGTAGTTAGGCCTCTTGCCTCCAGTTGACTTACGGGCGGTACGCTTGGTACATGCCATCTGAAAGAAGTTTACCCACATAGGTTTTAATTAGTTGAGAACAACTTTTATTAAGAAATCAGGACGGATATCATAAGGAAGGAAGTAAAATTAATGCAAGATTATATGATCATGATGCATGTGCGTAACATACGTCCTCACGGTCTAACAATCTAACTGCGAGACGGTGGCATACAACGTTCACTCATAGCGTTAACTAGACGTTCTATATCTTCGCAAGTTAGCGTACCTGCAGAAATCATTTCAGCCCTGCCCACAATATGAATATTATGCATTGCTGAAATTAAATCTAATACTATCTTAGGTGCATACCCAGTACACACATAAGTAGTATATGCACCTGCGGATACATGGGTGTATGCCGAGTCTCGAGTGATGAGTGATTGTCAATGGGTTTGATGCGCATGTTCTTTGGCTTGTGTTGTGCAGGTGTCAAGCACGGAGACAGTGATCGAAGGCAAGGTGAAGGTCAAGCAGAGACGTGTCGTGCCGACGGACCGAGAGCGGTGAAGGGCGGACGTGAGGCTTGGACTGAGGGACCAGTGGCCTGAGGATCAGCTGTGGTGGCTGACAGCCTGGGACAGCGACGAGCGAAGACTTGCGGGGCATGGTGTTCCTTAGGTCAAGGACCTCGGGACACGTGTCGATGGACGGGGTGCACGGGCGGTGCATCCCCTCTACAGCGTCGGTTTGGTGGTTGAGCCACAGAAAAACCACCGGTGGACGGTTTCCAAGTTTGGACCACAAAACCTCGGTGTTGCAGGTTTGCCGAGTTTGGGCAACAAAACTCGGGCTAAGGACGGTTTCCAGGTTTGGGCCTCAAAACCTAGGCGCTGGCAGGTTTCTGAGTTTGGGCCACAAAACTCAGGCGATGGAAGGCTGGTTTCCCGGTTTGGGCCTCAAAACCAGGGGTTGGTCGTGAAGACAGGTTTCCCGGTTTCAGCCACAAAACCGGGGGCGGAGTCAATGAAAAGGACGAACAGAGCGGTGGCGGCACGTGGCGGCAATCGGTGAGGTTGCGTCGAGGTAACGCTACCAGTTGTGCGGGCGTGGCCGTCGGATCAACATCTTCTTTGAGTTGGTCCAGAATAACCTTAGGGTTTAGCAGGTTCGCTCTGTAATTATTTAGGGGTAGAGTGGGAACTAGAATTAGGATAAGTAGAGGGAGACACCCACCTCCCATCCTATCTCAGTCATTTGCTATTTTCCACCTAGGGTTTCCTGCTCTCCCAACCCGCTGCTGTAGTGAACTGAGATCTACAGAGAAGACAATCATACCTCTGTGTTCATGAGATTTTGAGGAAGTGAGACCGTAATCTCACTGTTGTAGCGTGTGGTAGCCACACGGTTGCAAATTCGTGGTTGTGATTCATGTTTTGGTGTTGTTCTTCGCGGGTTGCTTTTCTCCACGATTTTCCCGGTGATCGATCTGCTTCATCGTTGCGTCTTTTGCGATTCTGTTTGAACTGAGTTGTTCTAGATCATGAGGTGCATCTTTCCACTGAAGGAATTCTTCTCTAACCTCACGAGCTAGTAGATCGGTCGATTTTTGTTTCGAATCGAGTTTTGTCTCCTTTGCCCCGAATTCTTCTGATTCACCGATTTAGAGTTAGATTCGAGCCATGATCTCTTTAGGATAGCTCACTAACTTCCTTGGAACTCCTCATACCAAGTCTAAGCCTTAGAGATTTTGATTTGGGGGAGATCGGGTTGAATCCGCGGAAGAACAGTGCAGTTTCGGGGGCATTGGACGCTCGGGTCGGGGGCATCGAACGCTGTGTTCATCACATCAGACGCGTCCGGTGCCACATGTCAGGTGTCAGCGTTTTTCAAGGAGCATCAGACGCTGACCATCGGACGCTCCGTTGTCATCGGATGCGTCTGGAGGTCGAGCATCGGACGCTAGGGTTTCACTGTAGCCAGCGTCCGATGCCTGTCCAGTAAGGTTCCAGACAGGGTCTTTTCACATCGGACGCGTCTGGTGCTTGACCATCGGACGCAGGCCAACGTCGGATGCTGTGTCTTCAGCACGTTTTCATCCGTGGTTTGTTGATCCGTTGTCAGTTTTGGTTTCCGACTTTTGTGTTGGGTTTCTAGGGTTGTGTTGTGTCCCGCTGTGCTTCTTGGAAGCATCCACCCTACATCTAGGGTCATGGACACTCGCGAGCTCTAGGTTTGCTCTTGGGGTGATTCTTGGGACAGTGGTGACAAGTTTCTGAAAAGGAATTTGAAGCTCCCATTCACCCCCCTCTGGTCGCTTTCTGGTAACACTTTTGGTCCTTCAATTGGTATCAGAGCAGGTTAAGGATCTTCCACCTTAGCCGGTTCCAGATCCACAGAAGGCGACATGGATCGCGGCGTGGGCAAACCGCCATTTTTCGATGGGATGAACTATGAGTATTGGAAGATACGCATGTCGGCCTATCTTCAGAGCAGGGGTGCTTCTGTCTGGGAGATTTGCAATAGGGCCGATTACGTTGTCTTGGCTACTCGTGTGACTCAGCTGCAGATCGATGAGCACAATGCCAATAGCTGAGTCTGTAATGCTCTTTTCTCCTGTTTGAGTGTGTTTGAGTTTGATCGCGTTTCTCATCTCCCCACGGCTCGTGAGATTTGGGTGACCCTCATGCGCTTCCATGAGGGAATCTCTCAAGTCAAATCCCGTCTCTACGAGTCGCACAAGCGGGAGTATGAGAACTTTCGACACATGCCTGGCGAGAGCATAGAGAGTTTATTCACTCGCTTTCAGGTGATTGTCAACAGGATGAGGGCTAACAAGGAGTTGTTGCCTTTCGACGATCATGAGACGGCTTTGAAGCTTTTACATACTCTCGATCGGTCGGTGTGGGACTCTAAGGTTCAGGCGATCATCGAACCACCTAACTATGAGACCCTCACGTGCGACGAGCTTTTTAGTAAGCTCAAGTCTAGTGAGATTGATGCCATGATGAGGGCTTCATATGAGAATCCTTCTGGCCTGTCGATGGTTTTGCTTTCTGGTTCTTCTGCTAACACCTCTGGAGGCTTTGCACTTTCTTCTCTTCTTTCTGTCACAGAGGAGCAACTGGAGTTCATGGGGGATGATGAGTTGGCTTTGCTCGCCAACTGGTTCTCGCGGTTCCACAACAACCGCATGAACCGTCGCCGCAGAGGAGGATGCTCTAGATGTTTCGAGTGCGGCGACCCCGACCACTTCATCGCCAACTGTCCCAAGAAGAACAAGCAAGCATTTGGGAAGGGTGATCATGGGCACAAGTACGACATCGGCAAGCACAAGGAGAAGTACGTCCCCGCGAAGCACAAGCGGAAGGGCGTCTTCAACAAGGAGTACATCAAGAAGAAGTACTTGGAGAAGGCCCAGGCTGAGCAGCGTGCTTTCTTTGCCACGCTCAGCGACGTCGATGACTCGGATGATGACTCTGCTTCCTCAAGTGACGACGAGTCCGAGAAGAAGAAGAAGATCAAGGACAAGTTGAACGGCCTCTGCTTCTACGCTGACAACGAGGGCTTTTGCACCTTGGCCCTCGGTAAGGAGGTTGACAGCCAGCTGGAGGAGATCCCTCAGAACGACGATGACGATGACGACACCTCCCAGGTATCTCAGACCCCTGATGAGCTTTCTGTTGAGGTTGAGAAACTGAATGCCGCCCTTCTTAGTCAAGACAAGTTGCTTAGGCGTGCTGCTAGAGAGCGGAAGGAGTTTAGGCAGAAGTGGGAGGATACGGTGAAGGAGCTTGAGTTTGCCAAGTCCACCGTAGTTGTCTCTGAGGAGGGTGACTGCGAGATGTGCACCAAGCACAAGACTGACCTTCTCACTTTGAGAAGTAAGTATGCTGCTTTGATTGGAGAGGTGGATGAGCTCCAGGCAAGACCCATGTTGTTGGGTGCGTGCAAGTCTTGTGCAGGCTTGCAATCCGAGTTGGCAGAGAAGGATGCCAAGATTGTGTCTCTTGACAAGGCCAGATCGGGTAGCACTTGTGTGGCTAGGTGTGCTTTGTGGAGGGCTTGGAGATGGAGATAGCTAATGTGAAGAATGACAAGATGCAAACCGAGGAAGAAAACACATAACTTCCGACCATCTTGTCATGGGTGTCTTGTGGTGAGTCGCAGCTTGGGATGATGATTTCCCAATTCAAGCGTACTGCTGGAGGTCCTAGTGTAGGTTTTGCTCAGGGTGTTGAGTGTGCTTCCTCGTTTGGAAAGATTGGAGAGTCGAGTGATCTTAACCCGAGTGAGAAGCCCAACTCCACCACTACTCCCAAGCTTACCAAGAATCCACCCAAAGAGCCTCTCAAGCCTAACACCAAGGATGGGGTGCTTGTTGAACCTCCGAGAGCTCCACCCAAGAAATAGACATGGGCTCCAAAACCAAACCACCTCAAGAACAAGCTAGACACCATGCCACCTATCCAAGAGGAGCTCATGCCACAGAAAGGCAAAGTGATCCACACCCACTACCATGAGTACCAACAACCCCCTATGAGAGCGGTGAGGTACCATTGTGAGCATTGTGGGAAAGATGGACACTTGAGGGAGTTTTGCTTTCGGCGTAAGAGAGAAGAGCGCCGTGCAAAGGAGATGATCAACAAGGACATCTACCATCATTTCCATGATGTACATGTGTCGAATGTTCAAAGGCGTGCTGCTAGGCCTAGAGGTCCAATGCCTCAAGTTCCTAGGCCTCAGAGAGGTGTTGCCCGGCGGGATCCTGGTTTCGTAGGATATGGACCCCGTGGCGGTGGCTTTGTTGAGCATTTTCCTCCGCCGCGTTTTGAGTATCACGATGGACACTCTTTCCTTAGCGGACCACGTTTTCCTGTGCGTGGTGATTGCTTTCCCCGTAGGCGTGCTAGGAATGGTTTTTCTACTAACCGTTCTTTTGAGCAGCCGGCCCAACACTGCTATTCTTCCTATTTCACTAACCCTAGTGTTGGACCGTATGCTCACCCTATGTCTTTTTATTGATGTAGGTAAAATGATTGGAGGACATTTGGTTGGTGGATTCCGGGTGTTCGAGGCACAAGACCGGAAACGCCAAGTGGTTCTCCAGTCTTAGTCCTGTTGCCAGAAAGGAGTTTATTACCTTCGGCGACAATAGCAAAGGTAAAGTGTTGTCTCGTGGGTCGGTGCGAGTTAATGAGCACTTTGTGTTGCGTGATGTTGCTCTTGTTTCTAACTTGCATTTTAACCTTCTTTCTGTTTCGCAACTTTTCCATGATGACTATGAGATTCGTTTTAAACCGAATCTCAGTCGTATTTTAGATCCTCAAGGCAATCTTTGTATGTTTGATTTCACCCTTTGGGAAAGTCTTTCGTGCGAATTTCTCGGAGTCGTTTGGAATTTCTCGATGTCTTTTGGTTGGACCTTCCTCCTCTGATCATTGGAAGTGGCATAGGAGACTCGGTCACCTGAGCTTCGACTTGCTTGCAAGGCTTAGCTCACTTGGCCTAATCCGAGGATTGCCCAAGTTGTCCATGGAGAAGGATCTTGTTTGCCATTCTTGTAGACATGGGAAGATGGTTGCCCCTCCCCACCATCCAGTGACTCAGGTCATGACCAAGCGCCCTGAAGAGCTTTTGCATATGGACCTTGTTGGTCCGGCTCGGGTGAGCTCGGTTGGTGGGAAGTGGTATGTGCTTGTTGTTGTTGATGACTCTTCAAAATATTCAATGGTTTTCTTTTTAGCTGAGAAAACCGAGACTTTCTCTTTTGCTCGCAATCTAATTTTGCGTCTTCAGAACGAGTTCTGTATGAACTCTATGCGAGCTATCCGTAGTGATAATGGTTCCGAATTTAAGAATTCGGATTTTGAAAAGTTTTGTAACTCTTTGGGTTTGGAGCATCAGTTTTCTTCCCCCTACACACCGCCACAAAATGGTGTTGTAGAAAGGAAGAATCGGACCCTTGTTCAGATGGCCAGGACGATGTTCGATGAGCATAGGACTCCTAGGCGATATTGGGCCGAAGCTATGAATACTGCATGCTATATTTCCAATCGTATTTTTCTCCGAGGTTTCTTGAAAAATACTTCTTATGAGTTGCGTTTTGGAAAACAACCCAAGGTGAGTTATTTTAGAGTTTTTGGATGCCATTGTTTTATACTCAAGAAAGGCAACTTGGACAAGTTTGAGTCTCGTTCTTCTCAGGGTGTATTTTTGGGTTATGGCACTCATCTCGCGCATATCGTGTACTTAACCTTGATACTAACCAAGTCATGGAGACATCCAATGTCACCATCGATGAGACTATGGTTTGTCCTTCTCCTAGATTTGAGCGTGTAGGTGATCATGAGGTTGGTGAACCTCTTTTTGATGACGAGGACGAGGGTGCTGAAGGGATGGATTATCCAGCACCACCTGCACCTGCTGTGCCGCAAGCATCGGCTTCTACTACGATGACTCACGGCCCTAACCCCTCTTCGTCGACTACTTGGGGGCCGTGGGATCCGCCACCTCGGGTTGTACCGTTTGTACCCGAGGATGCGCCAGCTGCTGTTGAGGGGGATGTTTCTTTAGCTTAGGAGGAGCCACGACACATTCAGCGCCAACACCCGCCTCAACAGATGATCGGCAGCATCGGCGAACGTGTCACTCGGTCAAGGTCACAACAAATATCTCACTTTGCTCATTCTGCATTTGTTGCTGATTTTGAACCCCGAGATGTTGGACACGCTTTATTTGATCCGGATTGGGTCAATGCCATGCATGAGGAGTTAGAAAATTTTGAAAGAAATCGGGTTTGGGTTTTGGTTCCACTTCCGCCTAAGTGTCACCCTATTGGTACAAAATGGGTTTTCAAAAACAAACAAGGAGAGGATGGCCACATTGTGAGGAACAAGGTCAGACTTGTAGCCCAGGGGTATAGTCAGAAGGAGGGGATAGACTATGAGGAAACTTTTGCTCCTGTAGCTCATTTGGAGGCAATTAGGATACTCTTGGCTTTTGCTGCATCCAAAGGGTTTAAACTTTTTCAAATGGATGTCAAGAGTGCCTTCCTAAACGGCTACATAAAAGAAGAGGTGTATGTGAAACAACCCCCCGGTTTTGAAAATCCCAAGTTTCCAAACCATGTTTTTAAACTTCACAAAGCTTTGTATGGTTTGAAGCAAGCCCCTAGAGCCTGGTATGATAGGTTGAAAACCTTTTTGCTCGCTAAGGGTTTTAAAATGGGATGTGTGGATAAAATGCTTTTTCTCCTCAAGCAAGGCAATGACACTCTCTTGGTCCAGATTTACGTGGATGATATCATTTTCGGTGGTTCTTCTCATGCTTTAGTTGCCATGTTTGCAGATCTTATGAGCAGGGAGTTCGAGATGATTATGATGGGCGAGTTGACATTCTTCCTCGGGTTGCAAATTAAGCAATCCCGAGAAGGAACGTTTGTGCACCAGGGCATGTACACCAAGGACATCCTGAAAAAGTTCAATATGGATGAGGCCAAGCCTCTTCCAACACCCATGTCGACCACGACGGCCCTGGATGCGGACAAGGATGCAGAAGTTGTGGATCAGAAGGAGTACCGGAGTATGATCGGGTCACTGCTGTTCCTGACGGCGACACGCCCGGACAACCAGTTCGCGGTGTGTCTTTGCTCACGTTTTTAGTCGTCGCCGCGCACCTCTCACCGTCAGGCGGTCAAGCGCATTATGAGGTACTTATGCTTCACTCCAGAGTTTGGGATTTGGTATTCAGCTTCCTCCACCCTCTCCCTTTGCGGTTATTCTGATGCCGATTTTGCTGGTTGCCGACTTGATCGCATGTCCACTTCTGGGACTTATCAGTTTATTGGTTCTTCTCTTGTATCTTGGTCTTCTCGCAAGCAGTCTAGTGTCGCCCAGTCTACCATATAGGCTGAGTATGTTGCTGCGGCTAGCTGCTGTTCCCAATTGCTTTGGGTGATGGCCACTTTCCGTGATTTTGGTCTGAGCTTTTCTCGCGTTCCTTTGCTTTGTGACAGCACGAGTGCTATTAGCGTTGCTAAGAACCCCGTGCTGCATTCCAAGACCAAACACATTGATGTGCGCTTTCATTTCCTGCGAGATCACTATGAGAAGGGTGATATCGACCTTCACCATGTCGATACTCATCATCAGTTGGCAGATATTTTTACCAAGCCTTTGGACCAATCAACTTTTGCTAGGTTGAGAGGTGAGCTTGGTGTGTGTTTCCCCTTTTAGATGGGGGAAACATTTTGTCTATTGTATCATAGACTGACTCTTTTTCTTTCGTTTTGTTTTCGTTTCTGATAAGTTAGTCTTTGCATTTCATCATGTATTTTTGCATTTCGAGCTTAATGTATATAATCTTTAGAATGTGATTATGCTCTATCTATTATGCTCCGATGCTATATGATGATACTTGTAGCTTATGCTCTTTCTGATCACTGATACATGTTGTGAGTTGAGCTATTTTATGAATGATGAACTTGCTTAATGAACTTAAAACTTGAAATTGTTCACCATTGAGATATGCAACTAGCATGTGTAGAATGTGTTGAATTCTCTTGTGTTGTTCATATATGCTAGGTTGCTATGTCTCTAGTTCTGAGTCATTCACTTGCTTGATATGTTCATAAACTGTTATAAAATTGAACCAAGATAAGTGAATTGGAAAGATCGAGATGGGATTGCTTGTCACCACATCATGATATCGAGACTGTTTCTCATTGCACATTGAATTAAACTTGAGCCGTGTAGTGTATGACCGAAACCGACGCTTTAAGCTTTTGATTGCATATACATAGGCTTAGCTCGGTTGAAAAGTTAGGGAATGACAAGTTTTCAACCTCTCGCAATCATATGTTGAATTCTGAACTTGTGTAATTTCACCGCTGCAACTCCGATTAATATCTGAAAACACAAGTCTATGTTTCATTCTATAGCATGATGATTGAGTTTTGCTAGGGGTAGTTCACCTTGTATACATGTTTAGAACTTGTTTGACTTCCTGTCTATACATGTTTAGTGCTATTTTGATGGTGAATTCTTTTTGACTAAAACTGCTCACTTTGCTCATATATTCATATTTCGTATTTGGTGATCAGTTTGAGCCTTTGCTAGCATGTATGATTATTATTGAGTCTTTGGAGTTATCCTTTGTAGAGCATCTTTTCATTCTATTGACTATACTCCTGAAGCTGCTAACTTGCATTGTTGACTCATATGCATTTTGGAAGGGAGAAATTTGCTTCATAGTGCATTATCAACTAAGGGGGAGAAATTTTAACCAAATCATAAGGGGGAGAAATCATATCATATCCTAGTTGTGTGCACTATTGGAGGGGGAGTTGCTCGCTTGATGTATTTATGGAGTTTTTCGATTGGTATGGAGCGATTTTATGCTAGTTGTGTTGAGCCTCTGTGCCTCTATCTTGAGGGACTAGCAGTTTTGCTTTGTGGATATGTTTCTCAATTGGTATCGAGCTTTTCTGCTCTTCAGTTGGTATTCTTCAATTGGTATCGAGTTTTCTTGCTAGAGGTGTTGAGCCTGTTCTACCTCTTCTTGAGGGCTAGCTTTGCTTTGCTTGGTTGCGTCGAGGTGTTGCCCATGTCTTTGGGGACCAAGTTGTCTTGCTCCTTCCACTTGACCTTCTTCGGCTTTGCTATGCTTTTGGGTCATTTGATCGAGTTCTCTCTCTTTCTTCTTCCTTCTTCTATTCCATTATGATTTGTGCGAGTAGTTGACAATGCACTCATCAAGGGGGAGATTGCGGATACATGGGTGTATGCCGAGTCTCGAGTGATGAGTGATTGTCAACCAGTTTGATGCGCATGTTCTTTGGCTTGTGTTGTGCAGGTGTCGAGCACGGAGACAGTGATCGAAGGCAAGGTGAAGGTCAAGTAGAGACGTGCCGTGCCGACGGACCGAGAGCAGTGAAGGGCGGACGTGAGGCTTGGACTGAGAGTCCGGTGGCCTGAGGATCAGCTGTGGTGGCTGACAGCCTGGGACAGCGACGAGCGAAGACTTGTGGGGCATGGTGTTGCTCGGGTCGAGGACCTGGGGACACGTGTCGGTGGACGGGGTGCACGGGCAGTGCATGCCCTCTACAGCGTCGGTTTGGTGGTTGAGCCATAGAAAAACCACCGGTGGATGGTTTCCAGGTTTAGACCACAAAACCTGGGTGCTGCGTGTTTGCCGAGTTTGGGCCACAAAACTCGGGCTGAGGATAGTTTTCAGGTTTGGGCCTCAAAACCTGGGCGCTGGCAGGTTTCTGAGTTTGGGCCACAAAACTCAGGCGATGGATGGTTGGTTTTCCGGTTTGGGCCTCAAAACCGGGGGTTGGTCGTGAAGACAGGTTTCCCGGTTTCGGCCACAAAACCGGGGGCGGAGTCCGTGAAAAGGACAAACAGAGCGGTGGCGGCACGTGGCGACAATCGGTGAGGTTGTGTCGAGGCAACGCTACCAGTTTTGCGGGCGTGGCCGTCGGATCAGCATCTTCTTTGAGTTGGTCTAGAATAACCTTAGGGTTTACCTGGTTCGCTCTGTAATTAGTTAGGGGTAGAGTGGGAACTAGAATTAGGATAAGTAGAGGGAGACACCCACCTCTCATCCTATCTCAGTCATTTGTTATTTTCCACCTAGGGTTTCCTGCTCTCCCAACCCCCAGCTGTAGCGAACTGAGATCCACAGAGAAGACAATCATACCTCTGTGTTCATGAGATTTTGAGGAAGTGAGACCGTAATCTCACTGTTGTAGCGTGTGGTAGCCACACGGTTGCAAATTCGTGGTTGTGATTCATGTTTTGGTGTTGTTCTTCGCGGGTTGCTTTTCTCCACGATTTTCCCGGTGATCGATCTCCTTCATCGTTGCGTCTTTTGTGATTCTGTTTGAACTGAGTTGTTCTAGATCGTGAGGCGCATCTTTCCACTGAAGGAATTCTTCTCTAACCTCACGAGCAAGTAGATCGGTCGATTTTCGTTTTGAATCGAGTTTTGTCTCCTTTGCCCCTAATTCTTCCGATTCAATGATTTGGAGTTAGATTCGAGCCATGATCTCTTTAGGATAGCTCACTAACTTCCTTGGAACTCCTCATACCAAGTCTAAGCCTTAGAGATTTTGATTCGGAGGAGATCGGGTTCAATCCGTGGAAGAACAGTGCAGTTTCTGGGGCATCGGACGCTCGGGTCGGGGGCATCGGACGCTGTGTTCATCACATCGGACGCGTCCGGTGCCACGTGCCAAGTGTCAGCGTTTTTGAAGGATCATCAGACGCTGACCATCGGACGCTCCATTGTCATCGGACGCTAGGGTTTCACTGTAGCCAGTGTTCGATGCCTGTCCAGTAAGGTTCCAGACATGGTCTTTTCGCATCGGACGTGTCCGGTGCCTGACCATCAGACGCAGGCCAGCGTCCGATGCTGTGTCTTCAGCACGTTTTCATCCGCGGTTTGTTCATCCGTTGTTAGTTTTGGTTTCTGACTTTTGAGTTGGGTTTCTAGGGTTGTGTTGTGTCCCGCTGTGCTTCTTGGTGGCATCCACCCTACATCTAGGGTCGTGGACACTTGCGACCTCTAGGTTTGCTCTTGGGGTGATTCTTGGGATAGTGGTGACAAGTTTCTAAAAAAGGAATGTGAAGCTCTCATTCACCCCCACACTCTGGTCCCTTTCTGGTAACACTTTCGGTCCTTCAGTACCCATCAAATATAATGCTCCCATAATTAAGTACCTTCACATATACTTGTGTGTAACAGGTATACGTTCCAATACCAATCTAGCTCTCCCCTAGACCAACGTTTGTTTGGTCGTGCTCTCACAACTCACTTATTACCTTGGTGTAGAGGTAAATTGATCCATACATTACTATTTCAAAGAATAGCACCCATACAATTTCACCATTGTTGTATGGACGACAGTAAACAACAGAATTTAAACATGATGCACGACCCCCAAGTTAGTACTTAAATAGCCACCTATGATCCTACTGGGCATAAGGACTTAATCACTGGCACACCTTAGTTTTTATCCTTAAGGTTTTCAAATCCTAATATAATCATAAGTTGGCAAATATGACTTTATTCTTCTGAAAATACCGTTTTTAAATACACTTATGAACCGTAACACTGAACCACGCGCTCCGATGCCCACTACTAGAGAACAGGCCTTTGGACGATTTGCAAAATCACCATTAGTCACGGAAAAATTTACGTGCGGGACTAGAGAGGTCTTTAGCCCCGGTTCGTAACACCAACCGGGACTAAAGTTCTCCAGCCCAATGGCTCATTTGTCAGAGGGGCCTTTAGTCCCGGTTCGTGTTACCAACCGGGACTAAAGGTTTTGCCCGTGTTGGTGTATCCGGCCAGGGCTAAATGTTGGCATTTAGACCCAGCCGGGAATCAGGACCCGGGCTAAATGTCCCTCCATATATTTGAACTGTTCTTCCACCTCCAGCCGTGCCCGAGCTCTCCCTGTCTTCATTTTTTCTTCATATTCAGTCACTTTGCTTGCTTGTTTGCTCTCTTCTCTAGTGATTTTTGTTTGTTAACATATCTCTGGTGATTGATTTATTTCATCACATTTACGCCGCCATCGACTCCTTGAAAGGTTACTAGCTTTAGTTTTTCATTTTTGTAGCTGCCATATATATATATATATATGGTTTTTTAACCTATTTTGGTTTCATTGACTTGATAGTTCAAATTAGTACTCTAAAAAAAAATTTGACTGTTTAAATAGTTTTATTTTAATCTTTTAGAGAAATAGAGATCATTTAAATCATTTTTTACAAAAATTAGAAATATATAATACTTTGTTTACAAAATATGACTGGTTTAATTAGTTTAGTTTCATTCTTGGAGAAATAGAGATTATTTAAATCATTTTGTTTATAAAAATTAGAAATATATAATACTTTAGTTTACAAAAATGTGACTGGTTTAAAGTTTTTTATTTTTTTGGAGAAATAGAGATCATTTAAATCATTTGTTACAAAAATTAAAAATATATAATACTTTAGTTTACAAAATGTGACCGGTTCAACTAGTTTAGTTTAATTTTTTGGAGAAGTAGAGATCATTTAAATCATTTGTTTACAAAAATTAGAAACATATAATACTTTAGTTTACAAAATGTGACCGGTTTAATTAGTTTAGTTTATTTTTTTTTGGAGAAATAGAGATAATTTTAAATCATTTGTTTACAAAAATTAGAAATATATAATACCTTAGTTTACAAAATGTGACCAGTTTAATTAGTTTAGTTAATTTTTTTGAGGAAATAGATACCATTTAAATATGTGATATATACCATATAATTTCATTTGTTTAGAAAATGAGAGATATATTGTTATATGTCATTTTATAATTAAATTTGGATAATGAGAGATATAATCTTTATAATTATAATTTGTGATAAGAAATGAGAGATTATTATGTTATATGCATTTTAGAATTTCATTTGTTTATAAGAATGAAGATATAATTATGTGTGATATGTCATATAATGCAGATGATGACACGTCACTGGATGTACAATGCCGATCGTCGCTCAAAAGAGTTCATTGATGGTGTGCATTATTTTTTAACAGTGGCTGAGGCAAACAAGCGAAATGGTTTTATGTGCTGCCCATGTGCCCTTTGTAATAATTCAAAGGAATATTCTAGCTCAAGGAGTCTTCACTCACAGTTGCTCAAGTCGGGGTTTCATGCCAAACTATAGTTGTTGGACGAAGCATGGAGAAACTGGGCTATGATGGAAGAAGGTGAAGAAGAACAATTAGACCCTGACGATGACATTATTGCTCAATACGGTGACTTTGGTGATACTGCAATGGGGAAGGTGAAGAAGAGGCAAGTGCAGAAGACACACTCGCTGAAGATGATGCTCTTGGTGATGTCATTCGTGATGCACAAAGAGATTGCGAAAGTGAAAAGGAGAAGGCTAAGCTTGACTGTATGCTAGAGGATCACAGGAAATTACTATACCCGTCTGCTGCAGATGGACAAAAAAAGTTAGGTACAACACTTGAGTTGCTACAATGAAAGGCACAAAATGGTGTATCTGACAAGGCATTTGGACAATTATTGAAGATTATAAAACAAAAGATGCTTCCGAAGCCTAACGAATTGCCCGCCACTACGTACGAAGCAAAACAAGTCGTCTATCATTTGGGTTTAGAAATCCGGAAGATACATGCATGTCCTAATGACTGCATCCTCTACCGTGGCAAGGAATACGAGAATTTGGATGAATGTCCTGTATGTAAAGCGTCACGATATAAGATCAGGCGAGATGACCCTGGAGATGTTGATGGTGAAGAACGTCCCCGGAATAAAATTCCTGCCAAGGTTATGTGGTACGCTCCTATAATACCACGCCTGAACCGTCTGTTCAGAAACAAGGACCATGCAAAGTTGGTGCGATGGCACAAAGAAGACCGTAAGGTAGACAACATGTTGAGACACCCTGTTGATGCGTCCCAGTGGAGAGCCCCAGTGGGACGCAATAGGTAGAGAATTCTCGGAATTTGCAAAAGACGCTAGAAAACTTAAGTTGGTTTAAGTACGGACGAGATGAATCCTTATGGGAACAAAGCAGTAGTCATAGCACGTGGCCTGTTACTCTATGTATCTACAACTTTACCCTGGGTTATGCATGAAGCGAAAGTTCATTATGATGCCAGTGCTCATCCAAGGCCGAGGCAGTCTAGCAACAACATCGATGTATATCTGAGGCCATTAGTTGAGGAACTCCTACTTTTATGGAGTAAATCAGGTGTACGTGTGTGGGATGATTACAAACGAACACTTTGACCAGCGAGCATTGTTGTTCGTAACAATCAATGATTGGCCTGCTCTAAGTAATCTTTCAGGACAGACAAACAAGTGATATAATGCATGCACACATTGTTTTGAAGACATGGATAGTATATTTTTAAAAAAATGTAGAAGGTAGTGTACCTTGGCCATCGTCGATTTCTTTCTGTGAATCACCAGGTTAGAAAGAAAGGCAAGCATTTTAAAGGTGAGACAGACCACCGGAGCAAGCCTCGCAACAGAACTGCGGAAGATGTACTTGAGATGATCAAGGATGTGAAAGTAGTCTTTGGAAAGGGGACGGGAAGTGAACCTGTTCCGAAAGACGCTATGGGACACGCACCCATGTGGAAGAAAAAGTCAATATTTTGGGAGCTACCCTATTGGCATGTACTAGAGGTCCGCCACGCGATCGACGTGATGCACCTGACAAAAAATCTTTGTGTCAACCTTCTAGGATTCATGGGTGTGTATGGGAAGTCTAAGGATACACTTGAAGCACGACAAGACTTGCAGCGCATGATAGAACGAGACAACCAACATCCAGAGAAGACAGATGATGGACGCCATTACTTAAGACCTACTAGCTATACTCTTAGCAATGAAGAGAAGGAAATCATGTTTGAATGCCTAAACAGCATCAAGGTCACATCTGGATTCTCCTCCAATATAAAGGGAATAATAAATATGCAAGAGAAGAAATTCCTAAACTTAAAGTCGCATGACTGCCACGTTCTTATGACGCAATTGCTTCCGGTTGCTTTAAGAGGAATTCTACCTTCACATGTACGTCTGGCCACTGTGAAGCTATGTGCATTCCTCAATGCAATTTCTCATAAGGCAATTAATCCACTAGAACTAGCTTCTCTACAAAATGATGTGGTTCAACGTCTTGTGAGCTTTGAGTTGGTGTTCTCTCCATCCTTCTTTAATAACATGACACACCTCCTAGTTCACCTGGTCAAGGAGATTCATATTCTCGGTCCGGTGTTCCTACACAACTTTTTCCCCTTCGAGAGGTTCATGGGAGTACACAAAAAAATATGTTCACCAACGTGCTCGGCAGAAGGAAGCATCGCCAAGGGCTATGGGACAAAGGAGGTCATTGAGTTCTGTGTGACTTTATTCCTGACCTTGACCCAATTGGTGTTCCTGAATCACGAACGAGGGAGGCTGTGTGTGAAAGGGGACACTAGGGAAGAAAACATATATCGGTACAGGGAACGATTATTTCAATAAAGCGCACTACACAGTTCTTCAAAGCTCATCTGGTGGATCCATATATTGAGGTACACAAGGAGTTCCTACGATCCCAATTTCGTGACAAGAATGAAGGTTGGATTACACGTGAGCACATGAATACTTTTAGCACTTGGTTGCGAAAAGAATGTCTGGGTGATAACAATATTGATCAGCAACTATATTTGTTGGCTAGGCAACCATCATGGCACATCCTCACGTACAAAGGGTATGAGATAAATGGAAACATATTTTACACCATTGCCCATGATAAAAGGAGCACGAACCAAAACAATGGTCTTCGCGTAGATGCCACAAACCCAAATGGGAAGAGGCAAACATATTATGGCCGCATAGAGGAGATTTGGGAACTAGACTACGCACCTAATTTTAAAGTCCCTTTGTTTCGATGCAATGGGTCAAGACGACCGGAGCCAGAGTAACAGTTGACAAGGAGTATGGAATGACAACAGTGGATCTCAACAATATTGGATACAAAGATGAACCATTCGTCCTTGCTGATGTGAATCAGGTGTTCTACGTGAAAGACATGTCTACAAAACCCAAGAGAGGGAAAAATGACGATAAATCAACCAAAGAGCCAAAACGCCACATAGTTCTTTCAGGAAGAAGAAACATCGTGGGAATTGAGGATAAGTCAGACATGTCAGAAGATTATGAAAGGGATGACCGAATACCGCCCTTTACACTAGTACAGAACGATACAACACAGGTGGTTGTAGACCCATTTGCACAGGCGTTTTGTCAACCGCCTGCGCTGGGGGCCAGTAGAAATAGGACCACAACACACGGGGCCAGGAGAAATAGACCACAAACAAGGCGGTTGCTGTGAACCGCCTTGGAAGGATTTTCACAGGCGGTTGACTTAGCAAAACGTCTGTGAAAATGGGGCATTTCCACAGGCGGTTGACATAGAGAACCGCCTGTGGAAAACTTTTTGAAAAAAGCCAAAAATAAATAGGGCAAAAATATTTTAATACGGCGAGGACCTCACCCAATATAAAGGGAATAATAAATATGCAAGAGAAGAAATTCCTAAACTTAAAGTCGCATGACTGCCACGTTCTTATGACGCAATTGCTTCCGGTGCTTTAAGAGGAATTCTACCTCCACATGTACGTCTGGCCACTGGGAAGCTATGTGCATTCCTCATGCAATTTCTCAGAAGGCAATTAATCCACTAGAACTAGCTTCTCTACAAAATGATGTGGTTCAACGTCTTGTGAGCTTTGAGTTGAGTGGTGTTCTCTCCATCCTTCTTTAATAACATGACACACCTCCTAGTTCACCTGGTCAAGGAGATTCTATTCTCGGTCCGGTGTTCCTACACAACATGTTCCCCTTCGAGAGGTTCATGGGAGTACAGAAAAAATATGTTCACCAACGTGCTCGGCCAGAAGGAAGCATCGCCAGGGCTATGGGACAAAGGAGGTCATTGAGTTCTGTGTTGACTTTATTCCTGACCTTGACCCAATTGGTGTTCCTGAATCACGACACGAGGGGAGGCTGTGTGGAAAGGGGACACTAGGGAAGAAAACATATATCGGTATAGGGAACGATTATTTCAATAAAGCGCACTACACAGTTCTTCAAAGCTCATCCGTGGTGGATCCATATATTGAGGTACACAAGGAGTTCCTACGATCCCAATTTCCTGACAAGAATGAAGGTTGGATTACACGTGAGCACATGAATACTTTTAGCACTTGGTTGCGAAAAGAATGTCTGGGTGATAACAATATTGATCAGCAACATATTTGTGGCTAGGCAACCATCATGGCACATCCTCACGTACAAAGGGTATGAGATAAATGGAAACATATTTTACACCATTGCCCATGATAAAAGGAGCACGAACCAAAACAATGGTCTTCGCGTAGATGCCACAAACCCAAATGGGAAGAGGCAAACATATTATGGCCGCATAGAGGAGATTTGGGAACTAGACTACGCACCTAATTTTAAAGTCCCTTTGTTTCGATGCCAATGGGTCAAGACGACCGGAGCCAGAGTAACAGTTGACAAGGAGTATGGAATGACAACAGTGGATCTCAACAATATTGGATACAAAGATGAACCATTCGTCCTTGCTGCTGATGTGAATCAGGTGTTCTACGTGAAAGACATGTCTACAAAACCCAAGAGAGGGAAAAATGACGATAAATCAACCAAAGAGCCAAAACGCCACATAGTTCTTTCAGGAAGAAGAAACATCGTGGAATTGAGGATAAGTCAGACATGTCAGAATATTATGAAAGGGATGACCGAATACCGCCCTTTACACTAGTACAGAACGATACAACACAGGTGGTTGTAGACCCATTTGCACAGGCGTTTTTGTCAACCGCATGCGCTGGGGGCCAGTAGAAATAGGACCACAACACAGGCGGTTGCTTGTGAACCGCCTGTGGAATGGATTTTCACAGGCGGTTGACTTAGCAAACCGTCTGTGAAAATGGGCATTTCCACAGGCGGTTGACATAGAGAACCGCCTGTGGAAAACTTTTTGAAAAAAGCCAAAAATAAATAGGGCAAAAATATTTTAATTACGGCGAGGACCTCACCCGCCTGCCCGTCTCTGTCGCAAGTCGCAAGTCGCGGCATTTTTCGCGCAAAATCCGCGGCTAGCGCGGCCGGTGGGATTCGAACCCACGACCTCGGCCTCACGCGGAGCCCCCTCTACCACTGCACCACACACTCATATGTGTTCGAGTACCCCTTCGGTTCCCCATATATTATACAAACCCGAGTGTAATTTGCTTGTTTGAGGTCCTAAACCATTTCAAATAAAAAAATTGTCAACTACAAAGTTTCGTAACTTTTTAAGACGAACAACTTTTGTATTGGCCATTTTCCCATCCGAGGTCATTAACAAATCTAAATTCAAATTTGAGACCATTCAAACATATTTTCGTTAACAAGATGACTTCAAATTAAAAAGTTGTAATTTACAAAGTTTTATAACTTTTCGAGACGAACAACTTTTATTTTTGGGTGTTTTTTCATCTGAGATAGTTTGAAAAAATCAAATTTTAAAAAACACGTGTATTTCTACTTGCGGTTGTCATAACGAACCGCATGTAGAAATGGATTTCTACAGGCGGTTCGTTAAGACAACCGCGTGTAGAAATGAGACATTTCTACAGGCGGTTGTCTTAACAAACCGCCTGTAGAAATATATTTCTACAGGCGGTTCTAGACTTGAGGTTCACCGGTTCATTTCTACAGGCGCGTGGTAACTCAAACCGACAGTAAAAAAAATTTGAGGCGCTAGAAAAAATCATCTTTCTACTAGTGTTAGTGTGACCAAAGATCCAAGCATCCTGCTAAATGTTGAGGAGACTCCACGGTTATGACATGATCATAACCAAGGGACATACGTCAAGAAGAAGATCACCAGTGTACCCGCTTGATATATAGTTATGCTTTAACTAATATTATGTATTACAATTTTTGTGTAATTAATAATGATTAGGGATAGTCATGGTTCGTTGATGTCAGTGTCGAAATGACTTGATTTATTACATTATTTTAGTTATGGATAGTCATGCTTAATAATGATTATGGATAGTCATGGTTCGTTAATATGAGCCCAAATTGATGCCCCACACGAGGTGTTAGATTTTTCTGATCATTATTTTAATTATTGGAGGCCAAATTGATGCCCCACTCGAGATGCCCAAATTTTCCGAGTTGGAGGCCTAGTTGATCCAATAATTATTGGGTGACGGTGCCCGGTAATTCGATTAAAAGCAGTTAGCAGTAAGTTCGATGCAAAGGCACTCTGCATCAGAGCCGGGAGTCAACATCAGCCCCCCTGATCAAATGAAAAGCAGTTGCGCTTCCACAGAGGTGCCAGACGCAGGACTGCACTTTCCCGTGGATGACATCACCGAGCCTCTCACGACATGTGGACTGCACATTCCATAGGGGAATGCGACAATCATGGTGGCTATAGGTGTTGTATCTCCTATCGATCCTACGAAGACACCAACATGTCATGGGGCAATAATACCTCCTGGATATGCTAGCATCTCGGTGGATAAGGTGGTGAAAGGTTACAACAATGTTGAACTTGACATTAAAGGAGGTGATGACGAGAAGACATTAGGAGAAGCGGAGAAGACATTCATATGTTGGCGCAAGCAGCTATATCATCATGGTCCTGGTGTGCATCACCTCCTCCTCCTCACAACCTAAAACTAACCTCGGTGTGTATGAATTAGTGAATGAATGTTAATAGTATTGGTGAGCTAATAGTATAAATGGATACTCATACCAGTGGTTTTCGCAGCTGGACATCCCCCCAACCTAAGTCCAATTATCCATTCACCACATGATCACAGTGTTGCAGGCGATGATGATCAAGATCTAGCACGACGGGATCCATCACCGCCACTGGCCCCACCATCTCCTCCACGACGGGATCCAACACCGCCACCGGCCCCATCTCCCCCACGGCGTGATCCAACACCGCCACCGGCCCCACCATCTCCTCCACAGCGGGCTCCACACGGCCACCTTTGATGTACGAGAATACTACTAGAAAGCGACCAGAGGGGGGGTGAATGGGAGCTTCAAAATTCCTACCAGAAACTTGTCGCCACTGTCCCGAGAATCAACCCCAAGAGTAAACCCTAGGGCTAGCTAGTGTCCACGACCCTAGAGATAGGGTGGATGCTTCCAAGAAGCACAGCGGACACCACACATCTCTAAACCCAACGCAAAAGCCGAAATCGAAACCGACAACGGACGAACGAACCGCGTACGAAATTGAGCGAAACACCTCTGACCAGACTCACTGGTGCGTCCAGTCAGCAAGAACCGGATGCGTCCAGTCGTGCCAAATCGGATTTGGGAGCTTACTGTTTCAGACCGGACTCATAGAGCGAGCGTCCGGTCTCATCCAGCCTAGCGTCCAGTCAACTAAAAAACGCCCGATGAACAGTAGACGCTGTGCGTCCGGTCACGTTGGCCAGGTGCGTCCGGTCAGAAACGAAACAAGCACCGCAAATGAGTTCAACGACCGGACTCTCTGACTTGTGCATCCGGTCAGCCCCCGACCCAGCGTCCGGTCACCCCGAACTCAGCTGTTCATCCACTGATTGAACACAAACTCTCCCAAAATGAAACCTCTAGGGTTCCAACTTGGAGAGATGAGTCACAAGAAGAATAGTGAGCTATCTCTAAGAGATCATGGCTCGAACCTTCTCCAAATTGAGGAATCGAAGAATTCGGGGGAAAGAGAAAAAACTTGATCCGAAACGAAAATCAATCGATCTACTAGCTCGTGAGGTTAGAGATGAATTCCTTCGGTGGAAAGAAGTGCCTCACGATCTAGAACACTTGGTTCACACGGATTTGCAAACTATGCACCAAGCAAAGGAACGATCGACGGGAAAACGTGGAGAAAAGCAATCCGCGAAGAACAAGAACAAACGCGAATCACAACCATGAATTTGCAACCGTGTGGATACCACACGCTACAACAGTGAGATTACGGTCTCACTTCCCTCAAAATCTCATGGACACAGGGTATTGTTCTCTTCTCTGTGATCTCAGTTCGCTACAACAGCAGGGAAGGGAGAGGCGAAACCCTAGGAGTGAAAGAGCAAATGACTGAGATAGAATGGGAGGAGGGTGTCTCCCTCTACTTATCCTAATTCTAATTCCGACTACTCTTACCCCCTCTAATTACAAAGTGAACCAGCTAAACCCTAGGGTTATTCTAGACCCAACTCAAGGTAGGTGGTGATTCCGACGGCCACGCCCGCACAACTCGTAGCGTTGCTCCGACGCAACCTCACCGTTTGCCGCCACGTGCCGCCACTGCTCTACTTGTCCTTTTTCCCGAAATCGCACCCCCGGTTTTGTGGCCCAAACCAAGAACCACCTTCATTCACACACAGCCAACCCCCGGTTTTGAGGCCCAAACGGGAAACCAGCCGACCATCGCCTGAGTTTTGAGGCCCAAATCAGCAAACCCCAGCACCCGGTTTGAGGCCCAAACCTGTAAACCGTCCTCAGCCCGAGTTTTTGGCCCAAACTCGGAAACCATCACGCCCATTTTGAGGCCCAGAACCTGGAAACCGTCCACTCGGTGGTTTTTCTGGGCTCAAGCCACCCCAAACCGAGCCGTAGAGGGATGCCCGCCCGTGCCCCCGTCCACCAACACGTGTCCCATCCTCGACCTAAGCAACACTGTGCCCCTCGCAAGTCTTCGCTCGTCGTTGTGGCCAGCTGTCAGCCACCACAGCTGATCCTCAGGCCACCGGTCCCTCATCCAAGCCTCACGTTCGCCCTTCACCGCTCCCGGTCTATCGGCACGGCACGTCTCAACTTGACCTTCATCACCTTGCCCCGATCATTGTCTCCGTGCTCGACACCTGCACAACACAAGCCAAAGAACATGCGATCAAACCCGTTGACAATGACTCATCACTCTCGAGACTCAGCATGCACCCATGTATCCGCAATCTCCCCCTTGATGAGTGCATTGTCAACTACTCACACAAATCATAATGAAATAGAAGAAGGAAGGAAGAAGGAGAGAACTCAACCAAATGACCCAAAAGCATAGCAAAGCCAGAGAAGGTCAACTGGGAAGAGCAAGACAACATGGTCTCCAAAACATGGGCAACGACTCACACACAACCAAGCAAAGCAAAGCTAGCCCTCAAGAAGAGGCAGAATGGGCACAACAACAACCGCTAGCAAATACCAATTGAAAAAGCGGAGCAAAATGCTAGTCCCTCAGATAGGCACAGAGGCTCAACACAACTAGCAAGAAGCTCGACACACCAATTGAAAATCTGAAAGGCGAATACTAGTCCCTCAAGAAATAGGCAAAGACTCACACAACTAGCAAAACACGCTCCGAACCAATTGGAAATTTGAAAAACTCATCACATGAGCAAGCTCCCCCTCAAATAGTGCACACACTAGGAAATCTCCCTCTTAGTTCAACTCAGAAAGCACATGATTTTTCAATATTTTCTCTCTCTCCCCTTAGTTGAACATAGAGGCACTCATGATTTGTCAAATTTCTCCTCCCTTAGTTGAAAATGCACCTCATCAAGCAACAAAGCACCATCGAGTAGAATTTCTCCCCCTTAGAAAATGAACCATCAAAAGTGCCAACAAGGAAATTTCTTTCCTTCCAAAATGCATATGAGTCAAAATGCAAGTTAGCAGCTTCAGGAATATAGTCAAGAGAATGCGAAGATGCTCTATGCAGTCTGATCCGATGACTCAACAACATCCATAAAATGCCACAAAGGCTCAACTGATCACCAAATATGAAATATGAACATATGAGCAAAATGAGCAGTTTTTAGCCAGAAAGGTATTCACCATCAAAAATAGCACTAGACATGTATAGACAGGAACTCAGGAAAGTGCTAAGCTGTATACAGGTGAACTACCCCTAGCAAAGTTCAATCATCATGCTATAGAATGAAACATAGACTTGTGATTTCAAATTTTAATCGGAGTTGCAGCGGTGAAAAAACACAAGTATAAAGTTCAGCATGTGATTGCGAGAGGTTGAAAACTTGTCTTTGCCCAACGTTTCAACCGAGCTAAGCCTATGCAAAAACAATCAGAAGCTTGAAGCAATCGGTTTCGGTCATACACTACAACGGCTCAAGTTTAACTCAAATGTGCAATGAGAAACAGTCTCGATAGCGTGATGTGTTGACAAGCAATCCCATCTCGATCTTTTCAATTCACTTAGCACTTGGTTCAAATTTTAAATAGAATATGAACATACCAAGCAAGTGAATGACTCAGAACTAGAGACATAGCAACCTAGCATATATGAAAAGCACAAGTGAATTCGACACATCCTACACATGCTAGTTGCACATCTCAATGGTGAACATTTTTAGATTTTAAGTTCATTAAGCAGGTTCACCATTCAAAAATAGCTCAGCTCACAACATGTATCAGTGATCAGAAAGAGCATAAGCTACATGCATCAACATAAAGCATCGGAGCATACTAAAAGAGCATAATCACATTCTAAAGAATATATACATGAACCTCAGAATGTAACAGCGTATGCTGAAATGGAAAAGAAACAAAGACAACTGAAAGCGCACATCATGTGTTTGGTGAAAATGTTTCCCCCATCTAAAAGGGGAAACACACACCAACCTCACCTCTCAACCGGTTAAAGGTTGATTCGTCCAAGGCTTGGTGAAAATATCAGCCAACTGATGATGAGTATCGACATGGCGAAGGTCGATATCACCCTTCTCATAATGGTCTCGCAAAAAATGAAGCGCACATCAATGTGTTTGGTTTTCGAGTGAAGCACGGGGTTCTTAGCAATGCTAATCGCACTCGTGCTGTCACAAAGCAAGGGCACGCGAGAAAAGCTCAGAGCAAAATCACGCAAAGTGGCCATCATCCAAAGTAGCTGAGAACAGCAGCTAGCCACAGCAACATATTCAGCCTCTGTGGTAGACTGAGCGACACTAGACTGCTTGCGAGAGGACAAGATACAAGAGAAGAACCATAAATTGGCAAGTCCCAGAAGTGGACTTGCGCTCAATTCGGCAACCAGCAAAATCGGCATCGGAATAACCGCAAAGGGAGAGGGTGGAGGAAGCTGAATACCAAATCCCGAACTTAGGTGTGAAACGAAGGTACCTGAAAATGCGCTTCACCGCCTGACGGTGAGAAGTGCGCGGCGACGCCTCAAAGCGTGCACACAGACACACCGCGAATTGGATGTCAGGGCGTGTCGCTGTCAGGTAGAGTAGCGACCCGTTCATGCTTCGGTACTCCTTCTGGTCCACAGCTTCTCCATCCTTGTCCGCATCTAGGGCCGTTGGTCGACATGGGTGTTGGAAGATGCTTGGCCTCACCCATATCGAACCTCTTCAGCAAGTCTTTTGTGTACTTGCCCTGGTGCCGAAACGACCCTTCTCGGGAATGCTTAATTTGCAATCTGAGAAAGAAAGTCAGCTCGCCCATCATACTCATCTCGAACTCCCTGCTCATAGTATCTGCAAACTTGCAACCAAAGCATGAGAAGAACCACCGAAAATGATATCATCCACGTAAATCTCGACCAAGAGAGTGTCTTTGCCTTGCTTGAGGAGAAAGAGCGTTTTATCCACATCCCATTTTAAAACCCTTAGCAAGCAAAAAGGTTTTTAACCTATCATACCCAGACTCTAGGGGCTTGTTTCAAACCATAAAGCTTTGTGGAGTTTCAAAACATGGTTTGGAAACTTGGGATTTTCAAAACCGGGGGGTTGTCTCACATACACCTCCTCTTCTATGTAGCCGTTAAGAAGGCACTCTTGACCTGAACATCCATTTGAAACAGTTTGAAACCCTTTGGCAGCAAAAGCCAAGAGTATCCTAATTGCCTCCCAAACGAGAGTACAGGAGCAAACGTTCTCCTCATAGTCTATCCCCTCCTTCTGACTATACCCCTGGGCTACAAGTCTGGCCTTGTTTCTCACAACATGGCCATCCTCTCCTTGTTTGTTTTTGAAAACCCTTTTGTCCCAATGGGTGACACTCAGAGGGAGGAGAAACTAGAACCCAAACCCGATTTCTCTCAAAGTTCTCAAGCTCCTCATGCATGGCATTGACCCAATCTGGATCCGTCAAAGCGTGTCCAACATCTCAGGGTTCAAAATTAGCAACCAATGCAGAATGAGCAAAGTGAGAGATGTTGTGACCTTGACCGAGTGACACATTCGCCGATGCTGCCGATCATCTGCTGAGGCGGTGTTGGCGCTGAATGTGTCATGGCGCTCCCTTGCCGATGTGGCCTCCCCCTCAACAGCAGGTGGTGCCTCCTCGGGTACAAAAGGTACCGCTCAAGGTGGCGGATCCCACGGCCCCCAAGAAAGAAGTGTCGGGACCGTGAGTCGTAGTAGAGAGCCGCTCTTTCTGGCACAGCTGGTGGAGGCAATGCTGGGTCACCCATGCCTTCAGCATCCTCATCCTCATCATCAAAAAGAGGCTCACCGACCTCATGATCACCTACATGCTCAAAACGAGAAGAAGGACAAACCATGGTCTCGTCGAAGGTGACATCGGATGTCTCCATGACTCGGTTAGTATCAAGGTTAAGTACACGATAAGCTCGAGTGTGAGTGCCATAACCCAAAAATACACCGTCAGAAGAACGAGACTCAAATTTGTCTAGGTTGCCTTTCTTAAGTATAAAAAGTGGCAACCAAAAACTCTAAAGTAGCTCACTTTGGGCTGTCTTCCAAAACGCAACTCATAAGAAGTCTTTTCAAGAAAGCTCGGAGGAAAATGTGATTGGAAATATAGCATGCAGTGTTCATAGATTCGGCCCAAATATCGCCTAGGAGTCCTATGCTCATCGAGCATCGTCTGGCCATCTCCACAAGGGTTCGATTCTTCCTCTCTACAACACCATTCTATGGCGGTGTGTAGGGGAAAGAAAACTAATGCTTCAAACCCAAAGAGTTACAAAACTTCTCAAAATCCGAATTCTTAAACTCGGAACCATTATCACTACGAATAGCTCGCATTGAGTTCATAGGGAACTCGTTCTGAAGACGCAAAATCAGATTGCGAGCAAAAGGAGAAAGTCTCAGTCTTCTCAGATCAAAAAGAAGACCCACGAATTATCTTGAAAAAATCATCAACCAACGACCACAACATACCACTTACCCCCAACTGAGCTCCACCCAAGCCGGACCAACAAGGTCCATATGTAAAAACTCTCCAGGGCGCTGTGTCATGACCTGAGTCACTGGATGGTGGGGAGCGGCGACCATCTTCCCATGTCTACAAGAATGGCAAACAAGGTCCTTCTCCATGGACAACTTGGGCAATCCTCGGATTAGTCCAAGTGAGCTAAGCCTTGCAAGCAAGTCGAAGCTTAGGTGACCTAGTCTCCTATGCACTTCCAAAGATCAGAGGAGGAAGGACCAGCCACAAGACAGCGAGAAAATCCAAACGACTCTGAGAAATTTGCGCGAAAGACTTTCCCAAAGGGTGAAATCAACATACAAGATTGCCCTGAGGATCTAAAATGCGACTGAGATTCGGTTTAAAATGAATCTCATAGTCATCATCGAAAAGTTGCGAAACAGAGAGAAGGTTAAAATGCAGGTTAGAAACAAGAGCAACATCACGCAACACAAAGTGCTCATTAACCTGCACGGACCCACGAGACAACACCTTACCTTTACTATTGTCGCCGAAGGTGATAAATTCCTTTTCGGCAACAGGGCTAAGACTGGAGAACCACTTGGCGTTTCCGGTCATATGCCTCGAGCAACCAAAATCCACCAACCAAATGTCCTCCAATCGTTTCACCTACATCAATAGAAAGACATTGGGTGAGCATACGGTCCAACACTAGGGTTAGTGAAGTAGGAAGAGTACCAGTGTTGGGCCGGCTGCTCAAAAGAACAGTCAGTGTAAAAACCATTCCTAGTCTGCCTACGGGGAAAGCGATCACCACGCACAGGAAAACATGGTCCGCTAAGGAAGGAGTGTCCATCACGATAGTCAAAACGCGGTGGTGGAAAACGCTCGACAAAGCCTCCGCCACGGGTTCCGTATCCTGCAAAGTCAGGACCCCGTCGGGCAACACCTCCCTGACGCCTAGGACCTTGAGGCATTTGACCTCTAGCCTAGCAGCTCCCCTCGGAGCTCTGCTCTGATATTCGGCACATGTACATCATGGAAAGGATGGTACATGTCCGGGTTGTTCATCTCTCTGGCGCGGCGCTCATCTCTCTTGCGCCTAAAGCAGAACTCCCTCAAGTGTCCATCTCTCCCACAGTGCTCACAATGGTACCTCACCGCCCTCATAGGGGGTTGTTGGTACTCACGATTGTGGGTGTGGATCAGTTTGCCCTTCTGTGGCATAAGCTCCTCCTGGATAGGTGGCATGCTGTCCAGCTTGTTTTTCAGGTGATTGGGTTTACGGGCCCATTGCTGGTTCTTGGGTGGAGCTCATGGAGGTTCTTCAAACACCCCATCCTTGGTGTTAGGCTTGAGAGGCTCTTTGGGTGGAAGCTTGGTAAGTTTGGGAGTAGTGGTGGAGTTGGGCTTCTCACTCGGGTTCAGACCACTCGACTCTCCAATCTTCCCAAAAACAGAAACATCAACACCCGGAGCAAAACCTATACCTGGACCTCCAGCAGCTCGCTTAAACTGAGCGATCATCATCCCGAGCTGCGGCTCATTACAAGACACCCATGACAATGGTCTGAAGGTATGTGTTTTCCTCCTCGGTTTGCATCTTGCCATGCTTCACATTGGCAATTTCCATCTCCAAACCCTCACACAAAGCGCACCTAGTCACACAAGTGCTACCCGAGCTGGCCTTCTCAAGAGACTCAACCTTGGCATTCTTCTCTGCCAACTCGGTTTGCAAGACTGGAAAAGACTTGCACGCACCCAACAACAATGTTCTAGCCCGGAGCTCATCCACCTCTCCAACCAAAGTAGCATACTTACCTCACAAAGTGAGAAGGTCAGTCATGTGCTTGTTGCACATCTCACACTCACCCTCCTCAGAAACGACCACGGTGGACCTAACAAAGTCAAGCTCCTTCACTGTGTCCTCCCACTTCTGCCTAAACTCCTTGCGCTCTCTAGCAGCATGCCTAAGCAGCTTATCTTGACTAAGAAGCGGTAGTAAGTTTTCTCGACCTCAGCAGAAAGCTCATTGGGGGTCTGAGATACCTGGGAGTCGTCGTCATCGTCGTTCTGAGGGATGTCCTCCAGCTTGCCGTCGACCACATCACCAAGGGCCATGGTGCAGAAGCCCTCGTCGTCGGCGAAGAAGCAGAGGCCGTTCAGCTTGTCCTTGATCCTCTTCTTCTTCTCGGACTCGTCGTCGCTTGAGACAGCAGAGTCATCATCCGAGCCGTCGATGTCGCTGAGCGTGGCGAAGAACGCACACAGCTCAGCCTGGGCCTTCTCCAAGTACTTCTTGATGTACTCCTTGTCGAAGCCGCCCCTTCGCTTGTGCTTCGCGGGGACGTACTTCTCCTTATGCTTGCCAGAGTCGTACTTGTGCCCTTGATTGCCCTTCCCAGATTGCTTGTTCTTCTGGGACAGTTGGCGATGAAGTGGTCGGGGTCACCGCACTCAAAACATCCTGAGCGTCCTCCTCCGCGGCGACGGTTCATGCGGTTGTTGTGGAACCGTGAGAACCGGTGGGCAAGCAAAGCCAACTCGTCGTCTCTCCCAAAGACTCCAACTGCTCCTCTGTGATAGAAAAGAGAGAAGAAAGTGCAATCCTCCAGAGGGGTTAGCAGAAGAGCCAGAAACCAAAGCCATAGTCAGGCCAGAAGGATTTTCATAAGAAGCCCTCGACATGGCGTCAACAATCTCACTAGACATGAAGCTTACTAAAGAGGGCTCATCGCATGTGAGGGTTCATAGTTAGACGATTCGATGATCGCCTGGACCTTTGAGTCCCACACCGACCAATCGAGAGTATGCAAAAGCTTCAAAAGCTCTCTCATGTTCGTCGAAAGGCAATAGCTCCTTGTTTGCTCTCATCTTGTTGACAATGACCTGAAAAGAGCGAATAAACTCTCTATGTTCTCGCCAGGCATGTGTCGAATGTTCTCATACTCCCACTTGTGCGACTCATAGAGACAGGATTTGACTTGAGTGGTTCCCTCATGGAAGCGCATGAGGGTCGCCCAAATCTCACGAGCCGTGGGGAGGTGAGAAACGCGATCAAACTCAGACATGCTCAAATAGGAGAAAAGAGCGTTACGTGCTCGGCTATTGGCATCGTGTTCATCAATCTGAAACTGAGTGACACGAGCAGCCAAGACAACGTAATCGTCCTTGTTGCAAATCTCCCAACAGAAGAGCCCATGCTCTGGAGATAGGCCGACATACGTATCTTCCAATACGCATAGTTTGTCCCATCAAAGAACGGCGGTTTGCCCACGCCGCGATCAATGTCGCCTTCTGTGGATCTGGAACCGGCTAAGGTGGAAGATCCTTAACCTGCTCCGATACCAATTGAAGGACCGAGAATACTACCAGAAAGCGACCAGAGGGGGTGAATGGGAGCTTCAAAATTTCCTACCGGAAACTTGCTGCCACTGTCCCGAGAATAAACCCAAGAGCAAACCCTAGGGCTAGCTAGTGTCCACGACAGTAGAGATAGGGTGGATGCTTACAAGAAGCACAGCGGGACACCACACGTCTCTAGAAACCCAACGCAAAAGCCGGAAATTGAAACCGACAACGGACAAACGAACCGCGTACAAAACAGAGCGAAACACCTCTGACCGGACTCACTGGTGCATCCGGTCAGCAAGCACCGGACGCGTCCAGTCGTGCCAAATCGGATTTGGGAGCTTACTATTTCAGACCGGACTCATAGAGCGAGCGTCCGATCTCATCCAGCCTAGCATCCTGTCAACTAAAAAATGCCCGATGAACAGTAGACGCTGTGCATCCGGTCACGTTGGCCAGGTGCGTCCGGTCAGAAACGAAACAAGCACAACAATTGAGTTCAACGACCGGACTCTGGACTTGTGCATCCGGTCAGCCCAACCCAGCGTCCGGTCACCCCGAAACTCAGCTGTTCATCCACTGATTCAACACAAACCCTCCCAAAACGAAACCTCTAGGGTTCAAACTTGGAGAGATGAGTCACAAGAAGAATAGTGAGCTATCTCTAAGAGATCATGGCTCGAACCTTTCTCCAAATCGAAGAAATTCTGGGAAAGGAGAAAAACTTGATCAGAAACGAAAATCAATCGATCTACTAGCTCGTGAGGTTAGAGGTGAATTCCTTCGGTGGAAAGAAGTGCCTCACGATCTAGAACAACTTGGTTCAAACGGATTTGCAAACGATGCACCAAGCAAAGAGATCGAAAATCGACGGGAAAAACATGGAGAAAAGGCAATCCGCGAAGAACAAGACAAAACACGAATCAACAACAATGAATTTGCAACCGTTGGCTACCAAACGCTACAACAGTGAGATTACGGTCTCACTTCCCATGTCTACAAGAATGGCAAACAAGGTCCTTCTCCATGGACAACTTGGGCAATCCTCGGATTAGTCCAAGTGAGCTAAGCCTTGCAAGAAAGTCGAAGCTTAGGTGACCTAGTCTCCTATGCCACTTCCAATGATCAGAGGAGGAAGGACCAGCCACAAGACAGCGAGAAAATCCAAATGACTCTGAGAAATTCGCGCGAAAGACTTTCCCAAAGGGTGAAATCAAACATACAAGATTGCCCTGAGGATCTAAAATGCGACTGAGATTCAGTTTAAAACGAATCTCATAGTCATCATCGAAAAGTTGCGAAACAGAGAGAAGGAAATGCAGGTTAGAAACAAGAGCAACATCACGCAACACAAAGTGCTCATTAACCTGCACGGACCCACGAGACAACACCTTACCTTTACTATTGTCGCCGAAGGTGATAAATTCCTTTCCGGCAACAGGACTAAGACTGGAGAACCACTTGGCGTTTCGGTCATATGCCTCGAGCAACCAAAATCCACCAACCAAATGTCGCCCAATCATTTCACCTACATAATAGAAAGACATTGGGTGAGCATACGGTCTAACACTAGGGTTAGTGAAGTAGGAAGAGTACCAGTGTTTGGGCGGCTGCTCAAAAGAACAGTCAGTGTAAAAACCATTCCTAGTCTGCCTACGGGGAAGCGATCACCACGCACAGGAAAACATGGTCCGCTAAGGAAGGAGTGTCCATCACGATAGTCAAAACGCGGTG
This sequence comes from Coix lacryma-jobi var. lacryma-jobi, assembly GCA_009763385.1. NCBI lineage: Eukaryota > Viridiplantae > Streptophyta > Magnoliopsida > Poales > Poaceae > Coix > Coix lacryma-jobi. The sequence continues at coordinate 160,132 of VDCT01000867.1, read as the reverse complement.
GTGGAAAACGCTCGACAAAGCCTCCGCCACGGGTTCCGTATCCTGCAAAGTCAGGACCCGTCGGGCAACACCTCCCTGACGCCTAGGACCTTGAGGCATTTGACCTTTAGGACTAGCAGCTCTCCTCGGAGCTCTCCTCTGAACATTCGGCACATGTACATCATGGAAAGGATGGTACATGTCCGGATTGTTCATCTCTCTGGCGCGGCGCTCATCTCTCTTGCGCCTAAAGCAGAACTCCCTCAAGTGTCCATCTCTCCCACAGTGCTCACAATGGTACCTCACCGCCCTCATAGGGGTTGTTGGTACTCACGATTGTGTGTGTGGATCAGTTTGCCCTTCTGTGGCATAAGCTCCTCCTGGATAGGTGGCATGCTGTCCAGCTTGTTTTTCAGGTGATTGGGTTTACGAGCCCATTGCTGGTTCTTGGGTGGAGCTCATGGAGGTTCTTCAAAACACCCATCCTTGGTGTTAGGCTTGAGAGGCTCTTTGGGTGGAAGCTTGGTAAGTTTGGGAGTAGTGGTGGAGTTGGGCTTCTCACTCGGGTTCAGACCACTCGACTCTCCATCTTCCCAAAAACAGAAACATCAACACCCGGAGCAAAACCTATACCTGGACCTCCAGCAGCTCGCTTAAACTGAGCGATCATCATCCCGAGCTGCGGCTCATTACAAGACACCCATGTCAAGATGGTCTGAAGGTATGTGTTTTCCTCCTCGGTTTGCATCTTGCCATGCTTCACATTGGCAATTTCCATCTCCAAACCCTCACACAAAGCGCACCTAGTCACACAAGTGCTACCCGAGCTGGCCTTCTCAAGAGACTCAACCTTGGCATTCTTCTCTGCCAACTCGGTTTGCAAGACTGGAAAAGACTTGCACGCACCCAACAACAATGTTCTAGCCCGGAGCTCATCCACCTCTCCAACCAAAGTAGCATACTTACCTCACAAAGTGAGAAGGTCAGTCATGTGCTTGGTGCACATCTCACACTCACCCTCCTCAGAAACGACCACGGTGGACCTAAACAAAGTCAAGCTCCTTCACTGTGTCCTCCCACTTCTGCCTAAACTCCTTGCGCTCTCTAGCAGCATGCCTAAGCAGCTTATCTTGACTAAGAAGCGCGGTAGTAAGTTTCTCGACCTCAGCAGAAAGCTCATCGGGGGTCTGAGATACCTGGGAGTCGTCGTCATCGTCGTTCTGAGGGATGTCCTCCAGCTTGCCGTCGACCACATCACCAAGGGCCATGGCAGAAGCCCTCGTCGTCGGCGAAGAAGCAGAGGCCGTTCAGCTTGTCCTTGATCCTCTTCTTCTTCTCGGACTCGTCGTCGCTTGAGACAGCAGAGTCGTCATCCGAGCCGTCGACGTCGCTGAGCGTGGCGAAGAACGCACACAGCTCAGCCTGGGCCTTCTCCAAGTACTTCTTCTTGATGTACTCCTTGTTGAAGCCGCCCCTTCGCTTGTGCTTCGTGGGGACGTACTTCTCCTTACGCTTGCCAGAGTCGTACTTGTGCCCATGATTGCCCTTCCCAGATTGCTTGTTCTTCTTGGGACAGTTGGCGATGAAGTGGTCGGGGTCACCGCACTCAAAACATCCTGAGCGTCCTCCTCCGCGGCGATGGTTCATGCGGTTGTTGTGGAACCATGAGAACCAGTTGGCAAGCAAAGCCAACTCGTCGTCTCCCAAAGACTCCAACTGCTCCTCTGTGATTGAAAAGAGAGAAGAAAGTGCAAATCCTTCAGAGGGGATAGCAGAAGAGCCAGAAACCAAAGCCATAGTCAGGCCAGAAGGATTTTCATAAGAAGCCCTCGACATGGCGTCAATCTCACTAGACATGAGCTTACTAAAGAGCTCGTCGCATGTGAGGGTCTCATAGTTAGACGATTCGATGATCGCCTGGACCTTTGAGTCCCACACCGACCGATCGAGAGTATGCAAAAGCTTCAAAGCTCTCTCATGTTCGTCAAAAGGCAATAGCTCCTTGTTCGCTCTCATCTTGTTGACAATGACCAGAAAGAGAGCGAATAAACTCTCTATGTTCTCGCCAGGCATGTGTCGAAAGTTCTCATACTCCCACTTGTGCGACTCGTAGAGACGAGATTTGACTTGAGTGGTTCCCTCATGGAGCGCATGAGGGTCGCCCAAATCTCACGAGCCGTGGGGAGGTGAGAAACGCGATCAAACTCGGACATGCTCAAATAGGAGAAAAGAGCGTTATGTGCTCGGCTATTGGCATCGTGTTCATTGATCTGAAACTGAGTGACACGAGCAGCCAAGACAACGTAATCGTCCTTGTTGCAAATCTCCCAAACAGAAGAGCCCATGCTCTGGAGATAGGCCGACATACGTATCTTCCAATACGCATAGTTTGTCCCATCAAAGAACGACGGTTTGCCCACGCCGCGATCCATATCGCCTTCTGTGGATCTGGAACCGGCTAAGGTGGAAGATCCTTAACCTGCTCTGATACCAATTGAAGGACCAAGAATACTACCAGAAAGCGACCAGAGGGGGGTGAATGGGAGCTTCAAAATTTCCTACCGGAAACTTGTCGCCACTGTCCCGAGAATCAACCCCAAGAGCAAACCCTAGGGCTAGCTAGTGTCCACGACAGTAGAGATAGGGTGGATGCTTCCAAGAAGCACAGCGGGACACCACATGTCTCTAGAAAACCAACGCAAAAGCCGGAAATTGAAACCGACAACGGACGAACGAACCGCGTATGAAACAGAGCGAAACACCTCTGACCGGACTCAGTGGTGCATCCGGTCAGCAAGCACCGGACGCGTCCGGTCGTGCCAAAGAGGATTTGGGAGCTTACTGTTTCAGACCGGACTCATAGATCGAGCGTCCGATCTCATCCAGCCTAGCGTCCGGTCAACTAAAAAACGCCTGATGAACAGTAGACGGTGCGCCGGTCACGTTGGCCAGGTGCGTCCGGTCAGAAACGAAACAAGCACAGCAAATGAGTTCAACGACCGGACTCTGGACTTGTGCATCCGGTCAGCCCAACCCAGCGTCCGGTCACCCCGAAAATCAGCTGTTCATCCACTGATTCAACACAAACTCTCCCAAAACGAAACCTCTAGGGTTCAAATTGGAGAGATGAGTCACAAGAAGAATAGTGAGCTATCTCTAAGAGATCATGGCTCGAACCTTTCTCCAAATCGAAGAAATTCGGGGGAAAGGAGAAAAACTTGATCAGAAACGAAAATCAATCGATCTACTAGCTCGTGAGGTTAGAGGTGAATTCCTTCGGTGGAAAGAAGTGCCTCATGATCTAGAACAACTTGGTTCAAACGATGCACCAAGCAAAGAGATCGATCGACGGGAAAAACATGGAGAAAAGCAATCCGCGAAGAACAAGAACAAAACACGAATCACAACCGTGAATTTGCAACCGTGTGGCTACCACACGCTACAACAGTGAGATTACGGTCTCACTTCCTCAAAATCTCATGGACATAGAGGTATTGTTCTCTTCTCTGTGGATCTCAGTTCGCTACAGCAGGGAATGGGAGAGTAGGAAACCCTAGGAGTGAAAGAGCAAATGACTGAGATAGAATGGGAGGAGGGTGTCTCCCTCTACTTATCCTAATTCTAATTCCTACTCTACCCCTCTCTAATTATAGAGCGAACTAGCTAAACCCTAGGGTTATTCTGGACCAACTCAAGGTAGGTGGTGATCCGACGGCCACGCCCGCACAACTCGTAGCGTTGCCTCGACGCAACCTCACCGATTGCCGCCACGTGCCGCCACCGCTCTGCTTGTCCTTTTTCCCGGACGACGCACCCCGGTTTTGTGGCCCAAATCGGGAAACCAGCGTTCACAGCAAACCCCGGTTTTGAGGCCCAAACCGGGAAACCAGCTGACCATCGCCTGAGTTTTGAGGCCCAAACTCAACAAACCCGCAGCACCCAGGTTTTGAGGCTCAAACCTAGAAACCGTCCTCAGCCCGATTTTTGTGGCCCAAACTCGGAAACCATCAGCGCCCAGGTTTTGAGGCCCAAACCTGGAAACCGTCCACTCGGTGGTTTTTCTGTGGCTCAACCACCAAACCGAGCCGTAGAGGGGATGCACCGCCCGTGCACCCCATCCACCAACACGTGTCCCCACGTCCTCGACCTAAGCAACACTTGCCCCGCAAGTCTTCGCTCGTCGCTGTCCAAGGCTATCAGCCACCATAGCTGATCCTCAGGCCACGGTCCCTTAGTCCAAGCCTCACGTCCGCCCTTCACCGCTCCCGGTCCGTCGGCACGACACGTCTCTACTTGACCTTCACCTTGCCCTTGATCACTGTCTCTGTGCTCGACACCTGCACAACACAAGCCAAAGAACATACGATCAAACCCGTTGACAATCACTCATCACTCAAGACTCGGCATACACCCATGTATCCGCACACCTGCCCCATCTCCACAGCGGGTTCCAACACCGCCACCACCAACAAAGAAGAGGCCTGTCACACAAACAAAGGCGTCAACCCCACCACCTCCGAAGAAGACAGCCTCTATGAGAAAACCAGCTACCATTCCCAAGATGACAAAACTTCCATATGACATGACCGATGAGGAGACTGAAGCTGCAGTGCAAAAAGACTTGAACAAGTTCTTCGACACAGCCATTGCTAGTAGTCGAGCAAAGCGAAACCCGGAGAAGCCATACCTTTTTGTTTGTCGTGAAAAACTAAGGCAAACTGTGTACGCTCACCAGAAAAAGGTACGTGCTGCCCGTAAGGCTTCGCCAAAATTAGACTATGATCGCATGCTCAACAAATCAATTGAGGAGGCGAAGAAGACAAAGAAGAGAAGCAGGAAAGGGTGTCCCCACAGCTCGGGGAACAACGCAGCAATCAGTGCCGGATCTAGTTGCTGGGAATGAATACGGTACAAACATGGACATCATACAACGAACATATGGAGAAGTTGATCCTGAGCAACTGCTCAAATTTTTCGAGGAATTGGGTTAAATGTGGAAAACATACTCGGAGAAGTAGCATCAAAAGTGCTCTAGAAGTTGATAAATGGCAGAGGGCATATGTATATGGTCAAAGTCTATACAACCCAGCGACCCTGAGGGATCTTGGTATGCAAATGCACTTGCTAAATCAGTGGTACCTCACGGCGTGTGGTAGAAAAGCTGATGACTATATTTGCGTCAGAATTAGAGACCATGATTACTTTCATGGTGATGACATAATATATGTTCAGTTTAATGAGTTACATCAGCTCTGCCACATGGACGCTCTCAACAATCTCTCGTCAGCTGCTTTTGCCTGTAAGTGATTATTTCTTTTAATATATATCACTTAGCTTATGTATATGTACGTAATTAATCCTCACACTAGCAAGCGTTTCTAAATATATGCAGAAACTGATGAGACAACTAAGGCGTAAAATGACAAGGAGATTGGTTTCATCGATCCATATATCGTATTCAAGGACCCAAGTACTCCCTCAGATGCATGAAAATCTCAAACAGAGAGGAATTTGCGGAGGTTCTTCGTAAACCAAAGGGACAAAAGAAATATACTATTCCCCTACAACTTTAGGTGAGTTTTGTTATCATATGCACATTTTATTATAGGTTGACATAAAGATATATTGTGTGACTATATAAATATAAATGCAGTTTTCACTGGATACTAATTGTGATCAATCTCCATGAAAGTCGTTTGCTAATCTATGACTCTCTGAGAAAACCACAAGAAGATTACCAAGATATATAGATATTATCCGAGGGTAAATGTGATCTTTAAATATTGATTCCTGCTCTTTAACTCTGCAATAGTGAATTAACGATCCAATTATATATATTGTGCAGGGTTTGGGCTTGGTTTGTTTAGAAACACCGTCCGGATCTGAAAGCGTAAGTTGTACTACCTTCCCGCCTCTTTACCTTAATTAGCATCACTCAGTAGACGCACGCTCAGCCGAGAGTAATCTTTTTATATCTTGTACAATGGGTTCTACGGCAGTCACTGGGAAACAATTTATGTGCGTATTATGTTTGCGAGTTCCTGACGGTGTATGAAAAAGAACTCCTATACAGAGTCAGCAAGTACGTAACATGTAAATAAATTTATTTCATTTTTTTTCTTTTACATAAATATTATGTATGTTAATACTTTCTTTTATTTTAATCCAAATTGAAGGAGACATGGTTGAAGACCAGGTGATGGATAAGGTCCGCCTCAAAGCAATTTAAGAGACCATCGCGGGCTTCCTTAATGACCATGTCCTTAAGTCTGGCACCGAGTATTGGTTTAACAAAGACGAAAAACCAATGAACATCCAATACAAACCTTGTAGGACCTCTAAGTCAGGAACCATATTTGGTGTTGTAAATATCAAGTTAAGATGCATGAGGAATGTTGTATATTTATGTACATATTTATAGCTAGCTCTATAATATATTACATATTTTTCATATTTCATTTGTGTGTCACTACCACAATCCTGATTTGCCTTGAGTGCTCAACATTTCCTTGAGGGCCGAAACAAAAACCGCCAAGGAAATTATAATTTTCTTGACTGCAGACATAGACCTCTAAGGAAATAGATATTCTTGAGTGTTGAATCAAACCGTCAAGGTAAAGGCTCATTTCCTTGGGTTTTTACATGAAACCGCCAAGGTAATTGATATTTCCCTTGAGTGCTCTTGAAACCGCCAAGGTAATTTGTATTTCCTTGAGCGCCACTTGAAACCGCCAAGGTAATTCGAATTTCCTTGGGTGTAACTTGAAACAACCAAGGAAATTTACGTAACTTTGAATTTCAATTTTTTTAATTTTACAAATGACCCCATATGGAGATATAACTTTAAACCAAATTATAGTATTCGATGAGATCTACAACTTTTTAGTTCAAACTTTTGACACTTGAAATCATTTTGGATCTCAAATATTCATTACAAGATTCAACAAAGTAAATAAAAAAGAAATGGTGATTCAATTACTCACAAGTTGCTTTGAGGTGTAGTGGTAAGAGGTGTCCACTGTGAAATAACAGGTCCCAGGATCAATCCTACCAAGCGCAAGTTTTGGTGATTTATGTTTTTTGATATGGCTCTATGTTTCCTTGGAGGTTGTCGATTGTCAAGGAACTAGTTTCCTTGGCGGTTTGGAGTATTTCCTTGGCGGTTAACGACCCTCAAGAAAATTACTTTCCTTGGTGGTCGTAATATTTTCTTGGCTCTTTGGCAAGTTAAGTATGGTTCTAATTTCCTTCGTGGTTAGCCTCCAAGGAAATTATCCTTGAGTGCAGAACCATCAGGAAACTAATTTCCCTTATCTCCTATCCTTGAGTGAATTTGCTTGACGGTTTGCGGTCAAGGATCATTTCCTTGGTGGTTTAACCCCTTTCCTTGGCGTTTTGGGCACTCAAGGTTATTGAAGATTCTGGTAGTGTGTAATTGTAAATTTTATGTGTTTATATATATTTATTATCAGCAGCGAAGAATACATATTTGAAACCCTAATGGAATACATTAGCAGCGAAGAATACGTATTAGAAACCATAATGTAATTGTAAAACCAAAAACAATAACCAATTGAAAAAGAAAAGAAAAAGAAAAAGAAGAAAAGAGCTCCTTTAGCCCCGGTTGGTAATACCAACCGGGACTAAAGAAGCCAGCCACCGTGGCTCGGCTGGAGACCTCTTTAGTCCCGGTTGGTATTACCAACCGGGGCTAAAGGTCCTCCCTTTAGCCACGAGCGAGGGAACCAGGGCTAAAGGTCGGGCCTTTAGTCCCGATTCCTTAGCCCCGGCTGCATGTCCGGGGCTAAAGGCCAAAATGGCCTGGGGCTAAAGGCCTGTTCTCCAGTAGTGGCCAGCTGTGACAGAACCGACCAATTTATACCATATTAAGCACCAAACCTCTGCTTTCGCAAAGATCATCATGTACTTAAGCTCGTACAACCCGGTAGTGTTCGGAAATCTCGAAGGATTTCAAATCATTTCAACATCAGCCAAGATCGTAATAGTTCAGCGAACATGTTCACAAGTTACATCACAGTTTTCACGTATTTCAAATACATTGGAGTACGGAACAATATTACAAACCATAGATTGGAAACAGTAGCGGAAGCACATAGTTTTAAAACATAAGTTCAGTTGGTTCTCATATGGTGCCATCAGCCTGATCAGGTCCACAAAAGCATCAGGTAAGATATGAAGCGGCCATGCCCTTGGTCTAGTCATCTCCCGTAACGGGTACAGGCAGTTCTCACAGTAGCCATAGAAGCACTGTCCATCTACAACAACAAGGGATAGAACCCTGAGTACAAGAAGGTGCTCCGCTAGACTTACCCGTCATAAACCAGAAATAATGAGACACCAAGGATCATGTAGGCTATATGTGGGGTTGGCTATACACCATTGCATGAAAGCCCTTTTGTAAATAAACTTAACATAGATGTTGACAGTCATTTTTATAGTTGATCCTACCTTACTAGGTTTGCACCTGAACTATAATAAGCACTTGACTAATTATTCAAGCAAGAGTGACTATTTCATCATAGCCTTTCAGATTCCATACCATAACCATCTTTAGTTTCATAAGTTATACGGTAATGATCTACAGTCAATTACTCACTGTCCAGAGCGATGGCGATTATAATCGATTCTTACCCAGCTGGGGATAAAATATCGCACACTCGCCCGACACATCTCCGACCATGGCTGTCGTAAGCTACCACTCAGGGAACTTGAGAACACAACGCGCGGGACAGCCATGGGCCCTTGTACACCGGGGTTATCTCAGTGCCATGTCGCTCAAGCTATAGCTGCCACGGTCATGCCAGGTCAATCAGGCCCCGCCTGCCCTTGGACCATGCCAGGTTGCTCAGAATAGTTGCCCATGGTACAGCTGAGGCCCTGAGTGTTAGGCGTCAACATCTCCATCACCGGCTCGAATAACCTTACTCGCCTTCATGGGAGGTACTCCGACCTACTCCGTTAAGTGATTGATGCGTACAATTTGACTGAAGGGACAATTCCCGAACGGGTCCTATGCGACACAGACGGGAGACTACTAGCACATAGAACCCATGCTCTGCTGCTCTTACATCCCGCCCGGTTCCAATTCATTACCACATGGTTATCTCCATGATAGCACTAGGCTAGTCATGAGCAGTATCCACCTATATGCGAGAGACAGGAAATCACCCCGACTTTTACCGGTCTAAGCAAGGCTAAGCATGTAATGTGCCTAACCCTAAACAGGGATGTCAAGATATTATTTGCAGTGGACATGGTATAGTAGTAATGCAATCAACGGTAGCAATCAATTCCTATAAACCTAATGCAACAATCATTATATCAATTTATTTGTAATCCATTTGCAAACCGTAGGAGTTAAATGCTCCGGGGCTTGCCTCTTTCGAAGTCAGACGGGCGGTGATCTTGGCACTCAGGCAGTTCTTCGGTGTCGGCCCCTTCGGTCTCCTCGGGCAGGGTCTCCTCCTGGCTTAGCTCTTCTTGCTGCGGCGGCTTTTGGGTCTCTTCTGCCGATCCTATATGATGCATGAACGCGTATAAATAGGATGAATGCACATGGAATGCTTAGGTGATGCAACAAGGTTATCGACAATCAAGATATAAGCACATGTCACCTACTTCATTTTCTTCAACAAGGTAGTCCACATATCCAATGATTTTGAAAGATCTTGGCTTCTAACCTTTCTAACCATCCTAATTAGCCAATTAAGACACTTAATCGTTACACATTGCCTACTTATTTATTTTATTCATCACCTATTTGCTTGCCCAAATAATCCATTTAAACATGCCTATAACAGTAACCCATCACAAACAGTTTCAGAAAATCTACAAAAAATACTTTAAGTTAATAACATGTAATCTTGCCCACTGTCCAAATTTCAAGTCATTTGGACTTAAACACTATTCTCTATGAAAAAGACAAACAACATGCTGAAAAGGTGCTTTGAACTACACATCCTATCAAAAGTGTCAAACAACAGATTTCATATTTTTTCTTCTGAACTTCTTAGTACAAGAGCAGTCTACAAAAATATCAGGTTCATATCATTTATATTTTAATTACTAAAAATCATACGAGAAAACAACATTTAACCATTTTAAATGTTACTGCTAAAATTATTCACAAACATCTTCATATTATATTTTTCCCAGAAACTACTTATCCATACAAATCTAACAAAATTAGAATCACATTTTTCTGAGCTACACAGATTTAGTTATCCATTTCTAAGTTAATAGCCAAATCCTAAATTAATTTAAACTGCATACAAAAATATCACAATATATGCATTTAATATTTTTAACAGGTGGCTCTAAACATTTCTAGCATAACAAAATTTGTTTCATAGCATTTGGACTTAAAATGAGACTTGTCACACCCGATTTTAAGGATAAAACCGAATGCTAACCATATGTGTGCCCACGACGTCAAATCACACATACAGTGATAAAACAAGGTAGATACCAAAAGTTGTGCTTTATTACATAGCGATAATTAAACATTACAACAAGACTTACAAGTCTTGAACAGGTACCCAACGGAAACGGTAAACTAATCTTCAGGAGAACGCCACGATTCCACAGGGACGTTGACTGGTGAACCTCAACCTTCAGCTTCTTGAAACTCTCCATGGTCCTCTTTCTTTCTAGACTCCTTTATCTGGTACCCATCCGGATTTTCATTGATAGTGAAACAAGCGTAAGCGCACCATGCTTTGCAAGTATAACTCAGGGGTTTATGAAGGCTCAAAGGCTTGACTTGGTTTGACTGCGGTTAGCCATTTTAGTTGGTCATATTTTATTATACCTGAATCACTACTTTAGTGAATAAACCATCCCAAGTGTAAAGTATCTTTAATCAGGATTAATATCATTCCCAAAGGATTCCAGGTAGTACCCAATCATAAAGGATCCAGGTCGCTCGTGTCCGTGAGCACGGCTGTTATAACAGTTTGGTCAAACTCTGCAGAGTGTGTACAACTTTACCCGTGAGTCGTGATTCCCAAATGCCAGGGTTAATTACTCCCCATATCACATCTACCAAGGATGTGCGGCAGGGTCTCACTACAAAGCCTTTCCAAAGACGCCCTAACAAGTCATAGCCGCTGAGGTTTCAGTCTCCCAGAGTTATAGACACCTTCCCTTAAGGTGACACTCCAAAATCACACATTGCCCACCCTAGCAGGACAGGGCCCATAAGCTACATGGTACCCCCCTCTTGCCCTTTCGGTAAGCTACAGACGAGCTAGAACAAATCTAAGTAATTAGCTAAGATCAGAGCCATGTGATCCTCATGGTTGTACGGTAAAATCCTGGGTTGCCGCTTTAGGATAGAGTCCTCCAAACCATGTTGCTAAAAAGCATCATTTTAATCACATTGCATAAATCATTAATCAAATTAATTAATTAATCTTGGTTATGCGCGGAAGCATCTATCCAAACATGCATACCAACCCATAGGATACAAGGATATATGGTACAAGGTAAACTAGGTAAAGTCCTTATAAGCTTTCAATATTAGACACATTCATAAATGAATTATTAAATATTGAATAGGTACAAGGATTTCCTTTGTTACACTTGCATGTCTCAATCCTTAGCTTATTGCTGATCTTCAAGTCCAATCACTTGCTTCTCGATAAACATGAAGAGATTACACCCTAAACGCGGACAATATCACCATACAAGTCTCCAATTCAATCACTACAAGCAAACAATTAATAATCTATTAGAACAGTACAGCAAACAGTGCTAAAACAAGATAAAAAAAACTTCTAAAACTATTCTCTACGCATTTCTACGAACACGTGAGCTCAAGAATCACTCTAATTGGAGTTTTAAATCAAAAGTTATGCTCAAAACAAGGTTCAATGACACTTTTGTAAATAAACAGAAGTCATTTTTGAATTAAAACAAATCATTTTTGCCTTTACTACTGCGCAATATGGACGGCGGCCACTATTACCGGAAAGTACAGGGGCTTAAGCGAATAAAAACTTGGCTGTTTAGAACTGGAGTGGATTGCGGGTTAATTCCGGGAAACGATGAGGGTTTTTCTGCAAAGTGGCGCTGGTGTGGACGGTTGACTGGGTCTCGGGCTGACGTGGCAGCCACGCGGCGCTGCGCGAATGGTCAGTCCACCACGTGGACGTGGACGCGCAAGTGGTGGACATGTGGACTGAGTCCACGAGTGACTCGGTGGACCGGTTACACCGCGAAGAGGTATCTTCTAATCCTGGCCCTCGATCTAGAAACGGACGGCTCTGGGCGATTAGGCGAGAGGCCGGCCGGAGAGGCAGCGCTTCTGCGGCGGCACCATAGTCGCCGGTGGCCAAGCACGGCGGCGGGCCGCCGGAACAACGATCTAGACAACCCTAGACCAACCAAAACCACCAGAAGGGTCACCGGGACCGTGCGAACTCGCGAGAAAAGTCTAGAGGGGGTGGAGATCACCGGAGCAGCGCACCCATGCAGCGGCGCCATGACTGGAGATCTCGGAGCTCGGGGTTTAGAGCATTCTAGCGCAACTAAACGAAAGGAAAGGCATGGGGAGGAAGAGGGAGTTACCGCGGGCTCGATTTTGCCGACGAATCGAAGACCTGAGCCGCGGAGAACGAGTGGCGAAGGGAGGGGTGCGTTCAGTGAGAACGAAAAGGAGAGGAGAGGGTTCGGCTGGGGTTTTATAGGGCGTGGAGGGGCTCGGTAGGAGTGGGCGACACGACTGTTATGGCTGAGGCATCAAGGCGCGGCTTCAAGGCCCCTTGATGGCCCTCATTCACTCGGCCGAGTGATGGCATTGGATTAATGGAGTGGTCGGGGACGCTGGTTCGGTGGGGAAGAAAGGGGAGACGCTGACATGCGGACCCCATGGTGCAGAGATAGAAAGGAGAGGCGCGGGCGGGGCCAATTCGGCTGACAAGCTGGGCCTGCTGCGCAGTGAGTCAAGGGGGAGGGCGTGCGGGCGAGCAGGCCAACGCGCTGGGCCGTGCAACGCCTTTGCGCGCTCATAGGAGGAGGGGAGATGGGCCACTGGCACTTGAGCGCACGCGGGCGATGAGGAGAGGGAGTGGGCTGCAGGCGGGCCACCTTGCCTAGCTAGACCAAGAGCAAAGCGAGAGATGGAAGGGAGTGGTGAGATCAGGCCGGGCCGGATCTACAGGTGGGCTAGATAGGAGGAATGGGTGAGAGAGTTTAAAAAAAAGATTTTCATTTTCTAAAGCTCCAAACTTTGTTCAAATTCAAATTTGCATTTGAATTTGAACCCAACCAATCTATCCTACACTCAAAACAAAATATTATGCACCGGCATGAATGCAACAAAAATGTTTCTAAGCTCTAGGGTTTGTTTAATTAATGAAAAAATATTATTTGACCTATGTTAAATGCTCAAATTTATTACTAATTAGGAAAATTAAATTTAGGGTGTTACAAACCTACCCCCCTTAGCATGAATCTCGTCCTCGAGATTCGGACGATGATTCGAAGAGATGGGGATGCTCTGATCTGAGATCTTCTTCTCTTTCCCAAGTTGCCTCATCTTCTGAGTGTCGGTTCCATTGAACTTTGCACATCTTTATTATCTTACTTCTTGTGACTCTTTCAGCTGTTTCCAAGATCCTCACTGGATACTCTTTATAGGAGAGATCTTCCCGAATATCGAGCTCATCTAAAGGTAACTGTTCCTCAGGTACCCTTAAACACTTCTTGAGCTGAGACACGTGAAAGACATCATGTACACCAGACAATCTCTCAGGTAGCTCTAACTGATAAGCTACTTCTCCTCTTCTAGCAAGGATTTTGAAAGGTCCCACATACCTAGGAGACAATTTCCCTTGGTATGAAACCTCTTGACTTTTCTCATGGGTGATACTTTGAGATATACATAGTCACCTACTTTAAACACCAAATCTCTTCTTCTAGTAACAACATAACTCTTTTGGCGAGATTGCGCAACTTTCAAGTTTTCTCTCATTGTGTGTACTTGCTTTTCTGCCTCTTTCAGAATTTCCGGTCCGAAGACATGGCTTTCGCCCGATTGGTTCCAGAATAATGGTGTTCTACACTTTCTGCCATATAGCACTTCAAACGGTGCCATCTTAGACTTTTATGGTAACTATTGTTGTAAGAGAATTCTGCGAAAGGTAAACTCTTATCCCAACTTGTCCCATATTGCAAAGCACAAGCTCTTAACATATCCTCTAAAATCTGATTTGTTCTCTCTGTTTGCCCATCCGTCTGCGGATGATAGGCTGAGCTGAAATTCAACTTTGTATCCATAGACTCATGTAGTTTCCGCCAAAAATGAGACGTGAACTGTGTTCCTCTATCAGAAACAATCTTCTTTGGAATGCCATGCAGACATACAATCCTTTCCATATATAACTCTGCCAACTTTGCACCAGTATAGGTGGTCTTGACAGGAATGAAATGTGCTACTTTAGTCAATCGATCCACGATTACCCAGATAGAATCATATCCTCTTTGTGTACGGGGTAAACCTGTTATGATGTCCACACCAACTTCTTCCCATTTCCATTCAGGTATCTTCATAGGTTGGAGTAAACCTGCTGGTCTCTGATGTTCTGCTTTTACTCTTTGACAGGTATCACACAATGCCACATATTCTGCCACTTCTCTTTTAAACCATACCACCAATATCTTTCTTTAAGATCAAGATACATTTTTGTGCTCCCTGGGTGTATGGAATAAGATGAATTATGAGCTTCTCTCAAAATAGATTCTCTAATTGATTTCACATCTGGCACACATATTCTTTTGCCAAACCAGATTGTTCCCTGTTCATCCATATGAAATCCAGGGGTTTTGCCAATTACAATTCTTTCAGCAATATCTATGATTTTCTCATCATCAAGCTGTCCTTTACGAATTTCTTGTTCCAGAGTAGGCTCTACTACCAACTCCATAGTATTAGCCACAATAACCAAATTAAGATGTTTGAATTCATCACACAATTCCTTGGGTAACTGAGTAGCATAGGCCATGTTGACATAACTCTTTCTGCTAAGAGCCTATGCCACGACGTTGGCTTTTCCAGGATGGTAATGCAGTTCAAGATCATAATCTTTAATTAATTCCAACCATCTTCGTTGCCTTAAGTTAAGATCTGACTAAGTGAATATATACTTCAGACTCTTGTGATCTGTATAGATGTCACTCTTATGCCCAATCAAGTAGTGTCTCCATATCTTGAGAGCATGTACCACTGCTGCTAACTCTAAATCATGGGTTGGGTAGTTCAACTCATGTTTTCTCAACTGCCTTGATGCATAAGCAACAACTCTGCCCTCTGCCTTCTCATAAGAACACAACCAAGATCTTGACGTGAAGCATCACAATAAATAGAGAAGCTTTTAGTGATATCAGGCATGATGAGCACTGGTGCAGAGGTTAATCTTTTCTTTAACTCCTCAAAACTTGCTTGGCATTCCTTAGTCCACACAAACTTGGCATTCTTTACTAACAAAGATGTCATAGGTTTCACAGTCTTTGAGAACCCTTCAATGAATCTTCTGTAGTACCCTGCCATTCCGAGAAAACTACGGATCTGACTCACATCTTGAGGCGGATTCCAGTTCAATACATCCTTGACTTTGTTAGGATCCACTGCTACACCACCATTTGAAATGACATGGCCAAGGAAAGATACTTCCTTCAACCAGAATTCGCATTTGCTGAATTTTGCATAAAGTTGATGTTCTCTGAGTTTCTGTAACACAAGCCTCAAATGCTCTTCATGTTCTTCTTCATTCTTGGAGAATACCAGAATGTCATCAATGAATACCACCACAAATTTATCAAGATATTCCATAAACACTTTGTTCATCAGATACATGAAGTAAGCTGGTGCATTGGTTAACCCAAAGGACATAACTGTATATTCATAAAGCCCATAACGTGTTGTGAAAGCAGTTTTGGGTATATCTGATGGACGAATTCTCAACTGATGATACCCTAAACGAAGATCAATCTTGGAGAATACACATGCACCTCTCAACTGATCAAACAAATCATCAATTCTTGGCAACGGGTATTTATTCTTGATGGTTACCTCATTAGAGATCTGTAATCTACACACATTCTCTGTGTTCCATCTTTCTTCTCAACTAACAAAACTGGTGCTCCCCAGGGTGAAGAGCTAGGACGTATGTAACCCTTATCCTGTAGTTCTCTTATTTGCTTCTTAACTTCCTCTAATTCATTTACTCCCATTCTGTATGGTTTCTTTGCAATTGGTGTAGTCCCAGGTAAAAGATCAATTATGAACTCAACATCATGTTCAGGTGGCATACGTGGCAAATCATCTAGAAATACATCTGGAAATTCATTCACTATTCTGATATCTTCAAGTTTAACACTTTTCATCTGATTGACCGTAACAATCTCAGGTTCAGGCGAGATACCTTTGAATTCAACTTCCTCACCAGACATAGATGTCAAGAGTATGAAACTATTTCACCACGAACGACTGCTTTTCGTGGTCTTAACCAATCTCTTCCAAGAATCATATCAATCCCTGACGTTTTCAACACAAAAGGATTTGCCATAAATTTTACCCCCCTTATTTCAAGACTTACAGTGGGGCATTTATGAGTAGCTTGTACTTCCCTTCGGTGAACTAACTAACATGTGCTTCTTCAGTGCACACACTGGCATAATATGTTTCTTTACAAAAGAATGAGCAATGAAGAGTGTGAAGCTTTTGAATCAAACATCACTGTAGCTGGATTTGAATTCACCAGAGTGTACCAACTACAACATCTGAAGTTTCACTGACTGCTTTTGCATTCAAACAGTTCACTCTTCCTTGAATGAAATTGTGCTGCCCTTGCTTCTTTTACCAAGTTGCCGTGATTTCACTTGATCATTCTTACCCTTGCCTTGCACCTTGCGTGTCAGACATTTATTGGATAATGACCAGATTTACCATATGTTGGGGAAAAGGACCCTCGACAAAAACGCCGCCCGATATGGTGCCAAGATCAACCTTCGCTTGGTCTTTGTGTCCTCGCGAGGTCCCCCTCCTTTCGGGGTCAATTTCCTAACCTTCGAACGTGAGTTCGACCCTCGATGCTCCCTTTTTGCACTCCCTACAGGTTAAGGCTCCGCGGCACGACAGGCGACCTTCGCCGGGTCCCAAGGTCACAGCGGACCAAGCAAGCGACGAAGGCGCGTTGGCCCGAAGGTGAGCGGAGTCGAAGGTCAGTGAGCACAGCCAAAGGACAAACCTTCGGCCCTCTCTCCCGAAGGCAAGTAAAGCCGAAGGTCCTACAGACGGCGAAGGAGCGCGGGCCCAAGGGCGAGCACGGCCGAAGGTCAAATCTCCGCCCCCCTCTCTGAAGGTGAACGGAACCAGGTGGCAGCGCATTGGAGGGGGGCCGATTAGGTTTCCCGCTTCAGCTGTGTGTTTACATTTTTGCCCTCCCTCCCTGCGTGGAGGTGAGGAATCTTTCCTGTACCCTTTTGTAATTTGGCCCGCGTCCCTTGGCATTCCCTATAAATACCAGGGGATGAACAGTGTAAAGCGGGGGTTTTTCGTGGGGATCAGTACTCCACAACATTGATTGAGTTCAAAACCTTCACTTCCGCTTTACTTCCGACGCTTGGCCACCTTCGTCGTTCACTCTGTGCAAGTGCGGGGGTTCGACAAGTGTGTTACCAACAGTTTGGCGCCGTCCGTGGGGATTGGCGAGAATTTCGGAATGGCAGGAAACAGGAGGCGCGCCACAGCAAGGGATCGACGCGTCGCCAGTGAGGCAACGACGGTGGTTCCGCTCACCTTCGTTGCTGAGGAGATTGTGCAACCCTCGGGAGCAGAGGGTGCCACCCCAGAATTTGAAGCCCCGGGCCCCCAGGCCCGAGTGGAGGCACAGCCACACCGCCACACTTCGGGAGAAGGAGAGGAGAAGAAGAGAAGAGATGGGCCTCGAGGCCCTTGAAAGGCTTGAGGCTGAGCTGCAAGAGAAGAAGAGGCGCCTGGAAAGCTTGAGAGGCATAACCGATTGCGCTCGATCAGATAGAGGGCTGACGAGGCCAGGGAGCAGCTTCGCCGTATGGAGGAATCCCTCGCCCCAGTAGAAGCCGAAGCCGAAGGCTGGAATGATGAGGAGATACCCCCACTGCGACAGGGGAATGAGGAGCCGAACCAAGACAACCTTCGTCACCATCCACCACCCCCACCCCCTCCACCACCACCATACACCCGGAGCCATATCCCGTGAGACACCCAAACTTTCGCCAACTCTACCACAGATGAGAGAGAACAAAAACCTTCGCATTCAGCGAAGGCATCAGCAACACCAAATGCCGTATGATTCAAAGTCACCACTCTCCCAACACTCCAAACCCAGCCCTGGCCACCATGTTACAATCCACAAAACCTACCTCACTATGATGGACTTTCCGACCCTCGCCAATTCATCATGAGCTACGAAGTAGCAGTTGCCCCCGCAGCAGGCGGGATGAATCAACAATGGCAAAATCCTTTGTCATCATTCTGCGAGACATCGCAAAAACATGGTACAGCAACCTCCGCCCCGGAACTGTGGATTCCTGGGCCACCCTCAGAGACAACTGTGCACAAATTTCAAGGGCATCACTCCAGCCCCGTCAAACCCCATCGAATTGTTCAATTGCAAGCAAGAAGAGCGCGAGCCGCTCCAAGATTACTGGCGGAGGTTTATTCAAATCAGAGCAAGAACCCCGGGCATATCCGACGAGGCTGTCATCCTCGCTGCAGTCAGCGGCCTCCGCCCGGGCCCGTGCTCTTCGAAATTTGCTCGGAAACCGGCAAATACAATCGAAGAATTGCACGAGACAATGGAAAGATACTGTAGAGCAGACATGGACTTCCGAGCGAAGTCTGATGCTCGGAGGTCTCAGCAGAGGCCACAGCCGAGGCCCCAACCGAGAGAAGGTAACCTTCGCCAAGAGCAAAACAACGTCAGTGCAATCAACAAAGCAACAAATTATGAAGATCAAAGACGGGACGCTCAACCTCCGAGCAGCCAAGCCCCGCAGGGTTGCCACCTCCGCCGAATCAGCGGTACCAGCAGCGAGATCCTGCCAAAATGTATTGTCACTTCTGTGGAATGGGAAAGGGGCACACAACAAAGCAATGCGAATGCTTCGCCAAGGGAAAAGAATACCAGGAATCCAGGAAAGCTGCTTCGTCAGACTCCCGAACCATCAACCACACAAGGAAACCAAGTTTCCACCCACCAAATCCCCCATACCACTATACCCCCATAAACTACGGCCTACCTTCGCAACAACCCACTTACACTCATCACCCACTCTACAACCAAACCTCTTATCAGCCAACCACCATCCCACAACGCCAAAATCCACCTTACACAGTCACATACCCAACAACCCCCAAAACCAAATTCCAACAACCCACCAAGCACCAACGCTCTGCCACCACCACCGCCAATCCCCGCGTTACCAGCACCACAACCTGTCAAAGCCGAAGCCCCGAGCCAAACGACCATCAACAATCCAACTTCAACCTTCGGTGTGATTCTAGCTATCACCGGAGGTTCAAATGAGGACCATGGTAACAAACGGCAGAGGAAGGAACATGCCAGACGAGTTCACCACGTGGCCATCGAAGGACCACATAGATTCGGTCGTTGGTCTCACATCCCCATAACCTTCGATTCCAGTGACATGAAGCTAAGAGATTACCCTCACACAGATGCTATGGTGATCGAAACCAACCTCGCTGGGTGGACTGTCACCAAAATACTGGTCGATACAGGAAGCTCCGCTGACATCTTGTTCGCTTCAACCTTCGACAGCATGAAGCTTGACAGGAACCTTCTGCAACCTGCTGACAACCCCCTATACGGCTTCGGTGGTCAACAAGTGAGAGCCGTCGGAAAAATTTCTCTGCCCGTGACCTTCGGCGACCAAATCAACTGCAGGACTGAGCACATAATATTTGATGTCGTCGACATGTTCTACCCATACAATGCCATTTTTGGCCGAGGGGTCACAAACGCGTTCAATGCGGTCATCCATCCCGCGTACCTATGCATGAAGCTTCCCGCTCCGAAGGGTGTGGTCGCAGTATTTGGGGACCAAGACATTGCAAGGGCAGCTGAAGGGAACGTAGCCCGGGCAACGCAATGTACACAATTGTCAAAAGCTCAAACCCCGGTATCAGCGACGAGGGTGAAGTCTGCAATGACAGAGTGAAGGCAGCGCCAAAGGAGGAAACCAAACAAGTCCAACTCTTTGAGGGTAACACCGAGAGAAAGGTGATCATCTCAGCCAATCTAGACCCTCAATCAGAAGGCAACCTCGTCACCTTCCTCAGAGAAAATTCCGACACCTTCGCTTGGTCCGCAGAAGACCTAAAAGGAGTCAACAGATCAATGATCGAGCATAGCCTGAACATCAAAACAGGCTATCGCCCAATCAAACAAAAGCTTCGCAAGATGTCAGAAGAAAGAAAGGAGGCAGCGAAGGCTGAGGTAAAAGGCTTTTGGACGCAGGCGTCATTCGCCCAGTCAAATACCCAACTTGGCTCTCAAATGTGGTCCTAGTCCAGAAGAAGAACAAAAAATGGCGAATGTGCGTGGATTTCACTTGCTTGAACAAAGCCTGTCCGAAGGATGACTTCCCCCTCCCAAACATAAGCACCCTGGTCGACAGAGCGGCAGGTTGCCAAATGCTATCCCTCCTCGATTGCTTTTCAGGCTATCACCAGATTTGGATGCATGAAGAAGACGAGGAAAAAACAAGCTTTATCACACCCTCGGGCACCTTTTGCTTCCGAAGGATGGCAGAAGGTTTGAAAAATGCAGGCTCAACCTTCGCTCGCATGACCTCCGAAGTTTTCAAGGATGAGCATGCTGTCTCTGCCTATGTCGACGACCTAGTTGTCCAGAGTGAACTAAAAGAGAACCACATACCAGACTTATCGAGGGTATTCAGCAACCTCCGGTCCGCCGGACTGAAACTAAACCCAGAAAAAATGTGTTCGGGGTGAGCGAAGGTAAATTGCTAGGTTGCATCGTCTCAGCCAGAGGAATCGAAGCTAACCCTGAGAAGATTGATGCCATCATGAACATGGAACCTCCGGCGACCAAGAAAGCAGCTCAGCGTCTAACCGGTCGTTTAGCAGCACTTAGCAGATTCATCTCAAGATCCGCAGAGCGAGGGTTACCCTTCTTTGAAACACTCAGAAGCAACGCTCCATTCAACTGGGGTCCCCAGCAGCAAAAGGCCTTCGAGGAGTTGAAAAAGTATCTGACCAGCTTGACTGCCCTAACCAGCCCAAGCAAGGGAGACTTATTGTTACTCTACGTCGCAGCTTCGCCACACGCAGCAAGCGCAGTCCTCATCAAGGAGCTCCGCAAAAACAACAAAACCAGACAAGCCCCAATCTACTATGTTTCAGAAACCCTCGAAGGCCCAAAGAGAAATTATTCGGAGCTTGAGAAAATAGCATACGCCGTCGTCATGGCATCAAGAAAGCTCAAGCACTATTTCCAGGCGCACGAGATCCACGTACCTTCGTCGTACCCTCTCGAGAACATTTTCAAAAACAACGAAGCAGTTGGAAGAATAGCAAAATGGGCAGTCGAGCTTAACAGTTATGCTGTAACCTTCGTTGGCAGAACAGCGATCAAATCACAAGTGCTGGCTGATTTCATAGCAGAATGGACACCCGACCCTCGCCCCGGTGAGCTGCTGCAGGACCAGTTTTGGATCGTTTACGTCGATGGGCCTGGGGTGCAACTGGAGCCGGTGCCTCGGCCATTCTAATCTCGCCTTCCGGGTCGAAGCTGAGATACGCACGAAGGCTTGACTTCAAATGCACAAACAACTCCGCTGAATATGAAGCTGTGATTCTGGCACTTTCAAGGCTGCGATCGTTATCAGTCCGAAGGGCACTCATCAACACAGACTCTCAAGTCATTGCGGGGCACATTGAAAAGGACTACAAAGCAAAAGATCCAGAGCTCCAAAAATATTTTCAACATGTCCGAAGGTTAGAATCCTTCTTCCTCGGCATAACTGTAAAAGCAATATCAAGGACCGAAAACAGCGAGGCAGATTGCTTAGCCAAAGCAGCCGCACAGCAGCTACAGCTTCCACCGGACGTGTTCTACGAGGTTACCACTCGGTCAGCCTTCGAAGCTCCGAAATCAGCATCAAGCTAATCAGCGCAATTCAGTGCGAAGATTGGAGAGCACCTATCATGGCCTACATCAAAGGACTCCATGAACCCAGCTCAAAAGAAGAAGAGAACAGACTAAAGCAAAGAGTGCGAGGGTACAAGATTGTGGATAACACCCTATTCAAGGCTTCGGTAACCTCACCTTGGCTCAAGTGCGTGTCACAGTCCGAAGGTAATGACATTCTCAAACTCATCCACGAAGGTATATGTGGTCGTTTCGCACAATGGCCCGAGGGCACTAGTAGGAAAAGCTTTTCGGCAAGGCTTCTACTGGCCAACATCATTAAGAGATGCGGAAACCATCGTCAAGCATTGCGAAGGTTGTCACTGATGGCAAAAAACCAAAACGCTCCAGGGGCACCCACAACCCTCATATGCCCAACCTACCCCTGCAAAGGTGGGCGATGGATCGTGTAGGCCCGTTACCGACAGCTCCAGGGAACCTTCGCTAGCGTGTGGTAGCTGTGGAATACTTCACAAAATGGATTGAAAACAAGGCCACTATCCTCCATCACTTCCCACGTAGTAAAAAAGTTTTTCTGGCAACAAATAGTCTGTCGCTTTGGAGTTCCGCAGCATCTAACCGTCGACAACGGCACTCGTTTGACAACGAGGTCTTCAAAGAATTCTGTGCACAAATTGGGACAATGTTATGCTTCGCCTCCGTCCGACACCCGCAATCCAACGGCCTGGTTGAAAGAGCCAATGCGACAATATTCCAAGCTATCTCCAAAAGCTGCAGGTAGACCCAAGGGTAAATGGGCCGATGATGAACTACCTTCGGTCACCTGGTCTCACAACACCTCAGAGTGCAGAGCAACAAATTCACTCCTTTCAAGCTGCTGTTCGGCGAAGAAGCGGTGCTTCCAGAAGAGCTAAAATACGGATCGCTCAGAAACAACCCTCGCATCTGACGAGCAAGCCCAATCGCTCGATAAAGACTTACTGAAGAAGCAAGATGCAATGCAGTGCACAACCTTCGCAAGTACCAAGAAAGAAACCAGAAAATGGAGAGATAAAAAGATCAGAATCAAAGATTTGCAGAAGGGTGACCTCGTCCTCATCAGAAAACAAAACGCCAGCTTGGCAGGAAAATTTCAGCCCAAGTGGACAGGTCCATACTGGTTGTGGAAAGCAACCGTCCTGGCTCTTTCCACCTCTCCGACAGCGAGGGTAACATCCTACCTCACACTTGGAACATCGACGACCTTCGCAAATACTACCCATAGCGGGGCCCTACCGAGCCCTCGCAAGTTGTAATTTATCTTCGCTTTTCATGTTTCCTTTTCTATGAATGTAGCCAAACAAAGGAGCTGCACTCTTTTTCCTTACGAAGGGGCGTAAGGTTTTTTAACGAGGTAGTATCCAAAGCATTAATACAGATTAGAACCCCCAAAAAAGTAAATCTCCAAACCTCTACTCCCAAACATCGAAAAGCGGGTCTCTCTCAAGAGCGCTACATTCGATGAAAACCTGCTAAGATTGCTTCGAAAAACATTCCTTTCCTTTCAAAGCAAACTTCACCTCCGCCTAAGATAAGGGGAGAAAGTCGAGCACCCTGGCACAAACACAGGGGCTCGCAAAAAAGCAAACTTCACCTCCGCCTAAGATAAGGGGGGAAAGTCGAGCACCCTGGCACAAACGACAGGGCTCGCAAAAAAGCAAACTTCACCTCCGCCTAAGATAAGGGGAGGAAAGTCGAGCACCCTGGTCACCAACGACAGGGGCTCACAAAAAAGCAAACTTCACCTCCGCCTAAGATAAAGGAGGAAAGTCGAGCACCCTGGCACAAACGACAGGGGCTCGCAAAAAAGCAAACTTCACCTCCGCCTAAGATAAGGGGAGGAAAGTCGAGCACCCTGCACAAACGACAGGGGCTCGCAAAAAGCAAACTTCACCTCCGCCTAAGATAAGGGGAGGAAAGTCGAGCACCCTGGCACAAATGACAGGGGCTCGCAAGAAGCAAACTTCACCTCAACCCAGCGGGAGAGGCGCGAAGTCTAAAAAGTCAAGCACCCTCGCAAACGCGCCAGGGGCTCCCAAGAAGAAGCAAACTTCACCCCCCGCCAAAAATGAGAGGAGGCGCGAAGTCCAAAAAGTCAAGCACCCCCGCAAAGCACAACAGAAGTCCATCACGAGAGCAAATCGCGAGCCTCGCTAAAAGAAAAAGGGGGCGTCGCTGTTTCTTCAAAACAAGCTCATCACGAGAGCAAATGCGCGAGCCTCGCTAAACAAAAAAGGGGGGCGTCTGCTGTTTCTTCAAAACAAGCTCACGAGAGCAAATGCGCGAGCCTCGCTAAAAGAAAAAGGGGGCGTTTTTGAGTTTTTCAAAACAAGCTCACGAGAGCAACGCGCGAGCCTCGCTAAAAAGAAAAAGGGGGCGTCGCTGTTTTTTCAAAACAAGCTCACGAGAGCAAACGCGCGAGCCTCGCTAAAAAGAAAAAGGGGTCGTCGTTGTTTTTTCAAAACAAGCTCACGAGAGCAAACGCGCGAGCCTCGCTAAAAAGAAAAAGGGGGCGTCGCTGTTTTTCAAAACAAGCTCACGAGAGCAAACGCGCGAGCCTCGCTAAGAGGAAGGGGGCGTCGCTGTTTTTTTCAAAACAGGCTCACGAGAGCAAATGCGCGAGCCTCGCTAAAAGAAAAGGGGGCGTCGCTGTTTTTTCAACAAGCTCACGAGAGCAACGCGCGAGCCTCGCTAAAAGGAAAAAGGGGCGTCGCTGTTTTTTCAACACAGCTCACGAGAGCAAACGCGCGAGCCTCGCCAAAAGGAAAACGGCGGCGTCGCTGTTTTTTCAAAACAAGCTCACAAGAGCAAATGCGCGAGCCTCGCTAAAAGTAAAACGGGGCCTCGCTATTAAACAATATAAAGAAACATTAAATAGTGCAGCAAACATGGCACCAACCCATACTTTTTTCTCATACTGTTACAAAGTAACGTTACAACAACAAACATATAAAAAATAAAAATCTTTACAAGGAACCATCGCTCCCTTCAATCAACATCAAATCACCAGAGCCCTCGCTAACCTCCTCGAACTCCGGCTCCGCCACAACAATAGGTCCCCACACAAAAGGAGCTGCCGGAACAATCGGCAGCTCACCAGGCAAAACCCTCGCCCGATACATATATGTACGATGTACTTCATCCACATCCGTAGGTTCCTCCTTCGGAACCACCAGCGATCCGTCGGGACCCACTTCAAGCTTACTTCGCCCAAACAAATAATCCAACGCACTACTATCATCAATATCATCGTCTAAAGCAACTTGCGAACACGAAGACGGACCAAACAAATAGCGCATAGCTTGACGATCAGTAAAGTCCGCCTCGCGCCAAAAGCTGCTCGACCTACTATTCTTCAAATCGTACCTTCGCACCTTTGACCACCAAAAACGCTCGAAGGTCAACGAAGGATGTTTTAACTTTGCACGGGCCCACGACTAGCCAGTTATAAAAGTATCCTGGTAATTAAGCGTCAGTGGGTCACATCAAATACTTCTAACACGGTTCCGTCAGGAACCTGCATTGCATAAATACCGAAAAGTATCTCAGCATCCCCAAGTTTTTACAAGCATCGCAACCATTACAAAAACCTCATCTATACAACTCCAAAACTTCACACCTGCTCGCTTCCGTCCAGCTCGCCCGTCTCGATCTCGCCAGTTACAACCTCCGCAACATCAGTGGTGCCTCCTCCGCAGCCACCTCTCGTTCGACACCTTCGCCGGAGACCGAGGCTTCCGCAGTCAACGCTTCAACCTCGAGCGGCGGAGCCTCTGCAGAGCAAGGAGCATCAGCCCCCGCGGAGCTCCCGCCAATTTCAACGGCCGCAGCCGGCGAAGGCATCGCCTCCCTACGAGCCTGTAAACACAAAAAACAAAATGAAAACACGAGTCAATACCAAGCCCATAATCATTGAAATAACGCCAAAAATGAACTTCAACAACACAAACCTGACGAGTTGCATCGGCAGCCTCCTCGAAGGCAAGAGCTCGGCCGCCGCCAGCAATCCAAAACTTGCGAAGCAACCGCATCGCACAGTTCCGGACCTCGGCATCATCAGCCTTCATTTGCCGCACTTCATCAACGGTCGGAAAAATATGGTTGGGTTTCTTAACTTTTCGAAGGTGCTCGCAGTCCGCTTGACGGAGGGTTCCAGCCATCGCCAACGCACCGGCATACCCACCAAAATCAGCCGCATTCCCGACCAACGAGCTAAACACATCCAACTCGTTGCTTAACCAACCTTCGAAAGCCTCTGCGCTGACTGTAGGAAGTGGCTCCCCGACTGAACCTCCGGCTTCAGTCAAGCATGTGTCTATCTTAGCTTAAACCCTAGATAGACTATCACGCCAAGCCTCGGCCTGGGTTGCCACCTCCGTTGACAACTTTTCTGCGCGCTCGTTTGCAGACGCCAAGTCTTTATCTTTTTGCCGTCCTGCAGCGAGGAGCTCCGCGCTGGTCCTCGCAGCCTCATGCGCTTCTTTCTTCAACTTCTCAGCCTCCTCTAAGGCAGTTTTCAGCTCCGCATCCTTGTCCTCCAAGCTCTGGCGAAGCTCCTTGTTGGTTTTCTGCGTGTCTTTCAATCGGTCGTTCAGATAATTAGATTGTAACTAGACCTTCAACGCGCCGACCGGTTGAGGAGCATCAGCTCAGCCACCTTCACATCAATATCATCATGAATATTATCCAAGGGCTCGCTAGCGAGCCGAAGCTCCACTTCCGGCAGACAGACCCGGTTAAACACGCGACCCAGGAATCGCCTTTCCTCCGGAGAGCATGGCAAACGAGTCGCCTGAAGGTCCGCGCTCCTGTACAGATGGGTCGCCGGTCGTAGTAACGCAAGCTCCTTCACGTAGTAAGGAAGGCTTGTCCGGCTGGCTTCGCCATATGGCCTCTTTCCAGGCACCGGGTCCGATTCACGGTCACCATAATTTCGGATCCCTCGACCCAAATGTGCGTGCCGGCGTAATCGGGCAGTGACCCTCGCCGAGGGCTCTCTCCCTCCAGATCCCGCAACACTTCTTCAACATCTTTGGCAGCCGCAGCAGCAACAGCACTGGACGAAGCTGTCCTTTTCCTCGGGTGTCCCCAATAGAAATGTCTTCATCGGAGTTATCCTCGCTGCCGGATGAATCGCTGCCCTCGCTAGATGACTCCTCTACCCCCCTTCCCTTCTCCTTTTCTTTCTCTTCCTTGTCGGTGTCTTCGGAGACGCTTCATCATCCGAGATCTGGATTAAAGCTCCGATACCCCCACGCGGGGCACCACTCCTCCAACCTTAGCAGAACCTCGGCCGCTCGAGGCAACGACCGAGGATGTGGAAGTGCCCGAAGCACCAACAACAGCTGCGACCTTCGTCGCCAACACCTTCCCCGGCCACCGGGACCGCCGCACCCGCGGCCACGACCCCTCTTCGGCCGAGAGACAACTCCCTCATCTCCCGCTTGCGGCACGCTTCCTCTTCTTCGGAGCATCTTCGCTCGACGGAGCGGGCTAGTTTGGATACTGAATGCCAAGAATGTCAAACAGTCTGTTAACCCGACCTTCGGCGCCCATCGCGCTATGTATAGCTTTATTTTCCAACGTTGACAATTTGCCAACTAACTCCTCCACCCACTGCTGCACGCGCTTTATATATAACCTCGAGCCCATCCTCTCGCCTGGGAAATTCTTGAAAACATTTGCCCAGACCTTGTTCAAATCAACCTTCGGTCTCTTCAACCCCTGCCCTGGTAGCAAGGGTCATCCTCAACCTCAAACCACACTTGTTTCTCGCGAAGAGGCCAGATCTTGGCGCAACAGTACTCTTCAACCAGGTCGCGGGCGCACTGAGAGCGCGAGACAACCCTCAAACAATCAACAGCCGCGTGTGCTTCGCCGTCCATTTTGGCCTCCGCACTTACATCCCCAAGAGGCGGGAGCTCACCACACAGCTCCGCCACATCACTGAGCTTGTAGTAAAACCAACTTTCCTGCCACAAACTGGTCCACTTGTTCTTCTGAGCTTGCACTGGCAACTCCGACCCAGCGCGGTGGCAGAATGTGTACACAGCAAATTGACCCAGACAACTTTACCCTTGCCACAATCAATCTTCCGAGGCTGCATGTGTACCCGATGAGTGCGAACAAAACCTTCGACGTTTGGAGCGATACCTTGGGAACGGCACGCCCACACATACACCGACATCTTCGTAAAACATGAAGGTGTCAGCTGATGAAACTTCAGGTTGAACCTTCGCAACACAGAGGCCACAAAGGAGTCGGCCGGGAAGCGAAGGCCAGCCGAAAAAAATCTTCAAACACTACAACTTCATCCGCATCCGGCTTCGGCACCGTCTCCCCGACGCTGGTCCTCGCCTTGCCCTCCTCGATCCAACCCCACCTAACATAAGACGCAATCTCCGATGCGCACACTCGGCTGAGCCCAAACTCGAAGGTAATCCCCTCTTCCGCCGAAACAGGGGAAGCAGCACGAGTAGTCTGCTTCAGCCTAGCCATCTCTCTAATCGCTAGCACCTTCACGCAGCGAACGCTGTCTCGACCCTCGCAGTCAAACTAAAACAAACCTTCGCTACAGGAAAATAGCAACAGCAGGGTGGCTAGGCGAACGAGGGCACGTCCTTTACCGCTCACCTACCCCTCCTATTTATAGACCAAGCGGCCGGCACTCCCGCGACAGTATCGGCACGACAATCGAAAAACGCGGTGCCCAAAAACGAAACGGGCCTCAACAGTACGAACTACAGTACAACGATACGGCCCAAAAGCAGCCCGCGGCGTCGCTGCCAAGGGTCCTTTTACGTTTTCCCATCCAAAATGCGCTGCTTGGGCCTAAAACTCCGTTCTTTAGATCCAAAGTAACGAGGGGCTACTGTTGGGGAAAAGGACCCTCGGCAAAAACGCCGCCCGATATGGTGCCAAGATCAACCTTCGCTTGGTCTTTGTGTCCTCGCGAGGTCCCTCCTTTCGGGGTCAATTTCCTAACCTTCGAACGTGAGTTCGACCCTCGATGCTCCCTTTTGCACTCCCTGCAGGTAAGGCTTCGCGCACGACAGGCGACCTTCGCCGGGTCCCAAGGTCACAGCGGACCAAGCAAGCGACGAAGGCGCGTTGGCCCGAAGGTGAGCGGAGTCGAAGGTCAGTGAGCACAGCCAAAGGACAAACCTTCGGCCCTCTCTCCCAAAGGCAAGTAAAGCTGAAGGTCCTACAGACGGCGAAGGAGCGCGGGCCCAAGGGCGAGCACGGCCGAAGGTCAAATCTCCGCCCCCCTCTCCGAAGTGAACGGAACCAGGTGGCGGCGCATTGGAGGGGGGCCAATTAGGGTTTCCGCTTCAGCTGTGTGTGTTTACATTTTTGCCCTCCCTCCCTGCGTGGAGGTGAGGAATCTTTCCTGTACCCTTTTGTAATTTGGCCCGCGTCCCTTGGCATTCCCTATAAATACCAGGGATGAACAGTGTAAAGCGGGGGGATTTTTCGTGGTGATCAGTACTCCACAGCATTGATTGAGTTCAAAACCTTCGCTTCCGCTTTACTTCCGACGCTTGGCCACCTTCGCCGTTCACTCTGTGCAAGTGCGGGGGTTCGACAAGTGTGTTACCAACACCATAAGTAAGGCATTTGTTATCTGTTGTAGCAGAGTATCTGAAGTATTATCCTTCATGGAGTGTACCAACAATTTGATCCTGACTAGGAACATAAATGTTGTTTTGCGGTCGTTGCAGCTGATCTTGATCATAACTCATGTGACTTGACTGATCTGGGCTGTTTTGCTGACAACTTTCTGGATAGGTGAGACGAGGACGGTTGTTGCACGCAGATTGCTGACTCTGAAGCTTTCTTTTTTCTCTTGAATCTCACAATGCTTATGCCGAGTAATAAAGCTTTATAACCAACAACTGAAAACTTTCAAAGATATGAGAGAAACAACTGATACTGCAATCCATCATAAGTCCTTCCAGAAATAGTTCTTGTTTCTTGCTATCTTCGTTGACTTCTTTGGGTGCATAGCGTGATAACTGAATGAATTTATCATGATATTCAATCACTGACATAGATCCCTGCTTCAATTCAGGAAATTCTTTCTGCTTCAATCTTACCAAACCAGCAGACACATGATGAGAACGAAAACCATTCCTGAATATCTGCCATGTAATCTCTTCATCTTTTGGGTGTCTAGCTTGAAAGATTCCCACAATCAAGTGCTGCACCTGTATTGCCCTGAAGCATAGAGAACCTTCTCTTCATCATTACATTGAACTATCTCGAGTTGCTTCTCTATGGCACGAAGCCAATCATCAGCTTGCAGAGGATCAGGTGAATAAGTAAAAACTGGTGGACATCCATTCAGAAACTCCTTTCGCTTGTTCTCACTTTAGCAGGTGTGCTGGTGGATTTGTTGAAGATTCTGGATGTTTTGTGTCATATGTTGCATAAGTGAGTTTGCACTATCATGAACTGTTCCATGGATACTGCAGGTTGACTTTGCGGATTGCTTTCATTGCCACTGCCATTGGAGGTATTTTCCAGTGTTCTCCATCTGTTTGGAACCATGAATGACATTAGCCCCAAGTGACCAAGATATAGGTTGACTGACATTGATAAGGATAACACACTAAGATAAGAGATGTTGATAAGGAAGATAGGATTGAACCCCAACTATCGAATCCTACAAACTTAAGCCTTAACTTCTAAAAGATGAAGATGTGGTCATCACTTCCACAACTCATCACAATCATAACAAAGATCCAAATCAACTGTGGTCATAAAGTCAAACATACAACCACATAGTTGCACATGACATACATAAGACTCAACTCAAAACTCGTTTCTAAACGTTCTTATATTATAAATGGCAAGTCTCCTAATGACAACATGGGTGTTCATCTTCATCCGGGCCACGGTAATACAAGATCCAGAAGTTTGAGTGTCAAGAATTTGCAATAGAGGTAGATAAGAAGTTAAGCATTTTTTAATAAATTACAAGGTAAGGAGAGAGTGAAATAAACTTTTTAAACGACCATTTCTAACTAGGCTGAGCGTCCTACAGTCAAACACAGCTCTGATACCAATTTGTCACACCCGATTTTAAGGATAAAACCGAATGCTAACCATATGTGTGCCCAGGACGTCAAATCAGACATACAGTGACAACAAGGTAGATACCAAAAGTTGTGCTTTATTACATAGCGATAATTAAACATTAACAACAAGACTTACAAGTCTTGAACAGGTACAGAACAGAACGATAAACTATCTTCAGGAGAACGCCATGATTCCACAGGGACGTTGACTGGTGAACCTCAACCTTCAGCTTCTTGAAACTCTCCATGGTCCTCTTTCTAGACTCCTTATCTGGTACCCATCCGGGATTTTCATTGATAGTGAAACAAGCGTAAGCGCACCATGCTTAGCAAGTATAACTCGGGTTTATGAAGGCTCAAAAGCTTGACTTGGTTTGACTGCGGTTAGCCATTTTAGTTGGTCATATTTTATTATACCTGAATCACTACTTTAGTGAATAAACCATCCCAAGTGTAAAGTATCTTAATCAGGATTAATATCATTCCAAAAGATTCCAGGTAGTACCCAGTCATAAAGGATCTAGGTCGCTCATGTCCGTGAGCACGGCTGTTTAACAGTTTGGTCAAAATCTGCAGAGTGTGTACAACTTTACCCGTGAGTCGTGATTCCCAAATGCCAGGGTTAATTACTCCCATATCACATCTACCAAGGATGTGCGGCAGGGTCTCACTACGAAGCATTTCCAAGACGCCCTAACAAGTCGTAGCTGCTAAGGTTTCTTGTCTCCCAAGAGTTATAGACACCTTCCCCTATGGTGACACTCCAAAACCACACAGTGCTCACCCTAGCAGGACAGGGCCATAAGCTACATGGTACCCCCCTCTTGCTCTTTCGGTAAGCACAGACGAGCTAGAACAAATCTAAGTAATTAGCTAAGATCAGATCCATGTGATCCTCATGGTTGTACGGTAAAATCCTGGGTTGCCGCTTTAGGATACAGTCCTCCAAACCATGTTGCTGAAAAGCATCATTTTAATCACATTGCATAAATCATTAATCAAATTAATTAATTAATCTTGGTTATGCGCGGAAGCATCTATCCAAACATGCATACCAACCCATAGGATACAAGGATATATGGTACAAGGTAAAACTAGGTAAAGCCCTTATAAGCTTTCAATATTAGACACATGCATAAATGAATTATTAAATATTGAATAGGTACAAGGATTTCCTTTGTTACACTTGCCGGTCTCAATCCTTAGCTTACTGCTGATCTTGAAGTCCAATCACTTCTTGTGATAAACACGAAGAGATTACACCCTAAACAGCGGACAATATCACCATACAAGTCTCCAATTCAATCACTACAAGCAAACAATTAATAATCTATTAGAACAGTATAGCAAATAGTGCTAAAACAAGATAAAAAGCTTCTAAAACTATTCTACGCATTTTTTTACGAACACATGAGCGCAAGAATCACTCTAATCAGAGTTTTAAATCAAAAGTTATGCTCAAAACAAGGTTCAATGGCACTTTTGTAAATAAACAGAAGTCATTTTGAATTAAAACAAATCATTTACGCCTTTACTGCCCCTGCGCAATATGGACGGCGGCCACTATTACCGGAAAGTATAGGGGCTTAAGCGAATAAAACTTGGCTGTTTAGAACTGGAGTGGATTGCGGGTTAATTCCGGGAAAACAACGAGGGGTTTTCTGCAAAGTGGCCCTGGTGTGGACGGTTGACTGGGTCTCGGGCTGCTGGCAGCCACGCGGCGCTGCGCGAATGGTCAGTCCACCACGTGGACGTGGATGCGCAGGTGGTGGACATGTGGACCGAGTCCACGAGTGACTCGGTGGACCGGTTACAACCGAAGAGGTATCTTCTAATCCTGGCCCTCGATCTAGAAACGGACGGCTCTGGGCGATTGGGCGAGAGGCCGGCCGGAGAGGCGGGCTCGGCTCGGCGGCGGCGGCGCCATAGTCGCCGGTGGCCAAGCATGGCGGCGGGCCGCCGGAACAACGATCTAGACCACCCTAGACCAAAACAAAACCACCAGAAGGGTCACCGGGACCGTGCGAACTCGCGGGAAAAGTCTCTGGAGGGGGGTGGAGATCACCGGAGCAGCGCACCCATGCGGCGGCGCCATGACCGGAGATCTCGGAGCTTGGGGTTTAGAGCATTCTAGCGCAACTAAATGAAAGGAAAGGCAAGGGGAGGAAGAGGGAGTTACCGCGGGCTCGATTTTGCCGACGAATCGAAGACCTGAGCCGCGGAGACGAGTGGCGAAGGGAGGGGTGCATTCGGTGACAACGAAAAGGAGAGGAGAGGGTTCGGCTGGGGTTTTATAGGGCGTGGAGGGGCTCGGTAGGAGCGGGCGACGTGGCAGTTATGGCCGACGAGGCATCAAGGCGCGGCTTCAAGGGCCCTGATGGCCCTCATTTACTCGGGAGTGATGGCATTGCATTAATGGAGTGGTCGGGGACGCTGGTTCGGCGGGGAAGAGAAAGGGGAGACGCTGACATGCGGACCCCATGGTGCAGAGAGAGAAAGGAGAGGCGCGGGCGGGGCCAATTCGGCTGACAAGCTGGGCCTGTTGCGCAGTGAGTCAAGGGGGAGGGGCGTGCGGGCGAGCAGGCCAACGCGCTGGGCCGTGCAACGGATTTGCGCGCGCATAGGAGGGGAGATGGGCCGCTGGCACTTGAGTGCACTCGGGCGATGAGGAGAGGGAGTGGGCCGCAGGCGGGCCACCTTGCCTAGCTGGACCAAGAGCAAAGCGAGAGAGGGAAGGAAGGGAGTGGGTGAGATCAGGCCGGGCCGGATCTGCTGGTGGGCTAGATAGGAGGAATGGGTGAGAGAGTTTAAAAGAAAAGCTTTCATTTTCTAAAGCTCCAAACATTGTTCAAATTCAAATTTGCATTTGAATTTGAACCCAACCAATCTATCCTACACTCAAAACAAAATATTATGCACCGGCATGAATGCAACGAAATGTTTCTAAGCTCTAGGGTTTGTTTAATTAATCAAAAATTATTTGACCTATGTTAAATGCTCAGAAAATTAAATAAATGCTCAAATTATTAATAATTAGGAAAATGAAATTTAGGGTGTTACAAGACTTGTATGAATTTTTGAAGCCTTTGAACCAATTCTGCAAAACTGCTTTTAAAGAAAACATGACCTAAACTGCTATCGACACCCCACTTCGTGCACCAGCAGACACAGGACAAAACGCTAAAACACCGGCTAACCCGAGTGCTAGCGTACCCAGACTTTCCCCTTCTCTCTTTCACTCACTGCCAGCGGGTCCCGCAGGTCAGGCGACCCCACGCCACCAAGTCAACGGGCCCACGCGTCAGAGGCAGTGCACACCTGTCGGAGTTGACCGGCGCTAGCTCGCCGGCGGCGAGGTCCCCGGCGCAACGAACTATGCCCCTAAGTTCCCCTTCGCGAGGCGAACACGGTCGGCCAAGTCTCCCGACTAGGGGCTCACCGGAGCAAGCTCGACGGTGGCCATGGCGGAGCGGCGGCGCTGCGAGACGTCGGCGAGGCTTCGCCCAGCTATTCCGAGGCTCGGCGATGCGAGCACAAGCCCAAGCAAACCCTAAGAGACCTACTAGGGAGACAATCGAGCCATGCCGACCCCGGCATTGCTCGGTGCCATGCACGGCGGCGGTCCGTGGCGGACATGGCCGTGGTGCGTCTTGGTTCTGGCCGAAACACGGCGGGAGAGAGGTCTCCATCTAACCCTAAGCAACTATGGTGGTAGGGGAGGTTAGAACGGGCTTCGTTGGAGGTGGTTCGGCCAGAGACGGCCGGACCACGCTTTAGTCACGGCGGCGGCCATGGCGCGAGCCCGAGGTTGGCACTCGGCGTTCCGCCGGCTATTGATGAGAAGAGGGGAAACCAACCCTTGCAGGCGAGAGAGGAGGGTAGGGCGGAGAGATGGGCGGAAGGAATCGGGTAGTGGCGCTTCGAGTAGTGAGCAATCGCACGCCAGAGTTTGGCGGTGGCGGTGGTGTTTGCAAACTGGGAGAAGATGAAGCAGTGGGAGACGAGCAAGTGATGAGAGCAGTGGTTGCAAGCGCGAGTGGGAGAGGAGGCAAAGCCGATGCATCGTGCGGATGCAATGCACCTGGTCACTTCCCGTCGGGCCGCTTCGACCGGCGCGGTGGCGGCCAGGAATCAGCGGCGGCCACGCGGCGGTTGGGCAGAGGGGCGACAGGGTGAGGTGTCGGGGCGAGCGGAAACCACGGGCGGCGACGAGCGGCGATTGGGCAGCCGGCGAGGCAGTCTCGCGGCGGTCGTGGCGGTTTTGCCGGCGCGCGGTGGAAGAAAGAGGGGATGACAGGTGGGGCCCACGGGGTTTAAACTAAAGAGGTTTTTGCTAAACTCTTTTTTGCCCTATAACTCCCAAACTAAGCCGAATTATGAAAAGGTCCTAAAAGCAAAGTTGCTTAGAATTTTGCAAGGAACAATTCATCTTTAAGGCTCAAGTCCAAGTTCTGCTTAGAAAAAGAATTTGACTCCTAGCCCATTTTTCTAATGTAGGAAATGAAATTTAAGTTACTTTTTCTGAAAAAGTGCTTTTAAGCAAAGTTGCTCCTTTCACCAAGACCTACAACTTTGGTTTAAGGCACTTGGTCAGAAACACAAAGCAAAACATAGCTACACTAGAAACTAGGCAAGGACTTAAACAAAGATACACACAAATGCACATGAAATGATGGCATGCCATGCTCATGCTATGTCAGGTTATGCATTTAGGGTTGCTTAACACCGGTGTTACACGTCCGATGCAAAGCAGGCAGCGAGAAAACCTTACTAGACAGGCAACGGACGCTGCTACAGTGTAAGCTCAGCGTCCGATGCCAACACACCTGCTGCGTCCGATGCAAAATGAGCATTTCCAAAACCTCACTGCATGACCATCTTACGCTGGACTGTAGCATCCGATGTCAGTGTTCGATGCCCCTTTAAAAGCACAGAAACTGACATGTGGCAATGGCGCGTCCGATGTGATGAACATAGCGTCTGATGCCCTCGTGCTCAGCGTCCGATGCCCCCGAAACAGCACAGTTCTTCCGCAGATTCAACCCGATCTCCTCCGAATCGAAAGCTCTAAAGCTTAGATTTGGTATGAGGAGTTCATAGGATGTTAGTGAGCTACTCCTAAGAGATCATGGCTCGAACCTAACTCCTAATCGGTGAATCGGAAGAATTTGGGGGCAAGGGAGAGAAAACCGATCCAAAAATGAAAACTGACGGATCTACTTATTCATGAGGGTTGAGTTAAATTCCTTTGGTGGAAGTGGTCCCCTCACAACAAAGAACAAGTTGATTCAAACAGTTTAGCAAACGAAGCAATGTAGAGAGAGATCGATCGACGGGAAAAACGTGGAGAAAACGATGAACGCGAAGAACAACTCAAGAACGCAAATCACTAGCACGAATTCCAACCACAAATCATCCCCACAAGGAGACAACGGGAATGCGGTCCCGTTTCCGCAAAATCTCCAAGTACACAGAGGTATTGTGCCGCTCTGCGGATCTCAGTAGCTACAGCAGGGATGTGGGACAACAGAAAGTCCTAGAGGTGGATAGAAAATGAATGATATAAATGGGGAGATGGGTGTCTCCCCCTACTTATCCTAAACATTATTCCCACCCTACCCCTAATGATACAGAGAGCGAACCAACTAAACCCTAAAGCTTTTTGGACTAGCTCAAAGTAGATGTTGATCCGACGGCCATGCCCGCTCATCTGGTAGCTTCGCCTCGACGCGACCTCACCTGATGCCGCCACGTGCCGCCACTAGCCCTCCATCCATTTTCCTCGACCTCCCCCCGGTTTTGAGGCTGAAACTGTGAAACCAGTCCTCAGACTGAGTTTTGTGGCCCAAACTCAGAAACCCGCCATCGCCCAGGTTTTGAGGCCCAAACCTGGAAACCGTCTTCAGCCCGAGTTTTGAGGCCCAAACATGGAAACCGGCCAGCACCCAGGTTTGAGGCCTAAACCTAGAAACCATCCACTCGGTGGTTTTTCTGGGGCTCAACCACCAAACTGAAGCCGTAGAGGGATGC
Source organism: Coix lacryma-jobi var. lacryma-jobi (assembly GCA_009763385.1). Lineage (NCBI taxonomy): Eukaryota > Viridiplantae > Streptophyta > Magnoliopsida > Poales > Poaceae > Coix > Coix lacryma-jobi. The sequence goes on along the minus strand of VDCT01000867.1, from coordinate 122,805 downwards.
ACCGCCCATGCACCCCGTCCACCCGCAAGTCTTCACTTGTCGCTGTCCCAGGCTGTCAGGCCACCGGTCCGTCAGTCCAAGCCTCATGTCTGCGCTTCATCACTTCGGGTTCATCGGCACGACATGTCTCTACTTGACCTTCACCTTGCCTTCGATCACCGTCTCCGAGCTCGACACCTGCACAGCATAAGCCAAAGAACATGCGCATCACACCAGTTGACAATCACTCATCATCTCAAGATCCGGCATACACCCATGTATCCGCAGAGGGAGCTATTGTAATACCTTTGAAATTGTACAGAGTTTGTCTGTGAGATTGGCCTAGGAGTTCACAGTTCAAGGTCGTAGGTTACTGTACCATGTCTGTGCAATGTCCTGGAGGATGATCACAAATGACTTGGCCATCGTTGACTCGTCTCCTCCTGCACGGCGACAGCTGCTTCGTAGCTCATTATAAACTGTTGAGGGTCTGAGTGTCCGTCATAGCGGGGCAAATTTTGTGGGTTGTAGGATGGGGGCCAAGGCTGAGTTTGGAGTATTTGGGGAAGTGGTGATCTTGGGTCGTAAGGCATTTGGTGTTGTTGGGCCCTCTACGGATTGCGAAGGTTTGGTTCTCTTTCCTCTGGGTGTAGGTTGCGGAAATTTGGTTGCCTTTCTGGGTATATGAGTGGTGGAGGTCGGGGGTTTGGTGGGTGGTGGCGGTGGTGGTGGTTGGTGGATATTTCCCTCGCTGCCTTCAACATTATCCTCGCGGGGCAAAGGCGCCTCTCTCTCTATCCAACCTTCGGCTTCAGCCTCGGCCACCACGAGAGACTCCTCCATTCGGCGAAGCTATTCTCTTGCCTCATCCGCCTTCTATCTAATAGCACACAGCCGGTTGTGCCTTCGAGCTGGTCTAAACGTCTCTTCTTTTCCTGCAACTCTGTGTGAAGCCTATCCAATGCCTTGAGGCCCATCTCTTCCTCATCCCCTCTCTCACCTTCTCCAGGGGTGTGTGGATGCTGCTGTGTTACCGGTCGAGTGTGTGGGCCTGGGAGTTCTGTCTCCGGTCGTCTCCTCCCGCCCCAAAGGTTCGATGTTGTCATTCGCGGTTTGCCCCGCCGTCGGTACTCCGGCGATCGTGCGATGATCCCTGTCGGAATTTGTCCTCCTCGTTCCTGCCATTGCACGAAGGTGTCCGTTCGAGCAGAGGCTGTTCTGATCTTCTCCCCATGGACGGCGCCAAACTGTTGGTACACTACACCTGCCCAACCCCCGCACGTGTACTGGGGCAAGGCTAGGGTAGCCAACTGTCAGAACAATCAGCAAAGGTGGAATAAAACTGGAGACAAATTGTTTCCTTCCCCCCAAAAAATCTTCTCCTTTACACTGTTCATTCCCTGGTATTTATAGGGAACACCAGGGGACACTGCCCAATTTACAAAAGGGTACAACAAAGATTCCCTGAGACTGTACAGCGGAGGGGTAAAATCGTACAAACAAAGATTCCCTGAGACTGTATAGGAAACCATAATTCCCTATTCTCCCTTCCGCCGCCGCCGGACACATGCGCTCCTTCGTGGAATCGCCGAAGTCGGCCTTTCGCCCGAGGACCTTCGCTGATGAGGTGGGAGCAAGGCCTCGCGTGTCGCTCACCGTGTTGTTCTTGTGTCCCTGCACTCCTCTTCCCTGCTGAAGGGTCGAGATGGCGGACTAGAGGGGGGGTGAATAGTCCTTTCTAAAATTAATCGCACCGGCTAACCGAAACAAATGCGGAATTAAAACTATCGGTCTAGCCAAGACTACACCCCTCTACTTATACTCTATGACACCTATAAAAGATCCTAAACAATGCAAATAAGGTGTCGGGCTAGCTAGAGCTCACCTAAACAATTCTAGCTTGCAAGGTTACACAAACCTAAGCAACTAGTACTCAATCAACCGGGGAGCTCCTACACATGCCACTAAGCAAAAGCACAAAGCCTAAGCTCACTAGCAATGCTCAATAACAAGGCTATACAATCCAAATTAGAGAGCTCAACTTAGCTACACAAACTAAGCAATGTGACTAGCAAGACTACAAGTCAACTAGTCACTCATGGGATCAACTCTATGCCTACACAAGCAAGAATGTAACTAGCAAGCTACACAAGCTAATAATCATAAGAGCAACTATACTAGGCTATTATATGAACTTAAGTATACAGAGTGAATGGAGTTTGCAAACCACCGAGAAGATGAACACGAAGTTGCACACGGTGATTTTTCTCCCGAGGTTCACTTGGTTGCACCAAGCTAGTCCCCGTTGTGTCGACCACACACTTTGGTAGTTCGGCGGCTAATAGCCCACACCTAGCTCGAACTTCGAGCGCCGCAAGAACTCACCCACAAGTGAGGGTAACTCAACGACCGCTCTACTAGAGTTGCTCTTCGCGATCCCCACGGGGCGAGCACAATGCCCCTCACAATCCTTCTCCAGGCACGCACATCTTCACGCGGGCTTTCACGACGGAGACTCGATCACCAAGCCGTCTAGGAGGTGGCAACCTCCAAGAGTAATAAGCACCACCGGCTTGCAACTCGAACACCTAGTGCCACCCGATGCTATATCTCAAAGCAACGCACTAGGATCGCTCTCTCGGCATATGTGTGTTAGAGGCTCACAAGCACATCCACACAAGCCACCAAGGCTTTGGAGTGCTCCAGCGGCTGCCCAAAGCTGGCCCCAACGACTATATATAGAGGGGAGCGGCCAACTAGCCGTTTCCCCTTTCCTGCGCTTCGGTCGGTAGTACGACCCCCCTTGGCGGTAGTACGACAGTTCAGAACTAGCCGTTTACACACGGAGCGTTGACCAAAACGAACAACCGACTCTGGTCGGTACCTCCGACGGTCGGTAGTACCGGCCCTATGGCGGTACTACCGACAGGCCAGACTGGGGACTACACAGAGAGCCCCCAAGACAACTTCCTGACATCGGTACCACCGAGGGCGGTAGTACCGACATAATGGCGGTACTACCGCCAGGCCAAAACTGTCCACTTCAGAGAGCCTCCAAAACTTCCTCAAACCTTGTACTACCGACCCCCTGGTCGGTACTACGAGCCGGTACTACCGAGGTTATGGCGGTACTATCGGTAGGCCAAAACTGGCCACTTCCAGAGAGCTGCAAAACCCTTCAGGGCCACGGTACCACCGACCCTCTGGTTGGTACCACCGCCGGCGGTAAGTACGAGGTTATGGCGGTACTACCGCCAGGCCAAATCAGCCCCAACACAGAGAAGGTTGCACGCAGCACCCATGGGCGGTACTACCGACCCCACTGGGCGGTACTACCGACCACATACAGAAAACTACATTTTCTTCTCTGTGTTGATCCAAAAGCAACTCAACAACTTCTCCTTTGCAAAAGTGCCAACACCACCAAGTTGTACAACAACATGTGCATGTGTGTTAGCATTTTCACAATCATTTTCAAAGGATTTTCCTTTCACTCACAACACCACTCGATCTAGTAACATCGCAAAGTTAGATCGCACAAGTGGCACTAGATGACTGATATGCAAACAAGTTTGCTCCTCTTAATAGTACGGCCATCTATCCTAAACCCGGTCATAATCTTCTCTACACACTATGACCGGTGAAATGAAAATGCCCTATAGTATACCTTTGCCTTACGCATTCCATTCCATCTCCTCCGGTGTTGATGCAACACATGCACCAATCCTCTTCATCAAATGATATGATCCACTTCATATCATCACATGGCCTCCATGGTCCATCGATCTTGACATCACTTGCTCTTCACCATCGCTTCGGTCCTTCGGCGCAAGTCTTGCTTAAGCCTCCCGACACTCGGTACCAACGGCTTCAAAGCCTCCAACTTGCCCTTCACCTTTGCAACCGGTCCATCAAGCCAAGTCTTGCCTTGATCTTCACCATCTTAGCCACATGACCACATGTCATGTTTCATGTGCATTAAGCTCCTCCATGATCATCACATGTGTGAGCTTCACATCAAGTCCAAGCCATTCACCTCCAGGCTCAAGTGCTCACACACATGTACCTATGGACTAATCACCTGTGTATCTCACATAAACACCATGTCCACCTAAAGGTTGTCACTCAATACCAAAACCAAACAAGGACCTTTCAATCTCCCCCTTTTGGTATTATGATGACAACTCTACAAAGATATGGAAATTATGCTTATTCCAAGTTAGCACTTCACAAGAATGTAAATTGCTAACTTGGTTTGGATTCATGTTGCTTGCCCAAGCTATTTTACCATGTGTAAATGATTTTGGACAAGTAGCACAAACCCGAATTAGTAGTATTAGCTCCCCCTACATATGTGCTAAAGGTGTTGGAAATGAACTTGCACATATGCATAGATATTGAAATGTGGGAGAGTAATTACTCCAAAAGGTGCTAAGGTGTATAAAATAACCTTTGACGCGTGTTATCGATGAAGCTCATAGTTGTACACCTTCTTTAGCACCACGAGTAGCTAGACATCATAAAAACTAGAAAACCCCGTGGATCAACATTAATAGCAAGGGTCTAGTTTTGCATGAAAAAACACAAGTCTAGCTATCAACCTATGCATGCTAGTTATCAAATCATCAATTAGCCCTATAACTGGCATACACCATACAAGCATGCATATAAAATTTTAAAACTTATGCAATGCAAGCAAGCACATGATTATGCACATATAAATGCAACAACCAAGTTCATGAGCTTGCTCCCCCTACTGTGTGCTCTCATTGTCCAAGAATTTTGATCCTTTGCATTATCCAATCTTGCTCTTTGATTATCCAATTGCTCCCCCTTGATCCATGTCCATTTTGTTTTCTCCTTCTTTGTCCTTGACTATCTTTTACCACATCTCCCCCTATCATATCATATTCTTTTTTGCATTATCCAATCTTGCTCTTGCATTATCCATCTTTCTCCCCTGATCCATGTCCATTTTGTTTTCTCCTTCTTTGTCCTGACATATCTTTACCACATCTCCCCCTATCATATCTATCTTTGGCACTTTGTCCCCTTTGTCATCAATACCATAAAAGGCATGCTTTACTTGATACAAAGGGTTGCACTAGGGTAGATGGTTGACACTTGAGTCTTGTATTTTTGATGGACACCACCATATGTGTTGGAATGACACCATGTGTAGGATTTTTGACATTGATACCAATGGGTGGGGCACCTCCCTTGTCATAGCATGGGTCATCCACTTGATAAGCTTGAGCTCTTGTTGGTGATGGATCTTTGCTTGATTGGATCACTTAAAGTTGAGGATCACTTGAAGTCTTGTAGGATACCACTTGAATGAAAATTTTAACTTGATATCCATTTGCATTATTATCTTCTTCTTGAACTCTTGTCATCTTCATGAGCCTCTCATTTGTGACTTGAACTAGGCAATATTGCACAAGATATCTAACTCGTTTTGCTCTAGAGTAAGCTTTTTCACACATCTTTCAATGTTATCTTACTCATGTTGAATTAGACACTTGAATGTTCATCTTCTAGATCAAGTACTTGGGTTCACTAGCTCATGAACAAATCCATATACTAACCACTAGATCATATAATCAAACAAGCAATAGTGGTAGGCTATGAATTTAAACTTTTCATTTGTCATGCATGATCCTATTAAGCATGTACTATATGCACTAACCGCATACTAGTAAGGGATGAAATGATCATGCACATTACAATGATACCTTTGCTATCTTGGAGTAGAGGATAGTCCATTTGATTCCAACTCCGAAAATAGCAATGTGAAGTCCATGGTGAAGACCAATAGATACCAATTGAAAGAATCAAATCTTCACCCATATGATCAAGTGCACTATCTTGTTGTGGTTGGCTTGCTTCTTCATTTGACCTTTGCTTGCATATAAATACCACTGGAGTTGGCATGATTTACTTGTCTATCTTGGATGTTGCTTGCTTCTTTAGATCAACCCTTTTGATTTCTTCAACTAAGCGTCTCAAATGACACTTTAGATCACCACTTCCATGTTAGCCTTCCAAGCCTAGCTGGTTAACCTACCAAGGCGGCAAGCCCCTACAAAAGGGAGAAGTGACCTCTCTCCAAAGAATCATCCTTGATACTCACTTGAATTGACCTTGTTTGATTGATCCAATTGAACTCTTCTTGAAATGTGACTTTGAATCCTTCTTTGAGTTCTTCTTTGAGTCCTTTTCTTTCTTCCAAAAGATCTTCAATTGATACTAGGACTTGATCTTTCTCTTCATCTTGATGTTGGTCTTGATCCCATCTTTGTCATACTTCTAGCTCAATTCAAAACCAAACATAGGTCCCTCAATCACTTATAAACATGATTCCAACTTGAGGGCCTTTCAATCAAAGTGACTCTAGATTAATCCAATAATTGTCACTTTTCTGGCAGATTCTGTCCTTCTCAAAGAAACATGCATATCTCCCAAAATATAAGTCCAATGACTATGAAATTTGGTGAAGATGTGCCTCACTATATATTCTATAGCCATAAAAATTGAGCTTCATTGGCTTTCTAGATTGCTACCAGATTTCAATTCATTCCATAGTACTACATGCTGAAAATTGCTGCACAATAGTTGACAAGATCCACTCCAAAACCGAAGCATCACTTATCCAATTATCATGAATTTGCACAGCAACTAATACCATAAGTGTAGAGCATGTGTACCAAATTTTAAGCCAATCCAAATAGATTTGATCACTCAAACATGGCTATTATCACAACTAGCTCAGATTTCAGATTTTTGACAACTTGAGCAATTGAGCTATACTCTACCATTTGAATCAAACTTGAGCTAACATGTTTGAATACTCTCACAAGACATATATCCATTCAAATCACTTACTAAAAAGTCTCATGAACATATCCATTCAAACTAACTCAATTTTGATCACTAAGCATCAAATCCATTCAATCATCTTATAGCAAGCAACATATGCATATATATCCGATTCAATCATCTCATATGCATCTAAAATAACATGATCAACTAGAGATATACCGTAGTAGCTCATGATCATCCAAAGAAAGCTTCAACTAAATTTGATTGCAAGCCTTCAAATATTCCATTTTACCACCACAACTTGATCATGACACTTGTATGTTGTAGCACTTGGACTTCACTCTTTTGTCTTGGCATTGGGTTTGGATAGCAGCTAAGCTTCATTACTTGACTCAATCATAGTAATCATCATGAATCCAATTGAATCAAGCCTCCAATGTCATGGTACCTACACACAATCATCCACCTTTTTGATGGTACCCAAACTAGTTGGGTCCTCTCAAGTTAGGTGCAACATACTTTGGCATAACCTTAGTATGAGTAGCGGGATGTTTTGCAATAGCAACCAATGTGGTACCATTGTCATCCTTTCTAAGCACAATATCATTATCAATTGAAATAGGCTTAGAAGTCATACCTAGGGGACATGAATTAGCCATGTGTCCCCTTTCCCAGCATGAGTAGCAAACTCTCTTGGATTGAGCCTTTTCTTCCTTGCTCAAATGTTGCTTCTCATTGCCTTGCCTCTCATGAGTTGCTTGAGCCTTCTTCTCAAGCTTGTTAGGACACTTTGAGGCAAAGTGTCCCATGTCACCACACTTGTAGCACTTGATGTGAGCCAAATCTTTCTTCTTTTCTTCATTCTTGCTCATCATCATCTTGGCATCATGGATATGAGTTGGATGCCTTGCTCTTCCGCCCCTTCTTGTTTTCTTCTTCTTCATCAAGTCACCATCATGATGGTTGTTCTTGATTTGAACTTGGGGCTTCTTTTCTTGCTCAACTTGTGGCTTTGGTTGAGGCTCATCTTGTTGCTTCACCAATTGCTTGGTTGGGCACATAGAGGTGAGATGTCCTCTAGTGTGGCACTTGAAGCATTTGATATGCTTGAGCCTTTCTTCTTCCTTCTTCAACTTGAGCTTCTCTCCATTGGGGCAAGCATTGGCAAGATGTCCCATCTCACGGCATTTGAAGCACATGAAATGATATAGCTTCTTTTGTTCTTGCTTCTTCATCTTCTTCAATCATTTTCTCTCCCCCTTGGACATGCTCTTGTTGAAACCAATGCCACTTTTGTCACCGTAGCTCTTTTGATTCTTCAACATGTGCTCAAAGGTGACTTTGGAGTTGTACCACCTCTCTAACTTGTTGCTCAAATTCTTCACTTCACTCTTGAGCTCATTGTTCTCCTTCAAAAGGTTAGTCTCACAAGACAAAAAGTAGAACAAGCATCTAAATGTGAAGAACATGGCATGTCTAATAAATCATCACAAGAGGTGGATACATTCTTCTTGCCTACATCACATGGGTTAGCAACACTTTGTAATTGATCATTTGATCCATGTGATGAGCTCTCATTATTTTTAATTTTCTTTGAAAGCTCCTTAATGAGAGAGCCATACTTTTCAATTAAATCATCATGTGAAGCTCTAAGAACATCAAGTAAGCGCTTATGTTCTTCACATGAGTTCTTTAGAAATGAGTTTTCATTTGCTAATTTCATTGTTTTATTTTTCTCATTTTCTAAAGCTTTAGTGAGTCTACATACAAGCTCAAAGTTTGTATCATCACAATCAACTACCACATTATCAATTGATACCTTTGTGTCACCATGTGACATGAAGCAATGTGATGTAGTAGAAGAGCTTGTGGAGACATCACTCTCATAGCCGACATCATCATCATCATCAAGTGAGCATGGAGTAGAATCATTAATTGCATCACTTGAGCTTGGCCCATCATCAACAATCTTGTCAAGTGAACTTGTGGATTGATCAGCATCATCATCACTTGACCATCAAGTTGTGGTCATGCTCAACATCCTCATGTGCCTCCTTCTTGGGCTCATCAACATCATCATCGGAGATCACCCCATATTTCTCATTGAGATAAATCCAAATCTCATGGGCGGACTTCAAGTCCATGATCTCACCAAATATGTTATCCTCCATAGATTGATAGAAATGTTAGTAGCTTGGCAATCGAGATGTAGGCATTTCTTTTGCGCTTGAGTTGCATTCTTTCTATCCAACACAAGAGAAAGGCCCCACATCTACGATCCACCACATTTGAGGACTAATAAACTTAAAATTGCATATCATCCAATTTTCCACCGTGCAAAGTGTGTGCCATCAAAAATGTGTGGACACTCAACATCTAGCCCATAAGTCGCCATCCTCTTGGGTCGGTGAAGACCACAAATGAGAGACCTCGGCTCCGATACCAATTGAAGGGTCGAGATGGCGGACTAGAGGGGGGGTGAATAGTCCTTTCTAAAATTAATCGCACCGGCTAACCGAAACAAATGCGGAATTAAAACTATCGGTCTAGCCAAGACTACACCCCTCTACTTATACTCTATGACACCTTATAAAAGATCCTAAACAATGCAAATAAGGTGTCGGGCTAGCTAGAGCTCACCTAAACAATTCTAGCTTGCAAGGTTACACAACCTAAGCAACTAGTACTCAATCAACCGGGGAGCTCCTACACATGCCACTAAGCAAAAGCACAAAGCCTAAGCTCACTAGCAATGCTCAATAACAAGGCTATACAATCCAAATTAGAGAGCTCAACTTAGCTACACAAACTAAGCAATGTGACTAGCAAGACTACAAGTCAACTAGTCACTCATGGGATCAACTCTATGCTACACAAGCAAAGAATGTAACTAGCAAGCTACACAAGCTAACTAATCATAAGAGCAACTATACTAGCATATGTATATGAACAAGTAAGTACAAGCTAGTGAATGGAGTTTGCAAACCCCCGAGAAGATGAACACGAAGTTGACACGGTGATTTTCTCCCGAGGTTCACTTGGTTGCCACCAAGCTAGTCCCCGTTGTGTCGACCACACACTTTGGTAGTTCGGCGGCTAATAGGCACCACACCTAGCTCGACACTCGAGCGCCGCAGAACTCACCCACAAGTGAGGGTAACTCAATGACACGCTCTACTAGAGTTGCTCTTCGCGATCCCCACGGGGCGAGCACAATGCCCCTCACAATCCTTCTCCGGAGCCACGCACAATCTTCACGCGGGCTTCACGATGGAGACTCGATCACCAAGCCATCTAGGAGGTGGCAACCTCCAAGAGTAATAAGCACCACCGGCTTGCAACTCGAACACCTAGTGCCACTCGATGCTATCTCTCAAAGCAACGCACTAGGATCGCTCTCTCACAAATCGGATAAGCACTAAAGCATATGTGTGTTAGAGGGCTCACAAGCACATCCACACAAGCCACCAAGGCTTTGGAGTGCTCCAGCGGCTGGCCCAAAGCCGGCCCCAACGACTATATATAGAGGGGAGCGGCCAACTAGCCGTTTCCCCTTTCCTGCGCTTCGGTCGGTAGTACCGACCCCCCTGGGCGGTAGTACCGACAGTGTCAGAACTAACCGTTTACACACGGCGCGTTGACCAAAATGAACAACCGACTCCTGGTCGGTACCTCCGACGGTCGGTAGTACCGGCCCTATGGCGGTACTACCGACAGGCCAGACTGGGGACTACACAGAGAGCCCCCCAGACAACTTCCTGACCTCGGTACCACCGAGGGCGGTAGTACCGACTAATGGCGGTACTACCGCCAGGCCAAAACTGGCCACTTCCAGAGAGCCTCCAAAACTTCCTTCAAACCTTGTACTACCGACCCCCTGGTCGGTACTACCGAGCCCGGTACTACCGAAGTTATGGCGGTACTACGGGTAGGCCAAAACTGGCCACTTCTAGAGAGCCTGCAAAACCCTTCAGGGCCACGGTACCACCGACCCTCTGGTCGGTACCACCGCCGGCGGTAGTACCGAGGTTATGGCGGTACTACCGCCAGGCCAAATCAGCCCCAACACAGAGAAGGTTGCACGCAGCACCCATGGGCGGTACTACCGACCCCCCTAGGCGGTACTACCGACCACATACAAAAAACTTCATTTTCTTCTCTGTGTTGATCCAAAGCAACTCCAACAACTTGTCCTTTGCAAAAGTGCCAACACCACCAAGTGTACAACAACATGTGCATGTGTGTTAGCATTTTCACAATCATTTTCAAAGGATTTCTCTTTCACTCAGAACGCCACTCGATCTTAGTAATATCGCAAAGTTAGATCGCTCAAGTGGCACTAGATGACCGATATGCAAACAAGTTTGCTCCTCTTAATAGTACGGCCATCTATCCTAAACCCGGTCATAATCTTCTCTACACACCTATGACCGGTGAAATGAAAATGCCCTATAAGTATACCTTTGCCTTGCGCATTCCATTCCATCTCCTCCGGTGTTGATGCAACACATGCACCAATCCTCTTCATCAAATGATATGATCCACTTCATATCTCACATGGCCTCCATGGTCCATCGATCTTGACATCACTTGCTCTTCACCATCGCTTCAGTCCTCGGCGCCAAGTCTTGCTTAAGCCTCCCGACACTCGGTACCAACGGCTTCAAAGCCTCCACTTGCCCTTCACCTTTGCAACCGGTCCATCAAGCAAGTCTTGCCTTGATCTTCACCATCTTAGCCACATGACCACATGTCATGTTTCATGTGCATTAAGCTCCTCCATGATCATCACATGTGTGAGCTTCACATCATGTCCAAGCCATTCACCTCCATGCCTCAAGGCTCACACACATGTACCTGTGGACTAATCACCTGTGTATATAACATAAACAACATTAAGTCCACCTTGATGCACCACTTATGAAAGTCACTCATGTACAAAACCAAGAAAAGGATGATCTTCACCTCCAATGGCATAAACCAATAAGAAGCCAACAGGACTTGAACTGATTACAGACACAAGAGCAGATCCCATAGTGATCAGCCCTGATAAATGACTCTTGATATTCACGGAATCATCGGGTAAGACAATGAAATGGTTAAGGATTCTCTGACACGACGGAGTCTTCGGAGGTGACAAGAAGGTTCGAAGTGTTCTCGCTTTGCATGTCCGGGTTGAAGCTTAGCCGGGGGTGTATCTCACATAAACACCATTACTAGTCCACCTAAAGTTGTCACTCAATTACCAAAACAAACACGGACCTTTCACCTGCGGACATAAAAAAAAGGAAAGGACCCGAGGGTCACGGAGGCCTCGATTGACAGTGGTTTGAATCCGGGAAGCACGAGAAAGGCGAAGGTTCTCCGACGGAGTCTTGAAAGGTCGAAGGTTTCCTTAGGAGTCCGGTTGGGTGGGTTAGCTACCGGGGGTCCCTTCCCCCAACAGACAAGTTCACCAAGTGGATCGAGGCTTGGCCCATCGGCAACATCCGCTCCGAGCGAGCGGTCGAGTTTTCACCGACATCATCCATCGCTTTGGGATCCCAAACGTCATCATCACCGACAACGAACACAGTTCACTGGCAAAAAGTTCTCGTATTTCTGTGACCATCATCACATCCGTGTGAATTGGTCTGTAGTTGCCCATCCTCAAACCAATGGCCAGGTCGAACGTGCCAAGGAATGATTCTCCAAGGACTCAAACCAAGGATCTACAATTGGCCAAAGAAGTTTGGGAAGAAGTGGGTTGTAGAGCTACCCTCGTCCTATGGAGCCTAAAGACAACACCTAGTCAAGCCACAGGGTTCACTCCATTTTTCTGGTCTAGGGTCCGAGCTGGTCTCCCCACTGACCTCAAGTACGGTTCCCCTCGACTGAAGGCTTACAACGAGCAGACAAACGAAGGGGTCCTCGCAAATGCCATCGACAGCTCGAGGAACCCCGGGACATGGCCCTCCTTCACTCCGCAAGGTACCAATAAACGCTTCGACGCTACCACGACAAGCACGTGCTCAGGAGGGATCTCCAAGTTGGTGACCTCGTACTTCATCAATGACAGAGCAACGTGGGACGTCACAAGCTAACTCCACCTTGGGAAGGACCATACACGTAGCTGAAGTACTAAAGCCCGAGACATACAAGCTCTCAAACGAAAAGGGCGAAATCTTCACCAACGCTTGGAAAGTCGAACAGCTACATCGCTTCTACCCCTAGGGCCTCGAGGCCTGTACATTTCTCGTATCTTGTACAAACATCGCATCATGAATCAATAAAAGTTCTCGATTCCAAATACTTTATTTCATTAGAAACAAAGGTAGCCTCGACTCTATCATACCAGAATCAAGACTCCCTCGGGGGCAGCAAAGGGGTAACCCCCTAAGTTCCAAAAAAAAAACTCACCCGTTTTTTCCAAAAACTCGATATTGCTTTATCTCTCTATGCCTCGGACGCGCTTTGCGACTAAGTAGAAAAACACCTCGAGCTCCCTAGGGGCCGAGGGACGTCGAGACGGGAGCTCACCTACGCCTCCGGGCTACGGTACCTCCACTCACTTCCCCCCCTCGATGACTCGAGCCCGTGTCGAAAACTTAGTCAAAGCAAAAACTCAGGCAGAGAAAAAATAAGGAAACTCGAGCTTAAAAACAATAAAACTAGAGCCATCGTCACCTCGAGCATTCACATAAAAGTGTTTCGGGCCACAAAGGGCCACAACATCACAAAACACTAACTATTACATGGGACTTCTTGCCCAGATATGGCTCATAGGCCTCAAGCTTCAGCGGGCCTCCGCCGCCACCACCGTCCGGTTCGACTTTGGCAACATCGAGGTCATAGTCTGCCAAGTCGCTGACATCACCCTCGACGTCGTGGGGAAAACCTCAGGCTCGAACAACTTCGCTAGCTTGGCCCAGGCTCTTCGGCTTCTGCAAGGATGTCATGGGTTGGATCCTCATTCTCGGCATCAGTCTTGCTGATGTCAGAGACGAAGCGTCAGAGGACCGCCTCCATGTCGTAGATGTAGCCAGATCTGACCAAAGCCATCACCGCTTCATGCCAAGGTGGAGCGCCTCCTTGACGCGGTCCCTCACGGCAGCGTCGAGGTTGCTGAGCTGATCGCAGAGGCCATCCCCCGCACCTCATCTTCGGCCTCGTTCGCCGGTTCGACGCCCTAGGCGGTGCAAAAACCATTGATGGTACCCCGAAAGACGGCCGGTCATGGCTGCTTCTGCCTGAAGCCCCTCTTGGAGCGTCGAGTTAGATTTTTTCACGGCCGACAGATCCTCCTCAAGGGATGAAATTCGAGCAGAAGTCAGCTACGACTGAGCGACATTTCGAGGCCGAGAGGATCGAAAACCAAAATACAGAATTTCACCAGCGCAATGGGTTGAAGGGTCATATTCTGGTCCTCCGCATTGGCGCACCCCTTCTCTGCTTGGCTCAGAGCTCGGGCCGCCTCCGTCGCCATGACCCTTAGCTCCTCCCCATCTCCTTGCCGTCGGTCGCAAGGGATAGGTCCTTTTCGATGAGGGCCGCCCTCGTCGTCCCCAACTCGGCGGATAGATCACGGAGCCGCGTCCTCTCCTCCCTGATCGAAATGCTGAGGGAATCACGAGTGTTGGAGAGGTTGGGCACATCCTTCTCGAGGTCTTGATCCGACCCTCGGCCCCACCAAGCTTACCCTCGAGGTCAAAAACTCGCCTCGAGCTCGAGGAAAGGTCTCAAGGGCCTTCGCTTCCTTCGCCTTGCCCGCCGGTCTCCTCCTTGGCCTTCGCTGCTTCCGCCTTCCGCCGCGACCTCTTCCTTGGCTTTCCTCGCCTCCTCTCGGCTCAAGCCAGGGCTTCTTGTGTGGCCCGATCGGCCTCGAGTTGGCGAACTACCTCCTCTCGACCGTGCTACGTAGCGTGAGGAAATAGGACTTCAAGTGGGAACGCCTCCTCAAGTCCTACAAATAAAAGGTAAAGAATCAGTCTCTGAACCAAGAATAAAGACAAAAATGAATGTGTCTAAGAGGCTAAACATCAATAGACACTGGCCAAACTCTTTGGTGACGACCTCGCAGGCCAACTTCAGGGACTGCTCCATCCACGCGCGGAACATCTCCATATCTTCCCAACGCCGCAGTTCACCGGGGTCGTCTAGTACCAGGGCAGGCCGATCGGATCGTGAGGATCCCGAAGCGAGATGCATTCCTGACCCCAGTGCGGAAGGCACCTGGTGATCCTGTCCCACACCTCACCTCAGATGCTCTCGGCCTACTCACGCGAGCCGCCGTGCTGTTCAACCCGGTCGGCCAGGGTGAAAATACGGCACAACTTCGGGCGGCCACTTGCAGTGCGCTCCAGAGGAAAGGAATTTTCTCGACCGAGTGTTTGGTCGTGTTTGTGTTCCGGAGGCCGAGCTTCGCTTGGCCAACCAGCCTTTGGAGACATAATGGATGATATTGATGTCAAAGTGGTTGAGTTGATGCTTCTTAGTCGTTCGGCCCGGCGAGGGCCAGTTATAATCATAACTAATTAAGTGATCGGGTGCTGAGTTGAGAGAGAAAATAAGGACCATCACCGGACTTTAGAAAATAGGGATATCGAGCTCAAAAGTGCGGTAGAAAAAATAAGAAATCTCATGAGGAAACCCAGGAGGTGTTAACATGTAACACTGACCGGGTTTCGGCTAGCCGAGAAAAAGACCAAGCTCTGGCATCGGCAAATAGTCGCATAACGAATCTGAGTTTGCAACTGGCTGCCCAGACGGATTTATGGCAAGCAAGCATGGAGAGGATTAAAGTTAAAATTGATGGGTGCTTGACCGAAGCCAGTGGTTCTGCCAGAGAGCCGCTCCTGCTGCTAATGTCGAGGCCTTCGGAGACTGGCTTTCGACTAAGCTTGATGTGTTCAGTTGTTGGTTGGGAATGCGGCGACATCGGTGGTTACGCCGGAACTTTGGCCATGGCCAGTACCCTTCGTTAAGAGGAATGCGAACACCTTCGGAAGGTTAAAAGGCCAAACCACATTTTCCCGACCGTCAAGGAGGTGCGCGCGATGAAGGTTGATGATGCCGATGTTCATAATTGTGCGATGCATTTTTGCAGAGCTTTTGGATAGCTGGTGGAGGTCACGCTCTTGCATTTGAGGAGGCTGCCGAGGCTACCCACCAGGTTGGCATATCATAGAAAGTGGCATTATTGCTTGTTATATATATTTTTTGTGTTGGCCTTCTCGTCTTTTGGTAGAAGTTGTCTTGATTGTTGAGGTTGTTCTGCAGGCTCGAAAGGATGCGCTGCCTCTTCGCTAGCGGCTGATGATGTTCCAGGTTGCTCCAGTCCACTCATGCGCAAGACTCTGCAGAGGTCCCAACGGTTGAAAGATTGCCGTGGTTGAAGCTGCTCTTCGGCTCTATATGTTACATCGATGCTCCGAACATGGTTGAAGTGCCTGCTGTCGATTACGTGCGGCGAAGTTTTCGGAAGGGTCAGGTCCGGCCAGGCTAGCGAAAAATCAGGTGTGAGGGGAGAGATAGGATCTTTTGGGTTTGTTTTGGATGGTTTTTTGTGTTTGAGAGTCGAGGGTTGTTAAGGACTAAATAACTTTGTTTTATTTTTTGGCATGCAGGTTCCAGATGGAACCGTGCTTGAGGTGTATGATGTGACGCCTATTATGTTAAATTACCAAGTTGTTTTTATCTCTAGTGAATCCTGGGCTCGTGCTAGGCTTAAACATTTTTGCTGTCCTTCGATCGTTTTTGGTGATCTAAGGTGCGAAGATAGATATGACCTTGACGCGACGCAGATTACACAGATCGGCAGGCTTTGTGTTTTATTGGTCTTCCTCACAAACTCCTCTTGATGATGATATAGATGAGAATGCAGCGCTTGGTTACTTGTTTGGGCATAGCAACCTCAGTCTTGACTCAGACGGGCTTTTGTAGTCCCTAAGAGGAACCCATAGAAACTAACGAAAGGATCACAGGTATAGGGTATTGTCCGGAGAGCTACGATTGTTCCCACCGGCCTTTGTTGGGAGCCAATTGTTCCAACTGTGTTGAAAAGGAAGAAGACTACGAGGGGTTGATGAGAGTTTGTCACTTATTTGTGGCAAAGATGGGTGTAAACTGAACAATGTGGACTTTGCTTGTTGGATTATTGTATATTCACTCTTTGCAAGATTTTTTTAAACGTTTAAGAGAGAGTTGTTTGAAGAACAGCGACCCCCTATCTTTTTTTAGCGGAGGCTCGCTTTGTAAACGTTTAAGAGAGTTGTTTGAAGAACAGTTATTCCCCCTATCTTTTTTAGCGAGGCTCGCTTTGTAAACGTTTTAGAGAGTTGTTTGAAGAACAACGATGCCCCCTATCTTTTTAGTGAGGCTCGCTTTGTAAACGTTTAAGAGAGTTATTTGAAGAATAGTGACGCCCCCAATTTTTTTTAGCGAGGCTCGCTTTGTAAACGTTTAAGAGAGTTGTTTGAAGAACAGTGAGGCCCCTATCTTTTTAGCCAGGCTCGCTTTGTAAACGTTTAAGAGAGTTGTTTGAAGAACAGCGACGCCCCCTATCTTTTTTAGCGAGGCTCGCTTTGTAAACGTTTAAGAGAGTTGTTTGATGAACAGCAACGCCCCCTATCTTTTTTAGCGAGGCTCACTTTGTAAATGTTTAAGAGAGTTGTTTGAAGAACAGCGATGCCCCCTATCTTTTTTAGCTAGGCTCGTTTGTAAACGTTTAAGAGAGTCGTTTGAAGAACAGCGATGCCCCATATCTTTTTTAGCGAGGCTCGCTTTGTAAACGTTTAAGAGAGTTGTTTGAAGAATAGCGATGCTCCCTATCTTTTTTAGCGACTCGCTTTGTAAACGTTTAAGAGAGTTGTTTGAAGAATAGCGAGGCCCCCTATCTTTTTTAGCAAGGCTCGCTTTTTTAAACGTTTAAGATGAAGGACCTAGAATGCAATAGCAAGGCGACTAGAGGGGGGGGTGAATGGGAGCTCAAAAAAGTTTTATCGAAACTCTGGCCTTTTGTCCCAAATTCAACCCCAAGAGCTTCGATCGAAACCGTGATGCCCACTACCATTGGAAAAGGGTGGATGATCCCTAAAATCACAGCGAGGCACCAAAGGCGGTAGCGGACCAAACGCCAAAAGCACCAGAACAAGTTCAAACCTCAAAAAACCAAGTCCCGAACGTAGATAGTCGGCTACGTCGGGAAATCTCCAAATACCTATGCTAACAAGTAGCAAAGATACCTAGAGAGGTTCCTTCGTCAACTCTAGGGCCAAACGAGAAGTCCGGAAACCAAGCAAAGAAGCCGGGAGAGCAAACGCACTAAACAGCAACAAACGGCCCAACTCGCGGACTGTCCGGACCTAGGATCCCGACTGTCCGCCCCTACTGCGGACTGTCCGCGAGGGGATGGCGGACTGTCCGCCGGTCAAAAGTGCAAACACGCACTGGTTCTGAAACCTCCCTGAGTGATCCCGAACTGTCCGTGGATCACAATGGCGGACTGTCCGCGGTTCAAAAAATACTTGCCCAACAGCGCGGAGTCAGGCCACTGGTCTGACCGACCCCGACGCGCAGACTGTCGCGCGGTAGTAGTGGCGGACTGTCCCGGATGAACAGAGAGGGCGATTTCGGTCGCCTCCACACGAATCCTCACAAATCTGAATCAAACTCAATCCCACATTCCCAAACTTGGAGGATATGATCACGAGGTAGTTAAGAGACTATCCCCAAGAAATCATCCGCTCAAATCCATTCAATCACCGGGAAATCGAAAGGGAGGAGAGAGTATGAACAAAAAAGCGCCACAAAAACGAAATCAACCCGATCTACTTGTTCGTGAGGAGTTAGATGAATTCCTTCGGTGGAAATAATCTCCTCACTATAAAGAACAAGTTGATTCAAATGGATTTTGCAAAGACGCAGTAGAGAGGGAGATCGAGTGACGGGAAAATCGCGGAGGCGAGAGAAACGAAGAACGCGAAGAACACGAACAAAACGCGAATCAAGTTATCGATCTGCAACCGTGTGGCTACCACACGCTACAACAGTGAGATTACGGTCTCACTTCCTCAAAATCTCTAGTACACAGAGGTATGGTTCTCTGCGGATCTCAGTAGCTACAGCAGGGGACTGGGAGAGCAGGAAACCCTAGAAGCAAAGAGCAAATGACTGAGATAGATGGGGAGGTGGGTGTCTCCCCTACTTATCCTAATTCTAATTCCACTCTACCCTAACTAATTACAGAGCGAACCAGCTAAACCCTAGGGTTATTCTGGACCAAATCGTGGTAGGTGGTGATCCGACGGCACGCCCGCACAATGGTAGCGTTGCCTCGACGCAACCTCACCGATTGCCGCCACGTGCCGCCACCGCTCTGCTGTCCTTTTCCCGGACGTCGCACCCCGGTTTTGTGGCCCAAACCGGGAAACTAGCCTTCACAGCCAACCCACGTTTTGTGGCCCAAACCGGGGGAAACCAGCCGACCATCGGCTGAGTTTGTGGCCCAAACTCAGCAAACCTGCCAGCACCCAGGTTTTGAGGCCCAAAACTGAAAACCGTTCTCAGCCCGAGTTTTGTGGCCCAAACTCGGAACCATCTGCGCCCAGGTTTTGAGGCCCAAACCTAGAAAACGTCCACTCGGTGGTTTTTCTGTGGCTCAACCACCAAGCCGAGCCGTAGAAGGGATTCACCGCCCGTGCACCCCGTCCACCCGCAGTCTTCGCTCGTCGATGTCCCAGGCTGTCAGCCACCACAGCTGATCCTCAAGCACTGGTCCCTCAGTCCAAGCCTCACGTCCGCCTTCGCCATTCTTGGTCCATCGGCACGGCACGTCTCTACTTGACATTCACCTTGCCTTTGATCACTGTATCCGTGCTCGACACCTACACAACACAAGCCAAAGAACATGCGCATTATCCCAGTTGACAGTCACTCATCACTCAGAGACTCGGCATACACCCATGTATCCGCAATCTCCCCTTTGATGAGTGCATTGTCAACTACCACACAAATCATAATGAAAATAGAGGAAGGAAGGAAGAAGGAGAGAGAACTCGACCAAATGACCCAAAGCATAGCAAAGCCAAAGAAGGTCAAGTGGAAAGAGCAAAACAACTTGGTTCCCAAAGACATGGGCAACGACTCAACGCAACCAAGCAAAACAAACTCCCTCAAGAAGAGGTAGAACAGGCTCAACACCGCTAGCAAGAAAACTTGATACTAATTGAAAGATCAACTGAAATTCAAGCAAAACAGAGCTAGCCCTCAAGAAGAGACAGAACGGGCTCAACACCGCTAGCGAAAGCATCGATACCAACTGTTACCAACTCAAAATCAAAAGAGTTGACTACCAATTGAAGAACTGAAAAAATGTTTGCTAGTCCCTCAAGAAAGAGGCAAAGGCTCAACACAACTAGCAAACTCCCCCTCAACTAGTGCACACATCCCAGGGAGCTCACTTGATTTGCAATATTTTCTCCCCCTTAGTAGAAAATGCACCAGCAAGCAAATGTGCACAAGAAGTCAAGGTTCTCCCCCTTGACAGAATATCTCCCTCCAAAAATGCAGATGAGTTTAAAATGCAAGTTAGCAGCTTCAGGAATATAATCAAGAGAGTGCAAGGATGCTCTACACAGTTCTGATCCGATGACTCAACAACATCCATAAGAAGCTAGCAAAGGCTCAACTGATCACTAAATACGAAATATGAACATGAGAGCAAAACGAGCAGTTTTTCAGCCAAAAAGGTATTCACCATCAAAATAGCACAAAACATGTATAGACAGGAAATCAGACAAGTGCTAAACATGTATACAAGGTGAACTACCCCTAGCACAGTTCAATCATCATGCTATAGAATGAAACATAGACTTGTGTATCCAAATTTTATCGGAGTTGCAGCGGTTAAATTACACAAGTTTAAATTTCAGCATACGATTGTGAGAGGTTGAGAGCTTGTCATTGCCTAACTTTTCAACTGTGCGAAGCCTATGCGGAAGCAATCAGAAGCTTAAAGCAACAGTTTCGGTTAAACACTACACAGCTCAAGTTTAACTCAAAGTGCAATGAGAAACAGTCTCGAAACTGTGATGTGCTGACAAGCAATCCCATCTCGATCTTTCCATTTCACTTAACTTGGTTTAGATTTTAAGGCAGAATATGAACACACCAAGCAAGTGAATGACTCAACAATAGAGACATAGCAACCTAGCATATATGGAAAGCACAAGTGATTTCAACACATTCTATACATGCTAGTTGCATATCTCAATGGTGAACATTTTCAAGTTTTATGTTCATTAAGCAAATTCACCATTCATAAAATAGCTCAGCTCACAACATGTATCAGTGATCAGAAAGAGCATAAGCTACAACATCATCATAAATCATCGGAGCAAATACTATACAGAGCATAGTTACATTCTAAGGATTATATACATGAAGCTCTGAATGTAAATATGCAAGATGAAATGCAAAGATGCATGATGAAACCAACTGAAAAACTCAAAGTCAGTTTATAATACAAGAAATCAACATGTTTTCCCCATCTAAAAGGGGAAACACACACCAAGCTCACCTCTCAACCTAGCAAAAGTTGATTGGTCCAAAGGCTTGGTAAAAATATCAGCCAACTGATGATGAGTATCGACATGGCGAAGGTCGATATCACCCTTCTCATAGTGGTCTCGCAGAAAATGAAAGCGCACATCAATGTGTTTGGTCTTAGAGTGCAGCACGGGTTCTTAGCAACGCTAATAGCACTCGTGCTGTCACAAAGCAAGGGAACGCGAGAAAAGCTCAGAAGAAAATCACGCAAAGTGGCCATCATCCAAAGCAACTGGGAACAGCAGCTAGCCGCAGCAACATACTCAGCCTCCATGGTAGACTGGGCGACACTAGACTGCTTGCGACAAGACCACGATACAAGAGAAGAACCAATAAACTGGCAAGTCCCAGAAGTGGACTTGCGCTCAATGCGGCAACCAGCAAAATCGGCATCGGAATAACCACAAAGGGAAAGGGTGGAGGAAGCAGAATACCAAATCCCAAACTCAGGAGTGAAGCATAAGTACCTCATAATGTGCTTGACCACCTGACGGTGAGAGGTGCACGGCGATGACTGAAATCGTGCGCAGAGACACACCGCGAACTGAATGTCTGGGCGTGTCACCGTCAGATACAGCAGCGACCCAATCATACTCTGGTACTCTTTCTGGTCCACTGCTTCTCCCTCCTTGTCCGCATCCAGGGCCGTCGTGGTCGACATGGGTGTTGGAAGAGGCTTGGCCTCACCCATATCGAATTTCTTCAGGATATCCTTGGTATACTTACCCTGGTGCACAAACGTTCCCTCTCGAGATTGCTTGATTTGCAATCCGAGGAAAAACGTCAAATCGCCCATCATGCTCATCTCAAACTCCCTGCTCATAGTATCCGCAAACTTGGCAACCAAAGAGTGAGAGGAACCACCGAAAATGATATCATCCACGTAAATCTGGACCAGAGAGTGTCACTGCCTTGCTTGAGGAGAAAGAGCATTTTATCCACACATCCCATTTTAAAACCTTAGCAAGCAAAAAGGTTTTCAACCTATCATACCAGGCTCTAGGGGCTTGTTTCAAACCATACAAAGCTTTGTGAAGTTTAAAAACATGGTTTGGAAACTTGGGATTTTCGAAACCGGGGGGTTGTCTAACATACACTACCTGTTCTATGTAGCCGTTTAAGATGGCACTCTTGACATCCATTTGAAAAAGTTTAAACCCTTTGGATGCAGCAAAAGCCAAGAGTATCCTAATCGCCTCCAAACGAGCTACAGGAGCAAAAGTCTCCTCATAGTCTATCCCCTCCTTCTAACTATACCGTTGGGCAACAAGTTTGGCCTTGTTTCTCACAACATGGCCATCTTCTCCTTGTTTGTTTTTGAAAACCCATTTTGTCCCAATAGGATGACACTAAGGAGGAAGAGGAACAAGAACCCAAACCTGATTTCTCTCAAAGTTCTCAAGCTCCTCATGCATGGCATTGACCCAATCAGGATCCGTCAAAGCATGTCCAACATCTCGAGGTTCAAAATTAGCAATAAATGCAGAATGAGCAAAGTGAGAGATTTGTTCTGACTTGACCGAGTGACACGTTCGCCGATGCTGCCGATCATCTGTTGAGGCGGTGTGTTGGCGCTGAATGTAGTGTGGCGCCTCCCGAGCTGAACTAGCCTCCCCTCAACAACAGCTGGTGCCTCCTCGGGTACAAAAGGTACCGCTCGAGGTGGCAGATCCAACGGCCCCCAAGTCGAAGAAGAGGGATCGGGGCCGTGAGTCATAGTAGAAGCCTCTCTTTGCGGCACAGCAGCTGGAGGCGGTGCTGGGTCATCCATCCCTTCTGCACCCTCTTCCTCATCATCAAAAAGAGGTTCGCCAACCTCATGATCACATGCACGCTCAGAACGAGAAGAAGGACAAACCATGGTCTCGTCGAAGGTGACATTGGATGTCTCCATGACTCGGTTAGTATCAAGGTTAAGTACACGATAAGCTCGAGTGTGAGGGCTGTTGACTCTTGCTAACGTCGTCACTAGGAGTAGACTATGAATCTATCCCCGGCAACGGCGCCAGAAAGGTTTGTTGGTACTTCTTGATGTAAGAATTATAACTAACTATTCGTATGACTATTGGTAGGTTCCGCAAGCGCACAGAATAAGTCTATTGTAGCACTTCACCTGGGAGTAACTGAGTATTGTATTTATTTCCACAGGGAAGCTACTATGGCAGAACTTACGATCATAACTAACTTAGCAATAAAGGTTTTATCTAGTTCTTCGAACCGTACACACCCTCTGGACTATTTACCTCAGACGTGCACAATGAGGTTTATGATTTAAGAACTAACCCAACTACGTGGTGGAATTCAAGGCTCCCAGGGCTGTCACCACCTGTTTACCACAGCTATCCGGGGGGCTAGCCACAAACTAAGGTATAACTCATCTAAGCACCGTGCTTACACTAATATATACTACTCTAATCTTGCGTCCAAAACTAGAGCACTGATTACTCAGCGAAGAACCCAAACTAGATACAAACTAAATACCAAGTTATCTATGATCGAAAGCACTCAACAAGAACAATAAGTAAAGAACTTAAAGTAAATGCTGAAAGTAGAAGAACACTAAGATAAATGAGAAAAGACTTGGAATTATACCAGAGACTTGGAAGTTCATCTATTACAACTCCAGCTCTTCTCTTCTACACTCTTGCTCTCACTCTAAGTCTCTCAACTAGAGTGTTCCTTCACCAGAGCTTCGCTTACAAGAGAGTGAGACTAATGAGGTGAGGTCTGAGTACAAATGAGCTCGGGGGGTCCTATTTATAACCTAAGGGACCTAGGGTTAGGTCAGGGGGGTGAGTGTGGTGGCAGGCGCCAGCCCTAGGTGGTGGCCGCCACCCCCTGGCCCTTGGATCCACTGCCTCTTCATCAACGGCATCCAGAAGGTCCTCCAAGTCGGTTAGGGTTGTCCAATAACCGTCACATGGGCAATTAGGCCATGATCCATGTGACGCTGCTTCTTAGCCTTGGATGAACTGACTTAGGTGAGCAACGGCTGCAAATGAGTGTGGGTGCTTCCCCTGGATCAGTGACGTGGCAGGGGGGAGTTGGGTTTGTGGTGCAAACCGTCCTGATTATAAGAGCTCAAGTACCGTCTTAGTCAAATCCGTCTGACTTCGACTCATACTTGAACCCATATAACCCCGGTAGTCCGGAAATCTCGAAGGATTTCTATCACCGTACAACATACAGGATCGCATTGTTCAAGAATTACATTCGCAAAGATACATCACAGAGAACGAAACGAATTTAAAGTATCAGAGTGCGAATTTAAAACAGAGTTATTACAATACCGAATTTAAAAGTGCGGAAGCTTAAATAAGTTTGAACACGACCACCACACATGTGGTCCAAATGAAACATTGTTTGACAAATCCAACTCAACACAACTCACTCTTCCCTTTTTAGATAATGTGCCACTAGGAGTCTCAGACCAGCAAAAGAAAAGGGGAAGCTTCTGGACGACCCTGCCCTGGGCCTACTCCTCATCACCTTCCACCGGGTAGAGGCAGTGCTTACAATAGCCAAAGTAGACCTGGCCATCTGCAACAAACGGGATAAACCCTGAGTACGGGAATGTACTCAGCTAGACTTACCCGTCCAACTGAAAATAAAGACACCAAGGGTATGCAAGGCCTTTTTGGGTGGATCTGGGATCTTTAGTTGCGAAAAGCTCAAATTAAGATAAGTGAGGATTTAATGATATTAATGAGCTGTCATTTTTAGACCTATTTCTTTTTCTAGGTTTGCACCTGAACTATTGCACACACTTGAGTCTAACAGACAATAATATAACCATATCCAGTTGACTTATCCATATTTTAGTTGAACCTTTAAAACATCACATGGAGTTGTATCGTGGTGAAGCTCGCCATAGTTTCCCACTAACCGGGGGAGACGGCGACTCGAATCGAATTCCAAACCAGCTGGTGAAAGACCTTTAATACCAGCCCACACTTCCCCGTCGGGTCCATGCATTGGGCAACCGCTCGATGCTTGTTCGTGGTGGTAATCGTCGCGGTTCAAGCACGGACCGCCCAATTGGAACCTGGCGATGGCCTCACGCGGCAGATCGCAATTTCCATACTAGAGGGCGCGACACGGGTCGAAACCGGCCCGAACAGCTTCTAACCGGCTTTGGGGTCGATGATTACGGCACCGACGTATCCCTAAGTAAAAGGGCGCGTTCAAAAATGAACGAGGGCCAACATCGATACAAACCTACACGATCCAACGGACGGACTGCCCCAAGTTCCAACTTGGTGCCTTGCCTTCCAGTTGACCGTATTTCATTACTACTCAGGTTCTTTTCCACGATAGCAAATATAGCCAACCGTGATCCGGTAACTACCCATCAGGGTATTACGGAAACATTCTTAACTACTACTTTTATTAAGCAAGCTAAGCAATTCTACATTGTAAATAAATAACAGGATAACAAGGTAGATATTAATCAATAACCAAGGAATGGTAATGCAGCAAGTAGGATTCATTCCAACTCCTAAACCTAATGCATCACAATATAAAAGGACTCAAGTAATTTTAATTGCAAAGATAGGAGGCTTAATATGCTCCGGGGCTTGCCTTGAGAGAAGACTGAGGCCTCGTGGGAGGGGCACTCAGGCAGGTTAGTGTCGGCCGCGGGGTCGACTTCCTCGGCTTGATGCAGTTCCGGGATCTCCTGCTCGGCGCTTGTCTCCTGCTCCTGGTCTTGCTCCTGAACTGTCGATCCTATTGCAATGCGGTTGAAAATAATAAATAAATAATGCGTAGTGTGAGATGGGGTGGTATGAGTGTAAATATTTCTTGCAAACCAACAAAACCAACTTGTTGAACCATTTTGACATTGAGGTAAACACTTAATTATCTCATAAAACAATTTCATTAATCCACCTATTTCTTATTTAATAATTCAAAAGAAATTTGAGTTTGAACTGCAAGTGCATTTTTCTGGACTCAGAAAAATCCACAAAAATTCCAGAAGGCAAATGGCATCTGCTGGACTTCACTGAACAATTTCAGCCAGAAATAAAATAGAGAACTGCAGATATAAAAATAACAAATAAACTGCTCAAAAGGTGCTTTGAACTAACTTTTCACACAAAGGTGTTCAACAGCAGATTTCATAATTTTCCTAGCTTCAACTACTCATAAACATTCTACTGTAGAAAATTTACTATCAGAACATAAATATACAAGCCTACACAAAATAAACAAATCTATTCCAAATTAAACCATTGAACTACAACCCTACTGAAAAAGGGGCTAAACTCATTTCATATTTTCCCAGATTCTACTTCATATTTCATATTTATCAAGAAGTTCATGAACAGAAACATTATATTATTTCTTACATGAATTTCCAAAGAAAACACAGAAAAGTACATTGTAAAGCAACTTCAGATTCTTCCATACAACAGCTCATGCTTAACATTTTTTTAGCCTGAACATGTCATACAGAGAGACTACACAATTTTCCCACATTTTATTTCGACATATAAAACACCTTAATATTTATTCTAAGAAATCAGCCAAAAAGACTTTTATCATAACAGAAACTTTTTCCACATAAACAGTGCATCATATATTTTTCACAGGTGCAAATCATGATAAGAAACCTACACAAATTTTCCCATGAATTATCTCAACCAGAAAACACCTATTTTCATTTATCTAAACAAAAGCTCACAAACTGAATTAAATAAAAACAGTAATAAAAACTTCACCAAAAATACTTTCATATTTTTCCATGATAGATCTACTCATAAACAAGCTAACAAAACTGAAAGTACTTCATTTGGACTTTTAAAACGAGCTACACAAAAATAACAAGCATTTCTGGAAAATAAAACAAAAAAGGAAAACATTTGAATCTTCCCGGCTCAAACTGCGTGAACTCGGTCCATGGACCGCGTGTGACTGACGCGCGGGGTCCGCTGGTCAACGGGACCCACCCGTCAGAGAGGCGAAGCAGGGAAAGGTGTTGACCGGCGAAAGCTCGTCGACGGTGAGGCCGGCGGTGAGGCTAGGCTCGATAGACTCGTCTCGACGAGGCGCATCCAGTCGGGGTCGGTTTGGCCAGAGGTGACCGAAGCGTGCCGGCGGCGCGGTGGGGACGGCGGCGGCGGCGACACACGGCTACGCCGTTTCCGGCGGTCGCCGGTGAAATGGGGAAGGCATAGGCTTACTCGAGCCCTAGGGAGGCTATCGGAGGGCTCGGCTTGGCTCGGGAAGCTCCGAGGAAGCTTGGCCACGCGAGCGGCCATGGCGGACGGTGGCGGGGCTCGGCTAGGCCGTGTCCGGCGGTCGCCGCCAAATTGGCGCGTGCGCAGTGCTTTGTGAACCCTAGGGAGCTAAGTGAGTGGGTTGTTTGGCTCGGATGGCTCCAGGGGAGCTTGGCCTCGTGCATGGCCGCGGCGGCGGCCCATGGCGTTCGGCCGGAGAGATGGAGGAGATAGGAGCGGTAGCGTTGAATGGATAGTGTTCTCACCTTGCCTTGGCTCGGTGAAGCTCGAGGACGAAGAGAGGAGCGGAGAGCTTCGGTCGGAAGAACAGCCGCGAGCTCCGGACGGCGCTGATGGCGTCCGCGGCGGGGCTCCTCGGACTCCGACGTCAGCGAGGCTCGGTGGTGGGCGGAGGTGCGCACCGTGTGGCGGATGAAGGCGGGTGGTGCCGAGTTAATCGTCGGTGTGGCTCGCTGGCGGAACGGTGGTGCGTTCTTCGGTGGCCGAACGACGGCGAGCAGTGAAGTGCTCGCGTGTCGCGGAGAGGAGAGGAGAGAGCAGCGCGGGTGTGGCGAAATGAGAGTGAGAGAGCGGAGAGAGGGAGGCGCTCGGTTTTGGTCTCGGCGCGAGCGGCGGACGGCCAGTCGTGGCGGGGGCCACGGCGCGCGGCGGCGAGGCAGGTGCGGCGACGAGGGGCTCGCAGGCGAGGCGAGCGCGGAGTGGGCGAAGCCGATCGCTTGCGTGATCGCGCGGAAAGGATCGGAGAGGGAGTGGCCGCGCGGATTTTTCGCAGAGATCGCCGGCCACGCGGCGCTGCGGCCGGCGTACGGCGCGGCGTGTCAGCGGCGGCAGCGCGCCGTGCGCGGGCGCGGCGCGCGCGCGCGGCGAGCGGCGAGCGCTGGGCCGCGCGGTGAGCTGGGCCGAAAGGCCTGGGCCAAAAGTGAGCGCGGGAAAAAATCGTTTTCCTTTTTCTTTTTCCAAAAACTTTTCAAACTTTGACCATTCAAAAACAGTTTCAAAAACTCCAAACCAGGCTTTGACCCAAATATAAAAGTTGCTCAAAATAATTTTCTCTACAACTTTCATATAAGACACTTTTTCTGAAAACCATTTTTACAATCTCCTTATAATAAAGCCAATTTTGAAACATAAAACATTTTGCTTAATTCATTTTTATTTAACAAACTATTTTGAACTAGGTCAAAATATCAACATGAAAAGCACTCTACTCAATATTCTCTATTTTATAAAACTATTTGCCAAAATAGAAATCCACTTTAATCATCAAGTCAAATAGAAATCCAAAATCCAGATAAATAAACAAAAGGCAAAAAGCACTCATATGCACATGAAATGATGCAATGCATTGCTTATGCTCTTTAGTAGCTAAATGTGGTTCCTAATGCAGTGCTTGACACTAGGGTGTCACAGCCCTTCCCCCTTAAAGAAATCTCGTCCCGAGATTTGAGTTACGTACCAATCTTTATAAAAAGCGGGATAGTTCACTCGCAAGTACTCCTCGGTTTCCCAAGTCGCATCGTTGGGTCCGTGGTTGCTCCAGAGAATCTTGTAAGTCTTCACTGTTCGGTTGCGAGTTTCTCGGGTCTTGGTGTCCATTATCTCCCGAGGTTGTTCATAGTATTCCAGATCTGATCTGATTGCGCACATCTGGGATCCGAACTTCTTCTTGTTCTGGAACTCGAAGACACTTCTTCAACTGGAACACATGGAACACTGGGAAGACTGCGCTCATCTCTGGGGGTAACTGCACTTCATATGCCACTTCTCCTCTTTTTAGCTACGATCTGATACGGTCCCACATATCGAGGTGCTAGCTTTTTCTTAATTCCAAAACGTTGGACTTTCCTCATGGGTGAGACCTTGAGATAAACATAGTCTCCTACTTGAAATTCCAAGGGTCTCCTTCGTGTGTCAGCATAGCTCTTTTGTCGGGATTGTGCTGCTTGATATGTTGTTGTACCTTTTGCACAATCTCTTCAGCATCCTTTACATAATCTGACCCATAAAATCCTCGATCTCCTGATTCAACCCAATTTACCGGGGTTCTGCATCTTCGTCCGTATAATACTTCAAAAGGTGCCATCTTTATACTTTCTTGGTAGCTGTTGTTATACGAAAACTCGGCAAGGGGTAACCATTTCTCCCATGATTCTCCTGAAGATAAAACACAAGCTCTGAGGATATCTTCCAAAATCTGATTCACTCTCTCTGTTTGTCCTGCGGTTTGGGGGTGATAAGCGGAACTTCTTACCAACTTGGTTCCTAGCTCCTTGTGCAACTGTTCCCAAAAACGTGCTATGAACTGGGGTCCTCTATCAGAGACAATCCTTTTTGGAACTCCATGTAACCTCAAGATGTTCTGAATGTACAAGTCTGCATACTGATGCGGTCGGTGGGTAGTCTTAACTGGTATGAAGTGAGCCACTTTAGATAACCGATCCACGATAACCCAGATAGAATCATTTCCCTTTTGAGTGGTGGAAGACCTGTGATGAAATCCATACTAATCTCTTCCCACTTCCACTCTGGAATAGATAACGGTTGTAACAATCCGGGTCTCAGGTGTATAGCTTTTATCCTGCAGCAAGTATCACACCTTGCAACATAAGCTGCAACTTCCTTCTTCATCCTTGACCACCAATACCTTGTTCTCAGATCTTGGTACATCTTACTGCTCCTGGATGGATAGATAACTTTGAATTGTGAGCTTCATTCAGAATTCTTTCTTTCAGCTCTGTGTCCTTAGGAACAACCAACCTCTGGTTATACCACAAGATTCCCTGTTCATCAGTCCTGAAGTTCAAAGAACTACTGGTTTCCAACCTCTTCTTGATCTGACAGATCTCTTCATCGGTCTTTTGTCCTTCGATGATGTCACTTTCCAAGGTGCACTGTAGGTGATATTGTTTACATAACGGGGTGCATAAGGTTGAATCCATCTTCCAATAGTGGTTGTAGGGAGTTGCAATGAGTCTTGCGACTCAAGGCATCGCTACAACGTTTGCTTTTCCGGGGTGGTAATGCACTTCAAGGTTGTAATCCTTAATCAACTCTAACCATCTTCTCTGCCTCATGTTCAACTCTGGCTGGGTGAAGATATATTTCAGACTTTTATGATCAGTGTACACATGACATAGGTTTCCCATAAGGTAATGCCTCCAGATCTTGAGTGCATGCACGACGGCTGCCAATTCCAAATCATGAGTGGGATAATTCTCTTCATGTGGTCGCAACTGGCGTGAAGCATATGCTATAACTCTCTCATTCTGCATGAGCACACATCCAAGTCCAATCTTGGATGCGTCACAAAACACATCAAAAGGTTCCTCTAAGTTTGGCTGAGCCAAAACAGGCGCGGAAGTCAACAACGTTCGCAGAGTGCGAAAAGCTGTTTCACACTCTGGAGTCCATTCGAACTTCTTGTTTTTCTGCGTTAAACGGGTCATAGGTTTGGCTATTCTCGAAAAATCCGGAATGAACCGACGGTAGTATCCAGCCAAACCCAAAAGCTGCGAACCTCAAAACACTTGTGGGTGCTTCCCAATCCATAACCTCTTGCACCTTAGAAGGGTCTACAGAGATCCCTTCCTCTGAAAGGACGTGACCAAGGAAAGGTACCTTCTTTAACCAAAACTCACACTTACTGAACTTAGCATATAACTTGTGCTCTCGAAGCCGGGTCAAAACAACTCGTAGATGCTCAGCATGATCCTTCTCATTTTCAGAATATACCAAGATATCATCGATGAACACTACAACGAACTTATCTAACTCTGGCATGAAGACCGAATTCATCAGGTACATGAAATGTGCCGGTGCATTGGTCAATCCAAAGGACATAACGAGATACTCATAGAGTCCATATCTGGTAGAGAAAGCTGTTTTTGGTATATCTTCTCTTCTGATCTTAATCTGATGGTATCCTGATCTCAGGTCGATCTTGGAGAACACTTTCGCCTTTGATAACTGATCAAACAAGACATCGATTCGGGGTAAGGGATATTTGTTCTTTATAGTTACTGCATTCAACGGTCTGTAATCCACACACATCCTCAAAGTTTTATCCTTCTTCTTCACAAAGAGCGGGACATCCCCAAGGTGACGAACTAGGGCGTATCAAACCCTTATCCAAGAGCTCTTGCAACTGAACTTTAAGCTCTGCTAACTCTTTAGCGTGCATCCTATACGGTCTCCGAGATATGGGTGCCGTTCCAGGGACTAACTCTATAGCAAACTCCACATCCCTATCCGGCGGTAGTCCAGGCAACTCATCAGGAAAAACATCCGGAAACTCACACACTACTGAGATCTCAGCTATCTGTTTTGCGGTGACGTTGAACAACACTCCGATCTCGTGGGGGTTTCGGGGTAACTTAAACCGAAAGGTAGACCCATTCCGGGACTAACCATAGAAACTATTCGCTCTGCGACGTCAAGATTGACCTTCCAGAGTTTCATCCAACCCATACCTAAGATCACATCCAAACCCAGACCAGGGATTACGATGGGATCCACTATGGCCTTCTTATCCCCAAAAGTCATTTCCACTCCTTTAGCCATTTTACGCGCGGAGAGAACAGCTCCGGCGGAACTTATCTGATATCCCCGATCTAACTCTACCAACTCAAGATTACTTCTCAAAAAAAGTTCTCACTTATGAAAGAATGCGATGCTCCAGAATCAAACAGCACAACTGCGGGGCATTGATTAACAAGAAACGTACCAGCGGTGACAGGCTCTCCTTCCGGCACTTCCTCCACGGTGGTGTGATGCACATGACCTGCGCGAGGTGGAGGCTGGGTGTACTGCTTCTTTGGACGAGGGCACTGACGTGACAGGTGTCCGTCTGACCACAGTTGTAACATGGCCCAATCACATATGGAGTCTTGGGGCCTCCTGCACTTCCTGCCTTATTCTTGTTCTGCATCAGAGGAGCAGTGTAGGGCTTCTGAAAACTGGGACGGGGTCGGTTGGTAGTGATCTTCCTGCGGGGGACGGAACCTTGCTCCAGCCACTGGCGGGCGATACGGGGTGCGTGCTCCGAAAGGGCCCTCTGTTGAGACGAACCTCCTTCGTTCGCACGACGACGGTCTCTGTCGCCAGCCTGCTGTCATTGGCCTCTTGATTTAGGCAGTCACTGACGAAGTCACTGAAGGTGGTGCGGTGACTGTTACCCATCTTTGAAAGCATGGCGGCGCTCATGCCACGTTTGAAGCTTGCGATCTTCTTGGCCTCAGTGTTGACAAAGTCTGGGGCGTAGCGAGCTAGGTTGTTGAAGCTGTGCAGATACTCGGACATAGATCTGGTTCCCTGAGACAACCTCATGAACTCTGCAATCTTCATCTCCATCAGACCACTAGGGATGTAGTGGTTGCGCATAGCAGTCGAGAACTGATCCCAAGTGACACGTGCATTTGCAGGCAAGGATGCACGGTACTGGGCCCACCACAAACCTGCGGGTCCTTCCAACATGTGCGCGGCGTACTCTGCCTTGAGCTCTTCCGTCAGACGAAGCAGACGGAACTTCTGGGTGATGGAGTTGAGCCATTCATCAGCCTCAAGCGGTTCGGTGACTTCCTTGAACACCGGGGGACGGGTGTCCAAGAAGTCACGGTAGGAGCTGTACTGGTTGGGCTCGGGCCTTGACGTTGCTGATGCTGTTGCGCGGTGTTGTTAGCGATGTTGCGGAGGGTGGCCTCCATGTGCCTCTGCATCTCCTCCATGTTCCTTTGGCTGCCCAAGAACTGGCCGAAAAATGCTTCCGGCGTCATTGGCGGCGGTGGGGGAGGTGGCAAGTTCTCCTCCTGTCCTGCCCCCTGTCCGCGTTGGCTGCGAGTGTGTGCCGGCATCTGCATATCCCATTAATAAGCAATCATTAGGTGATGTTACATTGATCATGAATAAATACTGCGCTGTACATAATTCAAAAATTTAGCACACGACCAAGTATAATTACTCATTTCCATACAACATCACAGAATAATCGCTCGAAATTAGACATGCAAACGACGAATCTCCATAAAAGATGCCAGATCGAAGTCTGGACTTTGTCCCAAAAGACATACATGCCATCAAACATCTAAACATAAAACCAACACATGTTTTGAGTGTTACATCACTTAGCGAGCGTGCTCAAGCTATACAAAAGAAAACGACTCCTAGCGAAACTAGCGCTCAGGCGTCTCCAGCGGCGGATGCGGCGTCCTCTGCGTCGACGTCGATCATTGGCTCGTCAGCGTGATCCTCCTCCGGTGGGGCGTCGGGACCAAGGACCTCTCCGTCCTGGGATCCGGGGCCTCGGCTGCGGCTGGGGCGGCGGCCTCCTGTGCGGCGTGATGCATCTGGTGGACTGCCTCGTGGAGCTGGTCGATGTAAGCCTGCTGTCCATGGATCTGCTGTATCAAGAGGTGAGCTCCCTCTCTGAGCTGGTCGAGCGCGGTGCGGGCCTCATCCCTCTGAAGGGCGGTAGTCAGGTACATCTGCTCTGCAACGGTCCTGGCAGTGGCCTGTGCTGCTGCTGTAGTACGGGCGTCGTCACGCTCAAGAGTGATCTGCTGAATCCTCTCCTGAAGGCGAGCTACCTCGGCATCAAACTCTTCCTGTAGCTTCCTCTTGCTCTGGTAGGTGGCGGTGAGGGTGAAGGACACGCTCTCGAGAGTGCGCCAAACTCTCACATACACCCAACAAAGCTCCGGTGGCGCTCATCGCGGGCGTCTCGCAGTAGAACCTCTCCTCTGGGCTCCCTGTCAAGACTGACTCCGAAGTCTGCTTCCAGCGCAATGGAAAAAGTGATCCACGTGGAAACACTCCTGCCATCGCACTTGCCAGGTCGGCGGGGAAGCGGGCGATGATATCCTTCAGCACAAGATACGCTGCCCTGTTGGCTCCATCCTTGGCACATGTGCCTCTGGTGATCTCCGTCCACCCTGTCCAGTGGGGCTTGGCGGGCAAAGCTTTGACCTTGATCTCCACCATGACCAAGGAATCCTGCCCGTAGATCTCCTTCTGCCATGAGTACCTGGGCTCCTGTCCTTCCTCATAGCCCACGGCCTGCAGAATCCTCCAAAGGATAGTCGGCAACCCGAAGTAGGACAAGAACGTCTTCCGGGTCAGCTTGGTGGCCAAGCGGTGACGCGGAACTCCTCTACCTCCGGTGGCCTTGCGAGCGGTCAGCTTAGTCCGGGCCATCTGTAGAAACAAAAGGGTTTCGAACTCTCGTGAGACGGATATTAAGTTGGCAAATTTTTTTTATAAAAAGAGACAACTTTTAATTAAGGGGAGGTAATGTAAATGCAAGAATATAAACATGATGCATGATCGTACTTACGTTCTCACTCACTAATCATGACTCGTAAGTCCTAACGTTCTAGTCGGTGGCAAGAACGATCTCTCATGCGTTATCTACACGTTCTACTCGATCGCACAGTTAGCGTACCTGCAGAAGATTCATTTCAGCCCAAAGCAATCCCAATGATAAAACAATTGAGCATTGGCTAATATGCGCAAAATACATAGAAGCCAACACTAAACACCATGCACCAACATAGAAAACACCCTCAAAAACATTGATACCCTCATATGTGTCTGCGTGGAGCTCGCACATACTTGGTATAAGAACTCTCACCTAGACCGACGGTTGGACGGTCATGCTCTCATATCTCACAAAATCATTTTATGCATGTTTTCGCGATCGACGCATTCTCTTTTTCCGAGAATGGACCAGCAAATAAAGATCCAGCATGAAGCAAAACCCTGAACCCTGTTAGCAGTTAAACCACCTGAATCCTAGTATAGGGCTTAAGGACGAGACTGGGCACACTTAGTAATTGAAAATAGTTTTGAAAATAATTTTGAAATACCCATTTTAGTTCGAAAATAGCTCTTTGCGGCTGCAATAACTTGAACCATGCTCTGATACCAGCTGTGGCGGAACCGTCCTGATTATAAGAGCTCAAGTACCGTCTTAGTCAAATCCGTCTGACTTCGACTCATACTTGAATAAATAATACGTCGGTAGTCCGAAAATCTCGAAGGATTTCTATCACCGTACAACATACAGGATCGCATTGTTCAAGAATTACATTCGCAAAGATACATCACAGAGAACGAAACCGAATTTAAAGTATCAGAGTGCGAATTTAAAACAGAGTTATTACAATACCAAATTTAAAAGTGCGGAAGCTTAAATAAGTTTGAAACACGACCACTACACATGTGGTCCAAATGAAACATTGTTTGACAAATCCAACTCAACACAACTCACTCTTCCCTTTTTAGATAATGTGCCACTAGGAGTCTCAGACCAGCAAAAGAAAAGGGAAGCTTCTGGACGACCCTGCCCTGGGCCTACTCCTCATCACCTTCCACCGGGTAGAGGCAGTGCTTACAATAGCCAAAGTAGACCTGGCCATCTGCAACAAACGGGATAAACCCTGAGTACGGGAATGTACTCAGCTAGACTTACCCGTCCAACTGAAAATAAAGACACCAAGGGTATGCAAGGCCTTTTTGGGTGGATCTGGGATCTTTAGTTGCGAAAAGCTCAAATTAAGATAAGTGAGGATTTAATGATATTAATGAGCTGTCATTTTTTAGACCTATTCCTTTTCTAGGTTTGCACCTGAACTACTGCACACACTTGAGTCTAACAGACAATAATATAACCATATCCAGTTGACTTATCCATATTTTAGTTGAACCTTTTAAAACATCACATGGAGTTGTATCGTGGTGAAGCTCGCCATAGTTTCCCACTAACCGGGGAGACGGCGACTCGAATCGAATTCCAAACCAGCTGGTGAAAGACCTTTAATACCAGCCCACACTTTCCCCGTCGGGTCCATGCATTGGGCAACCGCTCGATGCTTGTTCGTGGTGGTAATCGTCGCGGTTCAAGCACGGACCGCCCAATTGGAACCTGGCGATGGCCTCACGCGGCAGATCGCAATTTCCATACTAGAGGGCGCGACACGGGTCAAAACCGGCCCGAACAGCTTCTAACCGGCTTTGGGGTCGATGATTACGGCACCGACGTATCCCTAAGTAAAAGGGCGCGTTCAAAAATGAACGAGGGCCAACATCGATACAAACCTACACGATCCAACGGACGGACTGCCCCCAAGTTCCAACTTGGTGCCTTGCCTTCCAGCTGACCGTATTTCATTACTACTCAGGTTCTTTTCCACGATAGCAAATATAGCCAACCGTGATCCGGTAACTACCCATCAGGGTATTACGGGAACATTCTTAACTACTACTTTTATTAAGCAAGCTAAGCAATTCTACATTGTAAATAAATAACAGGATAACAAGGTAGATATTAATCAATAACCAAGGAATGGTAATGCAGCAGCAAGTAGGTTTCATTCCAACTCCTAAACCTAATGCATCACAATATAAAAGGACTCAAGTAATTTTAATTGCAAAGGGTAGGAGGCTTAATATGCTCCGGGGCTTGCCTTGAGAGAAGACTGAGGCCTCGTGGGAGGGGCACTCAGGCAGGTTAGTGTCGGCCGCGGGGTCGACTTCCTCGGCTTGATGCAGTTCCGGGATCTCCTGCTCGGCGCTTGTCTCCTGCTCCAGGTCTTGCTCCTGAACTATCGATCCTATTGCAATGCGGTTGAAAATAATAAATAAATAATACGTGTGTGAGATGGGTGGTATGAGTGTAAATATTTCTTGCAAACCAACAAAACCAACTTGTTGAACCATTTTTGACATTGAGGTAAACACTTAATTATCTCATAAAACAATTTCATTAATCCACCTATTTCTTATTTAATAATTCAAAAGAAATTGAGTTTGAACTGCAAGTGCATTTTTCTCGACTCAGAAAAATCCACAAAAATTCCAGAAGGCAAATAGCATCTGCTGGACTTCACTGAATAATTTTCAGCCAGAAATAAATAGAGAACTGCAGATATAAAAATAACAAATAAACTGCTCAAAAGGTGCTTTGAACTAACTTTTCACACAAAAGTGTTCAACAGCAGATTTCATAATTTTCCTAGCTTCAACTACTCATAAACATTCTACTGTAGAAATTTACTGTCAGAACATAAATATACAAGCCTACACAAAATAAACAAATCTATTCCAAATTAAACCATTTGAACTACAACCCTACTGAAAAAGGGCTAAACTCATTTTCATATTTTTCCCAGATTCTACTTCATATTTCATATTTATCAAGGAAGTTTCATGAACAGAAACATTATATTATTTCTTACATGAATTTCCAAAGGAAAACACAGAAAAGTACAGTTGTAAAGCAACTTCAGATTCTTCCATACAATAGCTCATGCTTAACATTTTTCTTAGCCTGAAATGTCATACAGAGACTACACAATTTTTCCCACATTTTATTTCGACATATAAAACACCTTAATATTTATTCTAAGAAAACAGCCAAAAAGGACTTTTAATCATAACAAAACTTTTCCACATAAACAGTGCATCATATATTTTTCAGAGGTGCAAATCATGATAAGAAACCTACACAAATTTTCCCATGAATTATCTCAACCAGAAAACACCTATTTTCATTTATCTAAACAAAAGCTCACAAACTGAATTAAATAAAAACAGTAATAAAAACTTTCACCAAAAATACTTTCATATTTTTTCATGATAGATCTACTCATAAACAAGCTAACAAAACTGAAAGTACTTTATTTGGACTTTTAAAACGAGCTACACAAAAATAACAAGCATTTCTGGAAAATAAAACAAAAAGGAAAACATTTGAAATCATCCCGGCTCAAACTGCGTGAACTCGGTCCATGGACCGCGTGTGACTGACGCGCGGGGTCCGCTGGTCAACGGGACCCACCCGTCAGAGAGGGCGAAGCAGGAAAGGTGTTGACCGGCGAAAGCTCGTCGACGGTGAGGCTAGGCTCGATAGACTCGTCTCGACGAGGCGCATCCAGCGGTGGGGTCAGTTTGGCCAGAGGGTGACCGAAGCGTGCCGGCGGCGAGTGGTGGCGGACGGCGGCGGCGGCGACACACGGCTACGCCGTTTTCGGCGGTCGCCGGTGAAATCGGGGAAGGCATAGGCTTACTCGAGCCCTAGGGAGGCTATCGGAGGGCTCGGCTTGGCTCGGGAAGCTCCGAGGAAGTTTGGCCACGCGAGCGGCCATGGCGGACGGTGGCGGGCTCGGCTAGGCCGTGTCCGGCGGTCGCCGGTGAAATTGGCGCGTGCGCAGTGCTTTGTGAACCCTAGGGAGCTAAGTGAGTGGGTTGGTTTGGCTCGGATGGCTCCAGGGGAGCTTGGCCTCGTGCATGGCCGCGGCGGCGCCCATGGTTCGGCCGGAGAGATGGAGTGAGATAGGGAGCAGTAGCGTTGAGATGGATAGGTGTTCTCACCTTGCCTTGGCTCGGTGAAGCTCGAGGACGAAGGAGAGGAGCGGAGGAGCTTCGGTCGGGGAAGAACAGCCGCGAGCTCCGGACGGCGCTGATGGCTTTCGCGGCGGGGCTCCTCGGACTCCGACGTCAGCGAGGCTCGGCGGTGGTGCGGAGGTGCACACCGTGTGGTCTGGATGATGGCGGGGTGGTGGCCGAGGTTAATCGGTCGGTGGTGGCTCGGCTAGACGGAACGGTGGTGCGGTTCTTCGGTGCCGAATGACGGCGAGCAGTGAAGTGCTCGGCGTGTTCGCGGAAGAGGAGAGGGAGTGGGAGCAGGCAGGTGTGTGCGAAATGAGAGTGAGAGATCGAGAGAGGGGAGGCGCTCGGGTTTTGGTCTCGGTGGAGCGGCGGACGTCCAGTCGCGGCGGGGGCCACGGCGGCGCGGCGGGCGAGGCAGGGTGTGGTGGACGAGGGCTCGGCAGGCGAGGCGAGCGCGGAGTGGGCGAAGCCGATCGCTTGCGTGATCGCGCGGAGAAGGATCGGAGAGGGAGTGGCCGCGCGAGATTTTTCGCAGAGATCGCCGGCCACGCGGCGCTTGCGGCCGGCGTACGGCGCGGCGTGTCAGCGGCGGCAGCGCGCCGTGCGCGGGCGGGCGCGCGCGCGGGCGAGTGGGCGAGCGCTGGGCCGGCGCGGTGAGCTGGGCCAAAAGGCCGGTTGGGCCAAAAGTGAGGCGCGCGAAAAAATCGTTTTCCTTTTTCTTTTTCCAAAAACTTTTCAAACTTTGACCATTCAAAAACAGTTTCAAAAACTCCAAACCAGGCTTTGACCCAAATATAAAAGTTGCTCAAAATAATTTTCCCTACAACTTTCATATAAGACAAACTTTTTCTGAAAACCATTTTTACAATCTCCTTATAATTAAAGCCAATTTCGAAACATAAAATTTTGCTTACTTCATTTTTATTTAACAAAATATTTGAACTAGGTCAAAATATCAACATGAAAAGCACTCTACTCATTATTCTCTATTTATAAAACTATTTGCCAAAACAGAAATCCACTTTAATCATCAGGTCAAATAGAAATCCAAAATCCAGATACAATAAACAAAAGGCAAAAAGCACTCACATGCACATGAAATGATGCAATGCATTGCTTATGCATTTTGGTAGCTAAATGTGGTTCCTAATGCAGTGCTTGACACTAGGGTGTCACAGGCTTCTCCCCCCTGGCGGCCGCCAGCTATGGGTCAATTTGGTCATTTGCTCAAAAACCTGCAATTTCCTACATTTAATAAACTTAAGGACAAAGTGGAAATCGTAGTTATAAAAGGTTTTTGGTTGATTTAGGCTCTTTGTTGTGTTATATGACCTTGTTGTGATGCTAAGAATATGACACTTAGTGAGCGTCAACAAGCTCCCCCAGCTTACCTCTTGCTCGTCCTCGAGCAAGCATGGACTTCAAATAATCTTGGAAACTCTGTGTTTTTGTGTGTATGTCCATATTATTTTCATCATCATGGAATTGGTACTCTTCCCTGCACTCAAGATTAGAACAAAAGACCAGCAAGAAAGAAGGTTTGTCTTTCCCTTGCCTATTTTGCTAATCAAGACATGTGGAGTTTTTGCAAGTTTTGTTCAAAAGAAAGCATACTTAGTAACTTCTGTGGCTCACTCGATCACTCATATTGTATTGTGGAAATGGAAGAGTTATCCTCCACTAAGACTTTTTGTGGGGTTTAATGGGTAGGATAAAATGAGCATGCAATGCTAGCATAATTTTGCCAAGTTAGACAAGTGGAGCAAAGGAGCAACAAGTCATAGGTTCAGACCAGGAGTGTGCAAGTGTGTGTATTTATTGTGGCAACTTTCATGGTACTTCTCCGCTTTATCTCATTTGTGGATCATGGCTATGAATGAGAGCAT
Source organism: Coix lacryma-jobi var. lacryma-jobi (assembly GCA_009763385.1). NCBI lineage: Eukaryota > Viridiplantae > Streptophyta > Magnoliopsida > Poales > Poaceae > Coix > Coix lacryma-jobi. Next base: position 81,908 of record VDCT01000867.1, on the reverse strand, counting down.
TTGCTCTTTTGGATTCTCTTCTTTCTAGAGCACTTGCTCTTTTGAACTTTCTTTCTACAACACTTCCTCTTTGAATATTCTTTTCTTTCTAGAGCATTGCTCTTTTTTTTGAATGATTATAGCCATGTCCCTGAGAATTTATGGAGCATGATATTTTGCCATGAAGTATCCCTAACAATGAATGAAAATAAAGCATGTTGTGTGCGTATTCTCAGTGTAGGAATAGCACTATGTAGGTGGGTGCAACTGAATTCTTGCGTCTAAAGATATGACAAAGTTCTCTACCATGACTATCAACAAAAGCCTAACTAGCTCAACACTAACATGCAGCAGGTGGAAGCTCCTACTCTAGAGTAAAAAATTATTTGGCTTTGGTAGGACTTTCTTTGCCACAGAAGTACTTAGAGCAAGTTTTTAAATTTTTCACAATAATTACTCCACAACTTGACTTGCTCAAGTCAAAGTAGAAACTTACTTCCCCTTTACTTAGTCTAATGCTCATGTCTCAAGTTTAGTTCTAGCATACGTTTTCCCATGATAACTCTAATGCATGGCATACATTTTATTAGAAAGACTTATGATGAGAGCGTTTCATTATTGCTATTTATTTATTACTAATAATTATACATATTAATTTTTAACTGCAAATTGACTAAGATAAAACTCAAATTTAATTTACAGAAATAAAACTGACAGAAATAAAGATGGTAGTGATACTTACCTCGATGACGGGGGTCCTCCCCCAAGCTGGCTTTTGGCGTGGTTGGGTTACATCCATCCTTGACGACGGTAAATGTCTTCCCAGTTCTGCTGGTTCTACTGCAGGAGAGAAGAAATATTACCCAGTTATCCACCAGTTTCCTGGCGGAATTCCTGGAAATCTTGGTTCAAGTTGTTCAAGTCCTGGCGGATGTCAGCAGTATCCTTGGTGCGTCCATTCATTTGGTGCTGAAGATATCCAATATCGCGCATCCACTCGTCCTGATGAAAGGACGAATGGCGAGCGGCCTGTGGCGAGATTCCCCTATGGAAGAACTCATCACCACGGCCAGTGTACGGGTGGATCCTCCCAAGGAATGGGTTGAACTCCCCAACTGGGATGAGTGAAAGGACGCCTCCTGGCCATATTCCCACCGCGGATGTTGCGGTTGTTGCCAATTCGATCCTCCTGCTTGGTGCGAGCCAGGGAGTGTCAAATGACCATAGTGTGCTGCTCCTTCATAATGCCTGCATGAAAAGGGTCAAAACTCGTGTGCCGTTGCTGCGGCTCTTCAGCCTCTTCTGCTGCACGGGTCTGCGCTCGCGTCCTCCTTCTGGGAACCTGCATGATGTTCTCTCGGGCCAACCTGCGGTTTTGCTCTGCCTCGGTTTTCAGGGCCAAAAGTAACGTTGGTGCATTCACTAAACCAAAGTGACATATCAGGAAGAGCGATTTTATTCACATAAACTTGGTAGATCATGTGAATCTCACCGTCTCCTGGTTCTCACGCAAGAGATGTCCTTGCGAGAAATGCTCTATGGTCAAAAGGTCTCGGTCACTAGGAATGTAGGAGTATATAGCGGTGTTCAGCAGACCCATGTTAAAAAGCCAGTCTAGTTATCCAAGATGTCATTTCAATATTTCCAGTGCGTTGATTAAATTTAGACCAGTAGTCCGCCATGGCCTTGGCGGGTGATACTTTTATATGGTTAACTAGAGCATAAAGCAGCCAGCAGCATTTCGGGCTTTTTAATTGGTCTCAAGTCAGGTCTTGAAAGAGTGTGATACTAATATATTTATGGAAAATCTGAGCATGGGGTTGTGGATATTACTTGTGCGGGGCAAGCCTGGGTCTCTGTTCCCAGCAATGCTTTTCCAAAAATCATTTCTATTAAAACCCGTACAAGCAGATTCTAGGCTTAGCAAGACATGAATCATCAAAATTTAAATGCTTGCTAAACTGCCCACGAAAGAGTGTGCTCTTCATTAAGAAGCCGGAATGTTATGTGAGTAGCAGACAATTGAATGGTAGCAGAAATTCCATTGTGAGGGGAAGGATTCTTAATGACCATCCATGCATTTTCCCATCCCAAGGTTCGAGAATTAGAGAAGAAACTCACTGTCCATACCAGTGCGACGTAGCAAGTCATCGTCGATGCGGCGGGTGTGAACGAACTCCCTCTCACTGAGGATGTTCGGGCCTGCCGTTCCTGATCACTCTGCCAGATGATATCATTGACGGAGTTCAGGATGCGGATGGTCGGTCCGGCCTGGGTGTGTGAACAGAGAGTTCCGATCCACCGACATTTCGTTGGTGGATGGAGTACCCCACCCGACGCTCTCCTCATCACTCCCGCAAAGCGAATGGGTGTTTGCTCTCGACGAATTCCCTCACCCTTACTTCTTCTTCTTTCCAATGAAGAAGTTCTTGAGAGGGCCATGACTTCTTTGCTAGTGCTCAAGATGGCTGATGTGTTTGATGAACTTGCTGTGTGTGTTTCTGAGGATGGAGTGTGAGAGAACTTGCTCTGGGGTGTGGGTAGTTTTAGCGTATCTCCGTGCGGCTGCTTGGCGGGCGCTAACAATAAGTGGCGGGCGCCACCCTCTCGGCTGAAATTTCACTCCAACTCACCCCTCCTTTCTCCTAGTGCTCTCCTTGTCACTCTCCATCACATGTGCACCAGAATTTTTGGGTGGAGATGTGTCCAAAAGATGGAGTGAAGAGTGGGAGACATGAGGAGACATGGGAGTGAGTGATTGCATTGAAAATGAGCAAAGCCATGGGTCTCCCTGGTGTTATTTGGGTCTAGGAGGTAGGTGTAATAGTCTAGAGATTGGCTAGTGCTCCCTAGTGCACCCTAGGGTGGCGGGCGCCAGCATGGTGTGGCGGGCCACACCCTATGGCTGTCCTAGCCCCCTAGGAGCCACCTAATCACCCTACTAAGCATCTACTATGCAGAAAATTAATTTGCTTAAGTAAAAACGAAAATTTAAATGGGGGATAAAGACTTACCTTAGCCTAACTTACCTTGGTTAGCCGCTTTGGATTCCCGATTAGTGTCGCCTTCACGGTGTGGGTGTGGTGGAATATCGGCACTGACGAACTTTGATGACGGGTGTTTTTCCGGTCGCGGTGTGAACTCGAATTTCTCCTCCTTTCCACTGATGTGGGGCTGAATTTCTCCAGCTCCTACATCAATGGTGGCTTTTGCAGTGCTCAGAAATGGCCGTCCCAAGATCAATGGCGTCCGGTGGTCGGGATAATATCCAGAACCACGAAATCCATTGGGACAAAGAGATTTTGTATTTTCACCGGAATATTCTCTGCTATTCCCGCGGGATATCGGAGCGATTGATCGGCGAGCTGCAAACACATAGAAGTAGGGGACAAGGTATGATGATTTAATTTATCATATATTACTTGGGCATGACGTTTGCCCCCAGATCACAGAGTGCATGCTCGAAGTGTTGCTCTCCAATTGAACATGCGATCGTTTGGTTTCGTGGGTCCTTCTTCTTTTCTGGGAGTTGGTTTAAAATGACCGCACTGCAATCTTCGGTCAATTTAACCACATCCCTACTTTGAATTGGTTTATTCTTATTGAGCATGTCTCTCAAATATTTTGCATAAGTTGGAACCTGCATAACGTCAATAAATGGCACATGTATATATAATTTTTGAATTACCTCGATGAATTTCTTGAATGGTCGTCTTTCGTCGGATTTCTGTTTCGATCTGGAAAGGTAATACATGTGTATCATAGAATTCATGAGGAGCAGTTCGTACCTTGGATGAAGGTTCAGCTGGGGTCTCCTCTTCTTCGTCTTCTTCAACATTAACAATATTTTCTTTGCAGCAGTATTACTACTAGGAACTAAATTAGGATGAGGTGGATCATGAGGGATTTACAACCTCTCGTGGTTACAGCTTTTCCTCCTCATAGTATTTAATTTGAGATTTAATGTTATCTACTTTTTGCTCTAATCTCTTATTAAAATTAATCTATTCCTTAAATGCTTTAGAAAAATCTTTCAGTTTAGCATAAATTCCTTCTAACATTTTATCATGTTCAATTAATTTACTATTTATGCTACCATTAATTCTACCTTGATTAGAACTAATTTTCCAATAGGAGAATTGAATACGCAGGTTTGAGGCATACCTTTATTATTCCATTGTTGGATCATTGGAATTGGAGGTTCTCCGTAGCCACCATCATTAAGAAGGGATTTGGCATCCCTTTTCTTAATTTCTGCTTGAACTTCACTTGACGAAGCGGCTCTTTGCTGGCATAGTACTCCTTTGCAGCATGATCTCTCTTCTCATTTATCCATTGCTCTAGCAATTTTACCAAAGTTTGCAGGGTAACAGAATTAGCTTGCTTAATTTCAGACATACCTCTAGCACGTTTTTCTGTCCATCCTTGATTTGCCACCATTGTCTCGATCAATTTGGTTGCCTTCTCTACAGTGAGAGAGAGGTATGCACCTCCGGCGGCAGCATCAATGTGTTGTCGAGATTCTTGCTGGAGTCCATTGTAGAACCTCTGGATCAAGTACCAGTCTTGCATACCATGGTGAGGACAGTATTTAACATACTCTTGTAGTCTCTCCCAAGCTTCAGTGATTGTTTCTTCGTCTCCCTGTCCAAAGTTGGAAATCTTGCTATGAAAAAGAATAGTCTGACTTATCGGGCAGAACTTGTTGAGGAATTGATCCGCGCATCTCACCCACGTCAGCAGGTGTCCAGAGTTGAAGAGGAACCACTACTTCGCTTTTTCCACTAAAGAAAATGGAAAAAGACAAAGTCTGATGGCATCCTGCGAAACTCCCTGCACAAAAATTGTACTACATATCTCCAGAAAATTCCGGAGGTGAGCATTGGCATCCTCAGAAGGTTTGCCATTAATGCAATAGCTTGAGCCATACGTATTAAGTGAAGTTTAAGCTCAAAATCTACATTACTAGTAGAAGGTAACACTGGAATGTGAGCAGAGAGTAGGCATGGAATACTCACAGAGTGTTTTGGTCGACGTCGATGTTGATTGATCGTTGGAGCAACTTGGTTCGTCAGTCACTCTTGACTAGGATTCTTGTCTCGATGAACTCCTCTCACGAAGCCCAGGTTCTTCCTCGGAGGAGTGAGATTAGCTCTCGCTCTCCTAAGAATGGCCTCGGGATCTTCTTGATAGTCGCTCGGAAGATTGAATCGGCCATGACTACTTCAACGATCACAAACTACGGATACATGGGTGTATGCCGGGTCTCTGAGTGATGAGTGATTGTCAACTGGGATGATGCGCATGTTCCTTGGCTTGTGTTGTGCAGGTGTCGAGCACGGATACAGTGATCGAAGGCGACGTGAAGGTCAAGTAGAGACGTGCCGTGCGATGGACCGGAGGAGAGTGGCGAAGGGCGGACGTGAGGCTTGGACTGAGGGACCAAAGGCCGGAGGATCAGCTGTGGTGGCTGGCAGCCTGTGACGACAACAAGTGAAGAAGTGCGGTCATGTGTTGCCTGAGTCATGGACTTGGGGACACGTGTCGGTGGACGGGGTGCACGCGAGGTGCATCCCATCTACGACGTCGGTTTAGTGGTAGAGCCAGGGAAAAAACCATCGGGTGGACGGTTTCCAGGTTTGGGCCTCAAAACCTGGGTGCGGATGGTTTCCGAGTTTGGCCACAAAACTCGGGCTGAGGACGGTTTCCAGGTTTGGGCCTCAAAACCTGGGCGCTGAGGGTTTGCTGAGTTTGGCCTCAAAACTCAGAAGCTGGTGGGCTGGTTCCCGGTTTGGGCCTCAAAACCGGGGGTTGGCTGGAAAAGGTTGGTTTCCCGGTTTGGGCCACAAAACCGGCGGTGCAGAGCGAGGGCGGCACGTGGAGGCAATCGGGAGGTTGCGTCGAGGCAACGCTACGAGTTGTGCGGGCGTGGCCGTCGGATCCACCTACCACCGAGTTGGTCCAGAATAACCTTAGGGTTTAGCTGGTTCACTCTGTAAGTAGTTAGGGGTAGAGTGGAATTTGGAATAGGTTAGAATTAGGATAAATAGGGGGAGACACCCACCTCCCCATCTATCTCAGTTAGTCATCCCTGTCATTTGCTCATAGCTTCTAGGGTTTCCTGCTCTCCAATCCCCTGCTGTAGCTAGCTGAGATCCAGAAAGAAGAGAACAATACCTCTGTGTTCATGAGATTTTGAGGAAGTGAGCCGTAACCTCACTGTTGTAGCGTGTGGTAGCCACACGGTTGCAATTCGTGGTTGTGATTCGCGTTTTGTTCGTGTTCTCGCGGAATCCTTTTTCTCCACGATTTTCCCGTCGCTTGATCTCTTTGCTCGGTTCATCCTTTGCAAATCCGTCTGAATCAAGTTGTTCTAGTTCGTGAGGCACTTCTTTCCACTGAAGGAATTAATCTCTAACCTCACGGTCTAGGAGATCGATCGATTTCGTTTCGGGTCAAGTTTTCTCCTTCCTCGAAATTCTTCGATTCGTCGATTTGGAGATAGGTTCGAGCCATGATCTCTTAGAGATAGCTCACTATACTCCTTGTGACTCATCTCTCCAAGTTTGAACCCTAGAGTTTACGTTTTGGGAGAATTTTATTCAAATCGGTGAATAAACGTGAACTGTGCTGTCACGGGGTAACCGGACGCAGGGGTCGGGGCGACCGGACGCTGGCTGGGTGAGTCCGGTCGTTGAAGTTTACTGGGATTCCTGCTGGTTGACGGACGCTCGGCGAGCTCACTGACCGGACACACAGCTCTTACTGTCACAAGTTTTGTCCTTGTGACCGGACGCTGATTGTTGACCGGACGCTCTGTTCCCCAGAGTCCGGTCCAACTCAGTAAGCTCCCGTTTTGGGTTTTGCTCGACCGGACGTGCCCGATCCCTGACGACTGGACGCACAACAGTCGACCGGACGCCTGCCTCTCAGAGTCCAGTCCAACTCAGAGAGTTTCTGTTTTGGTTTTCGCTCGACCGGACGCGTCCGGTGGTGAACTGTGACCGGACGCAGGCCAGAGTCCGGTCAGTTCTGTTCGAGCCGTTTCGTTCGCAGTTTGCTCGCCCGTTGTCGGATTTGTTTTCCGTCTTTTGCGTTGGCTTCTAAGAGTTGTGTAGTGTCCCGCTGTGCTTCTTGAAGCATCCACCCTACATCTAGGGTCGTGGACATTAGCAAGCTCTAGGTTGTCTTTAGGGGTGATTCTCGGGACAGTGGCTCCTAGTTTCCGAAAGGAAAATTTGAAGCTCCCATTCACCCCCCTCTGGTCGTTTTCTGGTTGCTTCTCGGTCGTTCAATTGGTATCAAAGCAGGTTAAGGATCTTCCACCTTAGCCGGTTCCAGATCCACAGAAGGCGACATGGATCGCGGCATGGGCAAACCGCCATTTTTCGATGGGACGAACTATGCGTATTGGAAGATACGCATGTCGGCCTATCTGCAGAGTTTGGGTGCTTCCATTTGGATATTTGCAACTCTGCCGATTACGTGGTCTTGGCTGCTCATGTCTCTCAGCTTCAGATCGATGAGCACGAAGCCAATAGCCGAGCCTGTAATGCTCTTTTCTCATGCTTGAGCATGAGTGAGTTTGATCGCGTTTCTCACCTCGCTACGGCTCGGGAGATTTGGGCTACCCTCATGCGTTTCCATGAGGGAACCTCTCAAGTCAAAACCCGTCTCTATGAGTCGTTAAGCGAGAGTAGTGAGAACTTTCGACATATGCCTGGCGAGAGTATAGAAAGTTTATTCGCTCGCTTTTAGGTGATTGTCAACAGGATGAGGGCTAACAAGGAGCTGTTGCCTTTCGACGATCATGAGAGAGCATTGAAGCTTTGCATACTCTTGATCGATCGGTGTGGGACTCCAAAGTTCAGGCGATCATCGAATCACCTAACTATGAGACCCTCACGTGCGACGAGCTCTTCAGTAAGCTCAAGTCCAGTGAGATTGATGCCATGGCGAGGGCTCCTTATGAGAATCCTTCTGGCCCGACTATGGCTTTGGTTTCTGGCTCTTCTAACCCCTCTGGAGGTTTTGCTCTTTCGTCTCTCTTCTCTGTCACAGAGGACCAGCTAGAGTCTTTAGGGGATGACGAGTTGGCAATGCTCGCCAACCGGTTCTCGCGGTTTCACAACAACCGCATGAACCGTCGCCGCGGAGGAGGACGCTCAGGATGCTACGAGTGCGGCGACCCCGATCACCTCATCGCCAACTGCCCTAAGAAGAAGCATTCATCTGGGAAGGGCGATCATGGGCACAAGTACGACTCGGCAAGCGCAAGGAGAAGTATGTCCCCGCGAGGCACAAGCGGAGGGCGGCTTCGACAAGGAGTCTCAAGGCCCAGGCTGAGCAGCGTGCGTTCTTCGCCACGCTCAGCGACGTCGACGGCTCGGATGACGACTCCGTTTGCTCAAGCGACGACGAGTCCGAGAAGAAGAAGAGGATCGAGGACAAGCTGAACGGTCTCTGCTTCTTCTTCGACGACGGCCTCTGCACCATGGCCCTCGGCAAGGAGGTCGACGGCGAGCTGGTGAACTCCCCTCGGAACGACGACGACGACGACACCTCCCAGGTATCTCTGACCCACGATGAGCTTTCCGCTGAGGTCGAGAAACTTACTGCCGCGCTCCTTAGTCAAGATAAGTTGCTTAGGCGAGCCGCTAGAGAGCGCAAGGAGTTTAGGCAGAAGTGGGAGGATACGGTGAAGGAACTTGATTCTATCAAGTCCACCGTAGTTGTTACAGATGAGGAGGAGTGCGAGAGGCGTGCACCACGCACATGACTGTTCTTCTCACTTTGAGAAGTAAGTATGTTGCGTTGGTAGGAGAGGTGGATGAGCTCCATGCTAGGCCCATGCTGTTGGGTGCTTGCAAGACTTGTCCTGTCTTGCAATCCGAGTTGGCAGAGAAGAATGCCAAGATTGTGTCTCTTGAGGAGGCCAGCTCGGGTAGCACTTGTGTGACTAGGTGCGCTTTGTGCGAAGGTTTGGAGATGGAGATTGAAACGTGAAGCATGACAAGATGCAAACCGAGGAGGAAAACACATACCTTCGGACCATCTTGTCATGGGTGTCTTGTGGTGAGCCACAGCTCGGGATGATGATTCCCAATTCAAGCGAGCTGCTGGAGGTCCCGGTGTAGGTTTGCTGAGGGTGTTGATCTTTCTGCTTTTGGGAAGATTGGAGAGTCGAGTGGTCTGAATCCGAGTGAGAAACCCAACTCCACCACTACTCCCAAATTAACCAAGCTTCCACCCAAAGAGCCTCTCAAGCCTAACACCAAGGATGGGGTGTTTGAGGAACCTCTGAGAGCTCCACCCAAGAACCAAGTGTGGCATCCCAAACCCAACCACCTAAAGAACAAGCTGGACACAATGCCACCTATCCAGGAGGAGTTGCCACAGAAGGGCAAAGTGATCCACACCCACAACCGTGAGTACCAACAACCCCCTTGAGAGCGGTGAGGTACCACTGTGAGCATTGTGGGAGAGATGGACACTTGAGCGAGTTCTGCTTTAGGCGCAAGAGAGAGGCGCGCCGTGCTAGGGAGATGAACAACCGGACATGTACCATCCTTTCCACGATGTACATGCGCCGAATGTTCAGAGGAGAGCACCGAGACGTGCTGCTAGGCCCAGAGGTCCAGAACCTCAAGTTCCCAGGCCTAGGCAGCAGAGAGCTCCGAGGAGAGACGCTAGGCCTAGAGGTGTTGAGCCTCAAGTCCCTAGGCGTAGGCCTCGTAGAGAGCGTGCCCGGCGGGAGCCTGCAGTTGTAGGCTATGGACCCCGTGGTGGTGGCTTTGTAGTTGAGCGTTTTCCCCCACCGTGTTTGAGTATCGCGATGGACGCTCCTCCTTAGCGGACCACGTTTTCCTCAACGTGGTGATCGCTCCTCCCGTAGGCGTGCTAGGAATGGTTTTTCTGCTAACCGTTCTTTTGAGCAGCTGGCCCAACACTGGTATTCCCCTTACTTCACTAACCCCAGTGTTGGACCGTTTGCTCACCCTATGTCTTTTTATTGATGTAGGTAAAACGATTGGAGAATGTTTGGTTGGTGGATTCCGGGTGTTCGAGGCACATGACTGGAAACGCCAAGTGGTTCTCCAGTCTTAGTCCGGTCGCCGGAAAGGAGTATATCACCTTCGGCGACAACAGCAAAGGTAAGGTGCTGTCTCGTGGGTCTGTGCGAGTTAATGAGCACTTTGTGTTGCGCGATGTTGCTCTTGTTTCTAACTTGCATTTTAACCTTCTTTCCGTTTTGCAACTCTTTGATGACGACTATGAGATTCATTTTAAACCGAATCTCAGTCGTATTTTGGACCCTCAGGGCAATCTTGTTTGTGTGATTTCGCCCTTTGGGAAAGTCTTTCGTGCGGATTTCTCGGAGTCTTTTGGCATTTCTCGTTGTCTGGCTGGACCTTCCTCTTCTGATCTTTGGAAGTGGCATAGGAGACTTGGACATTTGAGCTTCGACTTGCTTGCAAGGCTTAGTTCACTTGGCCTAATCCGAGGATTGCCCAAGTTATCAATGGAGAAGGATCTAGTTTGCCACTCTTGTAGACACAGGAAGATGGTTGCCGCTCCCCACCATCCAGTGACTCAGGTCATGACCAAGCGCCCTGGAGAGTTTTGCACATGGACCTTGTTGGTCCGGCTCGGGTGAGCTCGGTTGGGGGGAAGTGGTATGTATGTACTTGTTTTTGTTGATGACTTTTCGTGGGTCTTCTTTTTAGCTGGGAAGACCGAGACTTTTTCCTTTGCTCGCAATCTGATTTTGCGTCTTCAGAACGAGTTCCCTTTGAACTCGATGCGAGCTATTAGGAGTGATAATGGTTCCGAATTCAAGAATTCGGATTTTGAGAAGTTTTGTAACTCCTTGGGTTTAGAGCATCAGTTTTCTTCCCCCTACACACCTCCTCAGAATGGTGTTGTAGAGAGGAAGAATCGGACCCTTGTAGAGATGGCCAGGACGATGCTCGATGAGCATAGGACTCCTAGGCGATATTGGGCCGAAGCTATGAACACTGCATGCTATATTTCCAATCGCATTTTTCTTCGAGCTTTCTTGAAAAAGACTCTTATGAGTTGCGTTTTGGGAAACTCCCCAAGGTGAGTTATTTTCGAGTTTTTGGTTGCCATTGTTTTATACTCAAAAAGGGCAACTTGGACAAGTTTGAGTCTCGTTCTTCTGACGGTGTGTTTTTGGGTTATGGCACTCACACTCGAGCTTATCATGGAGACATCCGATGTCACCTTCGACGAGACCATGGTTTGTCCTTCTTCTCGTTTTGAGCGTGCAGGTGATCATGAGGTTGGCGAACCTCTCTTCGATGATGAAGAAGAAGGTGCTGAAGGGATAGATGACCCAGCACCTCCTCCACCTGCTGTGCCGCAAAGAGCGGCTTCTACTACGACTCACGGCCCCGACACCTCTTCTTCCTGGGGGCCGTGGGATCCACCACCTCGAGTGGTACCCTTTGTACCCGAGGAGGCACCAGCTGCTGTTGAGGGGGAGGCCACTTCGGCTAGGGAGGCACCACGACACATTCAGCGCCAGCACCCGCCTCAGCAGATGATCGGCAGCATCGACGAACGCGTCACCCAGTCAAGGCAAATCTCTCACTTTGCTCATTCTGCATTTGTTGCTGATTTTGAACCCCGGGATGTTGGACACGCTTTGACGGATCCTGATTGGGTCAATGCCATGCAAGAGGAGCTTGAGAACTTTGAGAGAAATCGGGTTTGGGTTCTAGTGTCTCCACCTTCTGAGTGTCATCCAATTGGGACAAAATGGGTTTTCAAAAACAAACAGGGAGAAGATGGCCATGTTGTGAGAAACAAGGCCAGACTCGTAGCCCAGGGATATAGTCAGAAGGAGGGGATAGACTATGAGGAGACGTTTGCTCCTGTAGCTCATTTGGAGGCAATTAGGATACTCTTGTCTTTTGCTGCATCCAAAGGTTTCAAACTTTTTCAAATGGATGTCAAGAGTGCCTTCTTAAACGGCTACATAGAAGAGGAGGTGTATGTTAAACAACCCCCCGGTTTCGAAAATCCCAAGTTTCCAAACCATGTCTTTAAACTTCACAAAGCTTTGTATGGTTTGAAACAAGCCCCTAGAGCCTGGTATGATAGGTTGAAAACCTTTTTGCTTGCTAAGGGTTTTAAAATGGGATGTGTAGATAAAACGCTCTTCTCCTCAAGCAAGGCACGGATACTCTCTTGGTCCAAATTTACGTGGATGATATCATTTTCGGTGGTTCTTCTCACGCTTTGGTTGCCAAGTTTGCAGACATTATGAGCAGGGAGTTCGAGATGAGCATGATGGGCGAGTTGACGTTTTCCTCGGGTTGCAAATCAAGCAAACCCGGGAAGGAACGTTGTGCACCAGGGCAAGTACACCAGAGATATCCTGAAGAAGTTCGACATGGGTGTGGCCAAGCCTCTTCCAACACCCATGGCGACCACGACGGCCCTGGATGCGGACAAGGAGGGAGAAGCAGTGGACCAGAAGGAGTACCGGAGTATGATCGGATCGCTGTTGTACCTGACGGCGACACGCCCGGACATCCAGTTCGCGGTGTGCCTCTGCGCGCGCTTTCAGGCGTCGCCGCGCACCTCTCATCGTCAGGAGGTCAAGCGCATTATGAGGTACTTATCCTTCTCTCCAGAATTCGGGATTTGGTATTCTGCTTCCTCCACCCTTTCCGTTTGCGGTTATTCCGATGCCGATTTTGCTAGTTGTCGTATTGATCGCAAGTCCACTTCTGGGACTTGCCAGTTTATTGGTTCTTCTCTGTGTTCGTGGTCTTCTCGCAAGCAGTCTAGCGTCGCCCAGTCTACCACGGAGGCTTAGTATGTTGCTGCGGCTAGCTGCTGTTCCCAGTTACTCTGGATGATGGCCACTTTGCGTGATTTTGGTCTGAGCTTTCTCATGTTCCATTGCTTTGTGACAGCACGAGTGCGATTAGCGTTGCTATGAACCCGTGCTTCATTCGAAGACCAAACACATTGATGTGCGCTTTCATTTTCTCGAACCACTATGAGAAGGGTGAGACCACTATGAGAAGGATGATGATCATTCGTATATCATCATCATGCTGATATTTACCAAGCCAGCCTTGGATCAACTCATTTAACCTTGGAATCTTTAATGGTGAGAGGTGAGCTTGGTGTGTGTTTCCCCTTTAGATGGGGGGGAAACATTTTGGATTTTGTATGATACACTGACTTTTTGTTTTCAGTTGTTTTTACTTCTTTTTGACCTCTTCGTGCATTTTGCATTTGAGCATACGCTTTTACATTCTGTGCTTCATATGTATAATCTGAAGAAGATGTATCTATACTCTATGTAGTTTTGCTCCAATGCTTTATGTAGATGCTGTAACTTATGCTCTTTCTGATCACTAGTGCATACTATGAGCTGAGCTATTTTTGAATGGTGAATTTGATAATGAACTTAAAACTTGAAAATGTTCACCATTGAGATATGCAACTAGCATGTGTAGGATGTGTTGAAGTCACAAGTGCTTTTCATATATGCTAGGTTGCTATGTCTCTAGTGTTGAGTCATTCACTTGCTTGGTATGTCATATTCTGCTTAAAATCTAAACCAAGTTAAGCGAATTGGAAAGATCGAGATGGGTTTGCTTGTTAGCACCTCACAGTTTCGAGACTGTTTCTCATTGCACTTTGAGTTAAACTTGAGCTATGTAGTGTATGACCGAAACTGTTGCTTTAAGCTTCTGATTGCTTATGCATAGGCTTCGCACAGTTGAAAAGTTAGGCAATAAAAAGCATTCAACCTCTCGCAGTCACATGCTGTTTTCTGAACTTGTGTAATTTCACCGCTGCAACTCTGAATTAAAATTTGAAATCACAAGTAAATGCCTAAATTGGTATCAGCATGATGATTGAACTGTGCTAGGGGTAGTTCACCTTGTATACATGATTAGCACTTGTTTGACTTCCAGTCTATACATGTCTGTGCTATTTTGATGGTGAATACCTTTTTGGCTACAAACTGCTCTTTTGCTCTCATTTCAGACTTAGTGATCAGCTTGAGCCTTTGCTAGCATTCTGTGCATTTTTCTGAGTCATCAGATTTGAACTCTATAGAGCATCTTTGCACTCTTTGAGTATACTCCTGAAGCTCCTAACTTGCATTCTGACTCATATGCATCTTGGAAAGGGGAGAAATCTGCGTGTTAGCACTTGTGTGCTGCACTTTCTGAGGGGGGGAGTCTTATTTCTTGATAAGTGCATTTTCAACTAAGGGGGAGAAATTGGGGAGAAATTGCAAATCATAACCCTCCTTTTGCTTAGGGGGAGCCTTCTTGTTGTTTGCACTATTCGAGGGGGAGTTTGTTTCCGGTTGAGTCTTTGACATTTCAATTAGTTTGGAGCGGTTTGCTAGTTGTGTTGAGCCTTAGCCTCTTCTTGAGGGACTAGCATTTGCTTTTCAGGTTTTCAATTGGTGTCGAACTCTTGTTGGTAATAGTCAGTATCGAGCTTTCTTTGCTAGTTGTGTGAGCCTCTGTGCCTCTATCTTGAGGGACTAGCATTTTGCTTCGATATTTTCGATTGGTTCTTGCTAGCGGTGTTGAGCCTGTTCTACCTCTTCTTGAGGGCTAGCTTTGCTTTGCTTGGTTGCGTCGAGCCGTTGCCCATGTCTTTGGGGACCAAGTTCTTTCGCTCTTTCCACTTGACCTTCTTCGGCTTTGCTATGCTTTTGGTCATTGGTCGAGTTCTCTTTTCTCCTTCTTCTTCTTCTCTTTCTATTATGATTTGTGTTGGTAGTTGACAATGCACTCATCAAGGGGGAGATTGCGAATACATGGGTGTATGCCGGGTCTCTGAGTGATGAGTGATTGTCAATTGGGATGATGCGCATGTTCTTTGGCTTGTGTTGTGCAGGTGTCGAGCACGGATACAGTGATCGAAGGCGAGGTGAAGGTCAAGTAGAGACGTGCCGTGCCGATGGGCGGGAGTGGCGAAGGGCGGACGTGAGGCTTGGACTGAGGGACCAGAGGCCGGAGGATCAGCTGTGGTGGCTGGCAGCCTGTGACGACAACAAGTGAAGAAGTGCGGTCATGTGTTGCCTGAGTCATGGACTTGGGGACACGTGTCGGTGAACGGGGTGCACGGGAGGTGCATCCCATCTACGACGTCGGTTTGGTGGTACAGCCAGGGAAAAACCATCGGGTGGACGGTTTCAGGTTTGGGCCTCAAAACCTGGGTGCGGATGGTTTCCGAGTTTGGCCACAAAACTCGGGCTGAGGACGGTTTCCAGGTTTGGGCCTCAAAACCTGGGCGCCGAGGGTTTGCTGAGTTTGGCCTCAAAACTCAGAAGCTGGTGGGCTGGTTTCCCGGTTTGGGCCTCAAAACGGGGGGTTGCCTGGAAAAGGCTGGTTTCCCGGTTGGGCCACAAACCGGGGGTGCAGAGCGAGGGCGGCACGTGGCGGCAATCGGGAGGTTGCGTCGAGGCAACGCTATAAGTTGTGCGGGCGTGGCCGTCGGATCCACCTACCACCGAGTTGGTCCAGAATAACCTTAGGATTTAGCTGGTTCGCTCTGTAAGTAGTTAGGGGTAGAGTGGGAATTAGGAATAGGTTAGTTAGAATTAGGATAAATAGGGGGAGACACCCACCTCCCCATCTATCTCAGTTAGTCATCCCTGTCATTTGCTCTTGGCTTCTAGGGTTTCCTGCTCTCCCAATCCCCTGCTGTAGCTAGCTGAGATCCACAGAGAAGAGAACAATACCTCTGTGTTCATGAGATTTTGAGGAAGTGAGGCCGTAAACTCACTGTTGTAGCGTGTGGTAGCCACACGGTAGCAATTTGTGGTTGTGATTCGCGTTTGTTCGTGTTCTTCGCAGAATCCTTTTTTCTCCACGATTTTCTCGTCGCTTGATCTCTTTGCTCGGTTCATCTTTAGCAAATCCGTCTGAATCAAGTTGTTCTAGTTCGTGAGGCACTTCTTTCCCACGAAGGAATTAATCTCTAACTCACGGTCTAGGAGATCGATCGATTTTCGTTTCGGGTCAAGTTTTCTCCCTTCCTCCGAAATTCTTCGACTCATCGATTTGGAGATAGGTTCGAGCCATGATCTCTTAGAGATAGCTCACTATACTCCTTGTGACTCATCTCTCCAAGTTTGAACCCTAGAGTTTACGTTTGGGAGAGTTTGATTCAAATCGGTGAATGAACTGTGCTGTCATGGGGTAACTGGAGGCAGGGGTCGGGGCGACCGGACGACGGCTGGGTGAGTCCGGTCGTTGAATGTTTACTGCGATTTCCTACTGGTTGACCGGACGCTCGGCGAGCTCACTGACCGGACACACAGCTCTTACTATTCACAAGTTTTGTCTTGTGACCGGACGCTGCTTTGTTGACCGGACGCTCTGTTCACCAGAGTTCGGTCCAACTCAGTAAGCTCCCATTTGGGTTTTGCTCGACCGGACGCGTCCGATCCCTGACGACCGGACGCACAGTAGTCGACCGGACGCCCTGCCTCTCAGTGTCCGGTCCAACTCAGAGAGTTTCTGTTTTGGTTTTCGCTCGACCGGACGCGTCCAGTGAACTGTGACCGGACGCAGTCCAGAGTCCGGTCAGTTCTGTCTCGAGCCGTTTCGTTCGCAGTTTGCTCGCCCGTTGTCGGATTTGTTTTCCGTCTTTTGCGTTGGCTTTCTAAGAGTTTGTGTAGTGTCCCGCTTTGCTTCTTGAAAGCATCCACCCTACATCTAGGGTCGTGGACATTAGCAAGCTCTAGGTTTTGTCTTTAGGGGTGATTCTCGGGACAGTGGCTCCTAGTTTCCGAAAGGAAAATTTGAAGCTCCCATTGACCCCCCCTCTGGTCGTTTTCTGGTTGCTTCTCGGTCCTTCACAAACAACGAACAATATATATACCCGCTAGAACTACGGGGGTTAATTCAATAGAAATCACAAATTCTAGCCAAATGCTTCCCCGGCAACGGCGCCAGAAATGTTTTTTGACTCTTGCTAACGTCGTCACTAGGAGTAGACTATGAATCTATCCCCGGCAACGGCGCCAGAAAGGTTTGTTGGTACTTCTTGATGTAAGAAGTATAACTAACTATTTGTATGACTATTGGTAGGTTCTGCAAGTGCACAGAATAAGTCTATTGTAGCACTTCACCTAGGAGTAACCGAGTATCATATTTCCACAGGGAGGGAAGCTACTATGGCAGAACTAACACTAGGACCGCTATGAACAACTAGTGATTCTAGCAAGGTTGATCGAAAAGTATGAATGGGGGTTGGTTTCTACTACTACTAAAAAGAAAATAAGGAAAGACTAACTACTACTAAATCGGCGGGGTCTGGCCGATGAACAGATTAATGTTTTCCTACACACTTACGATCACAACTAACTTAGCAATAAAGGTTTTATCTAGTTCTTCGAACCGTACACACCCTCTGGACTATTTACCTCAGACGTGCACAATGAGGTTTATTATTTAAGAACTAACCCAACTACGTGGTGGAATTCAAGGCTCCCAGGGCTGTCACCACCTGTTTGCTACCACAGCTATCCGGGGGGCTAGCCACAAAACTAAGGTATAACTAGTCTAAGCACCGTGCTTACACTAATATATACTACTTTAATCTTGCGTCCAAAACTAGAGCACTGATTACTCAGCGAAGAACCCAAACTAGATAGAAACTAAATACCAAGTTATCTATGATTGAAAGCACTCAACAAGAACAATAAGTAAAGAACTTAGAGTAAATGCTGAAATGAGAAAGAAAGTAGAAAAACACTAAGATAAATGAGAAAGACTTGGAATTATACCAGAGACTTGGAAGATCCTCTATTACAACTCCAGCTCTTTTCTTCTACACTCTCGCTCTCACTCTAAGTCTCTCAACTAGAGTGTTCCTTTACCAGAGCTTCGCTTACAAGAGAGTGAGACTAATGAGGTGAGGTCTGAGTACAAATGAGCTCAGGGGGTCCTATTTATAGCCTAAGGGACCTAGGGTTAGGTCAGGGGGGTGAGTGCGGTGGCGGGCGCCAGCCCTAGGTGGCGGCCGCCACCCCCCCTGGCCCTTGGATCCACTGCCTCTTCATCAACGGCATCCAGGAGGTCCTCCAAGTCGGTTAGGGTTGTCCAATAACCGTCACATGGGCAATTAGGCCATGATCCATGTGACGCTGCTTCTTAGCCCTTGGATGAACTGACTTAGGTGAGCAACGACTGCCAAATGAGTGTGGGGCGCTTCCCCTAGATTAGTGACGTGGCAGGGGGGATTTGGGCTTCTCCCCCCTGGCGGCCGCAAGCTATGGGTGGCGGGCGCCACCCCTCTCTGGCCCAAAGTGAGCCCAGGCAAGTGGGCTTGCTTCCTGGTGGGTCCATTTGGTCATTTGCTCAAAAACCCTGCAATTTCCTACATTCAAATAAAACTCAAGGACAAGTGGAAATCGTTAGTTTATAAATGGTTTTTGGTTGATTTTAGGCTCTTGTGTTGTGTTATATGACCTTGTTGATGCTAAGAATATGACACTTAGTGAGCGTCAACAAGTGCCATAACCCAAAAATACACCGTCAGAAGAACGAGACTCAAATTGTCAGGTTGCCTTTTTGAGTATAAAAACAATGGCAACCGAAAACTCTAAAATAACTTAGTTTGGGCAGTTTCCAAAACGCAACACATAAGAAGTCTTTTTCAAGAAAGCTAGGAGAAAAATGCGATTGGAAATGTAGCATGCAGTGGCTCATAGCTTCGGCCCAATATCGCCTAGGAGTCCTGTGCTCAACAAGCATCGTCCTGGCCATCTCTACAAGGGTCCGATTCTTCCTTTCTACAACAACATTCTGAGATGGTGTGTAGGAGAAGAAAACTGATGCTCTAAACCCAAGAGTTACAAACTTCTAATTCACAAATTTCGAATCCGAACCATTGAACATCGAAACCATTATCACTCCTAATAGCTCGCATTGAGTTCAAAGGGAACTCATTCTGAAGACGCAAAATCAGATTGCGAGCATAAGAGAAAGTCTCAGTTTTCTCAGCTAAAAAGAAAACCCAAGAATATCTCAAGAAGTCATCAACAACAACAAGCACATACCACTTCCCCCCAACCGAGCTCACCCAAGCCGGACGAACAAGGTCCATGTGCAAAAGCTCTCCAGGGGCTTAGTCATGACCTGAGTCACTGGATGGTCGGGAGCGGCAACCATCTTCCCATGTCTACAAGAATGGAAACAAGATCCTTCTCCATGCACAACTTGGGCAATCCTCGGATTAGGCCAAGTGAACTAAGCCTTGCAAGCAAGTCGAAGCTCAAATGTCCTAGTCCTATGCCACTTCCAAAGATCAGAGGAAGAAGGTCCAGCCAAAAGACAACGAGAAACTCCAAACAACTCCAAGAAATCCGCACGAAAGACTTTCCCAAAGGGCGAAATCCCACAAACAAGATTACCCTGAGGATCCAAAATACGACTGAGATTCGGCTTAAAACGAATCTCATAGTCGTCATCAAAGAGTTGCGAAACAGAAAGAAGGTAAAATGCAAGTTAGAAACAAGAGAAACATCGCGCAACACAAAGTGCTCATTAACTCGCACCGACGCGAGACAACACTCTACCTTTGCTATTGTCGCCGAAGGTGATGAACTCCTTTCCGGCGACCGGACTAAGACTGGAGAACCACTTGGCGTTTCCGGTCATGTGTCTCGAGCAACCGGAATCCACCAAACAAATGTTCTCCAATCGTTTTACCTACATCAATAAAAAGACATAGGGTGAGCATACGGTCCAACACTGGGGTTAGTGAAATAGGGAGAATACCAGTGTTGGGTCAGCTGCTCAAAAGAACGGTTAGCAGAAAAACCATTCCTAGCACGCCTACGGGAAGAGAGATCACCACGTTGTCCGCTAAGAGAAGAGCGTCCATCGCGATACTCAAAACGCGGAGGGGGAAAACGCTCAACAACAAAAGCCACCGCCACGGGGTCCATAGCCTACAACTGCAGGCTCCCGCCGGGCACGTTCTCTCCACTGCCTAGGCCTACAAGGAACTTGAGGTTCTGGACCTATAGGGCCTAACAGCACGCCTCTGAACATTCGGCACATGTACATCATGGAAAGGATGGTACATTTCCGTGTTGTTCATCTCCTTTGCACGGCGCGCCCTCTCTTGCGCCGAAAGCAAAAACTCACTCAAGTGTCCATCTCTCCCACAGTGCTCACAATGGTACCTCACCGCTCTCATAGGGGGTTGTTGGTACTCACGATAGTGGGTATGGATCACTTTGCCCTTCTGTGGCATAAGCTCCTCCTAAATGGGTGGCACGGTGTCCAGCTTGTTCTTGAGGTGGTTGGTTTGGTTGGGAGCCCATGATTGTTTCTTGGGTGGAGCTCTCGGAGGTTCAACAAAGACCCCATCCTTGGTGTTAGGCTTGAGAGGCTCTTGGGTGAATCTTGGTAAGCTTGGGAGTAGTGGTGGAGTTGGGCTTCTCACATGGGTTAAGACCACTCGACTCTCCAATCTTCCCAAAAGATGAAACATCAACACCCGGAGCAAAACCTACACCTGGACCTCCAGCATCTCGCTTAAATTGGGAGATCATCATCCCGAGTTGTGGCTCACCACTAGACACCCATGACAAGATGGTCCGAAGGTATGTGATTTCCTCCTCGGTTTGCATCTTGTCATGCTTCACGTTCGCAATCTCCATCTCCAAACCCTCACAAAGAACACACCTAGCCACACATGTGCTACCCGAGTTGGCCTCTTCAAGACACACGATCTTAGCATTCTTCTCTGCCAACTCAGATTGCAAGCCGGCACAGGACTTGCACGCACCCAACAGCGAGGATCTAGCCTTCAGCTCATCCACCTCTCCTACCAACACAGCATACTTGCTTCTCAAAGTGAGAAGGTCAGTCATGCGTGTGGGCACATCTCACACTCCTCCTCATTAGTAACAAACTACGGTGGACTTGACAGATTCAAGTTCCTTCACCGTATCCTCCCACTTCTGCCTAAACTCCTTGCGCTTCTTGACCTCAGCAAAAAGCTCGTCGGGGTTCTGAGATACCTGGGAGGTGTCCTCGTCGTCATCGTTCCGAGGAGTGTCCTCCAACTCACCATCGACCTCCTTGCCGAGGGCCATGGTGCAGAAGCCCTCATCGTCGGGGGAAGAAGCAGAGACCGTTCAGCTTGTCCTCAATCCTCTTCTTCTTCTCGGACTCATCGTCGCTTGAGGAAGCGGAGTCGTCATCTGAGTCATCGACGTTGCTGAGCGTGGCGAAAAAATGCACGCTGCTCAGCCTGGGCCTTCTCCATGTACTTCATCTTGATGTACTCCTTGTCGAAGCCGCCCTCCGCTTGTGCTTCACGGGGACGTACGTCTCCTTGCGCTTGCCGGAGTCGTACTTGTGCCCATGATCCGCCTTGCCGAAGGTCTGCTTGTTCTTCTTCGGGCAATTGGCGATGAAGTGGTTGGGGTCGCCGCACTCGAAACATCCCGAGCGTCCTCCTCCGCGGCGACGGTTCATGCGGTTGTTGTGGAACTGCGAGAACCGGTTGGCGAGCAATGCCAGCTCGTCATCCCCCATGAACTCCAGCTGCTCCTCTGTAACAAAAAGAAGAGAAGAGAGTGCAAAGCCTCCAGAGGGGTTAGCAGAAGAGCCAGAAACCAAAGCCATTGACGGGCCAGAAGGATTTTCATAAGAAGCCCTCGCCATGGCGTCAATCTCACTGGACTTGAGCTTACTGAAGAGCTCGTCGCAAGTGAGGGTCTCATAGTTAGGCGATTCAATGATCGCGTGAACTTTGGAGTCCCACACCGACCGATCAAGATCGTGCAAAAGCTTCAAAGCTCTCTCATGATCGTCGAAAGGCAACAACTCGTTGTTAGCCCTCATCCTGTGACAATCACCTAAAAGTGAGCGAATAAACTTTCTATGCTCTCGCCAGGCATATGTCGAAAGTTCTCATACTCTCGCTTGAACGACTCGTAGAGACGGGTTTTGACTTGAGTGGTTCCCTCATGGAAACGCATGAGGGTAGCCCAAATCTCCCGAACCATAGTGAGGTGAGAAACGCGATCAAACTCGAACATGCTCAAACAGGAGAAAAGAGCATTATGAGCTCTCGGCTATTGGCATCGTGCTCATCGATCTGACGCTGAGTAACACGAGCAGCCAAGACCACGTAATCGGCAGAGAGCAGAGATGCAAATATCCCAAATGGAAGCACCAATACACTGCAGATAGGCCGACATGCGTATCTTCCAATACGCATAGTTCGTCTGATCGAAAAACGACGGTTTGCCCACGCCAAGATCCATGTTGCCTTCTGTGGATCTGGAACAGGCTAAGGTGGAAGATCCTTAACCCGATCCGATACCATTGAAGGACCGAGAATGCAATAGCAAGGCGACCAGAGGGGGGTGAATGGGAGCTCAAAAATTTCTCTCGAAACTCTGGCCTTTTGTCCCCAAATTCAACCCCAAGAGCTTCGATTGAAACCGTGATGCCCACGACCCTTGGAAGAGGGTGGATGATCCCTAGGATCACAGCGAGGCACCACAAGGCGGTAGCGATCCAAACGCCAAAAGCATCGGAACAAGTTCAACCCTCAAAAACCAAGTCCCGAACGTAGATAGACGGCTACGTCGGGAAATCTCCAAATACCTATGCTAACAAGTAGAAAAGATACCTAGAGAGGTTCCTTGGTCAACTGTAGGGCCAAACGAGAAGTCCGGAAACCAAGCAAAGAAGCCGGGAGAGCAAACGCACTAAACCGCAACAAATAGCCAACTCGCGGACTGTCCGGACCTGGGATCCCAGACTATCCGCCCTACTGCAGAATGTCAGCGAGGGGATGGCGGACTGTCCGTCGGTCAAAAGTGCAACACGCACCACTGGTTCTGAAACCTCCCTGAGTGATCCCGGACTGTCCGCGGTTCAAAAAATACTTGCCCAACAACGCGGAGTCAGGCCACTGGTCTGACCGACCCCGACGCGCGGACTGTCCGCGGTAGGGTAGCAGTGGCGGACTGTCCACAGATGAACAGAGAGGGTGATTTCGGTCGCCTCTCACACGAATCCTCACAAATTCAAATCAAAACTCAATCCCATGTTCCCAAACTTGGAGGAGATGATCATGAGGTAGTTAAGAGACTATCCCCAAGAAATCATCCGCTCAAATCCATTCAATCACCGGGAAATCGAAAGGGGAGGAGTATGAACGAAAAAGCGCCACGAAAACAAAATCAACCCAATCTACTTGTTCCTGAGGAGTTAGATGAATTCCTTCGTGTGTAAATGATCTCCTCACTATAAAGAACAAGTTGATTCAAACGGATTTCGCAAAGACGCAGTAGAGAGGGAGATCGAGTGACGCGGAAATTGCGGAGAAACGAAGAACGCGAAGAACACGAACAAAATGCGAATCAAGTCATCGATCTGCAACCGTGTGGCTACCACACGCTACAACAGTGAGATTACGGTCTCACTTCCTCAAAATCTCCAGTACACAGAGGTATGTTCTCTGCGGATCTCAGTAGCTACAGCAGGGATTGGGAGAGCAGGAAACCTAGAAGCAAAGAGCAAATGACTAAGATAGATGGGGAGGTGGTGTCTCCCCCTACTTATCCTAATTCTAATTCCCACTCTACCCCTAACTAATTACAGAGCAAACCATCTAAACCCTAGGGTTATTCTGGACCAACTCGTGGTAGGTGGTGATCCGACGGCCACGCCCGCACAACTGGTGGCGTTGCCTCGACGCAACCTCACGATTGCCGCCACGTGCCGCCACCGCTCTGCTTGTCCTTTTCCCGGACGTCGCACCCCCGGTTTTGTGGCCCAAACCGGGAAACCAGCCTTCACAGCCAACCCCCGGTTTTGAGGCCCAAACGGGAAACAAACCAGCCGACCATCGCCTGAGTTTGTGGCCTAAACTCAGCAAACCCGCAGCATACAGGTTTGAGGCCCAAACCTGAAAACCGTCCCCAGCCCGAGTTTGTGGCCCAAACTCGGAAACCATCCGCGCCCAGGTTTTGAGGCCCAAACCTAGAAACCGTCCACTCGGTGGTTTTTTCTATGGCTCAACCACCAAACTGAGCCGTAGAAGGGATGCACCGCCCAAGCACCCGTCCACCCGCAAGTCTTCGCTCGATCGATGTCCCAGGCTGTCAGCCACCATAGCTGATCCTCAGGCCACCCGTCCCTCAGTCCAAGCCTCACGTCCGCCCTTCGCCTCTCTCGGTCCATCGAATGGCACGTCTCTACTTGACCTTCACCTTGCCTTTGATCACTGTATCCGTGCTCGACACCTGCACAAGACAAGCCAAAGAACATGCGCATTATCCCAGTTGACAGTCACTCATCACTCAGAGACTCGGCATACACCCATGTATCCGCATAGAGAGTTGTTTAAAGAACAGCGATGCCTCCTATCTTTTTTAGCGATGCTCTCTTTCTAAACGTTTAAGAGAGTTGTTTGAAGAACAGTGATGCCCCCTATCTTTTTTAGCGAGGCTCGCATTGTAAACGTTTAAGAGAGTTGTTTGAAGAACAGCGATGCCCCCTATCTTTTTTAGCGAGGGAGATGAAGTTTGCTTTTGTGAGCCTCTGGCGTCTTAGCGAGGTGCTCGACTTTTTAGGACTTCGTGCCTCCCCTTATCTTTGGTGGAGGTGAAGTTTGCTTCTGTTAACCTCTGACATCTTTGCGAGGGTGCTCGACTTTTTTGGACTTCGCGCCTCCTCTTATTTTAGGTGGAGGTGAAGTTTGCTTTTGCGATCCCCTAGCCGATTCGCGAGGGTGCTTCACTTTTTTGGACTTCGCGCCTCCCGTTATTTTAGGTGGAGGTGAAGTTTGCTTTTGTGAGCCCCTAGCCGATTCGCGAGGATGCTCGACTTTTTTGGACTTCGCGCCTCCCCTTATTTTAGGTGGAGGTGAAGTTTGCTTTTCCGAGCCCCTAGCCGATTCGCGAGGATGCTCGACTTTTTTGGATTTCGCTCCTCCCCTTATCTTAGGTGGAGGTGAAGTTTGCTTTTGCGAGCCCCTAGACGATTCGCGAGGATGCTCGACTTTTTTGGACTTGCGCCTCCCCTTATTTTAGGTGGAGGTGAAGTTTTCATTTGCGAGCCCCTAGCCGACTCGCGAGGGTGCTCGACTTTTTTGGGCTTCGCACGTCTCCTTATTTTAGGTGGAGGTGAAGTTTGCTTTTGCGAGCCCCTAGCCAATTCGCGAGGATGCTTGACTTTTTTGGACTTCGCGTATCCCCTTATCTTAGGTGGAGGTGAAGTTTGCTTTTGCGGATTGGATTCGGGATTTTTTGTTCCGAATCAATTTCCTGGGGTTGTTCATCGATGTTAGTACTCACCGGTTAAAGAGGTGCTATTTCGATGTCGACGAAAAAGAAATAGTTTATGTTTCTTTTTCCGAGGAAATTTTCTATTTGTATTGATATTTTGGTTACTGCCTCATTAAAAAACCTTGCTCCCCTTTGCAAGGAAAGAGTGCAACACCTTTGGTTCTGGTTACAAAGCATAGTAATAAAAGGAAGACAAAGATAAGAACATAAACTACATAATGCGAGGGCTCGCTAAGGCTCCCGCTAAGGATAGAACTTATGAATGTCATCAACATTCCAGGTGTGCGGCAGACGGTTTCCTTCGTTGTCGGAGAGGTGGAAAGACCCTGGATGATATGATTCTATTATCAAGTACTGTAATTTTCCCGCCATGTGGGCGTTTTGTTTCCGGATGAGAATGAGGTCACCCTTGTTTAGATCTTTGATTTTTACTTTCTTGTCTCTCCACCTTTTGGTTTCCTCTTGATACTTGTGAAGGTTATGTACTGCAATGCATCTTGTTTCTTCGAGAAAATATTTGCTTGTCAACTGACTTTGCTTGATTGATTCGAGTGTTGTCCTAAGTGAGCCATGTTTATTTCCTTCTGGTAACATTGCTTCTTCTCCAAAGAGTAGCCTGAAGGGTGTGAACGTAGTTGCTCTGCACTCTAATGTAATTGTTTATGGGACCAAGTGACCAGGTTGGCTCTTCGGCCCATTTGCCTTTAGGCCCGCCGTGAAGTTTTTGGAAATTGCTTGGAAGATTGTGTCATTGGCTCTTTCGACGAGGCTGTTCGATTGTGGGTGTCGAACTGAGGTGAAGCATATGGCTGTACCAATTTGAGCACAGAACTCCTTAAAAACCTCGCTGTCAAACTGAATTCCATTGTCGATGGTTAATTGTCTAGGTACCCAAAACGACAAACTATCTGCTGCCAGAAGAACTTTTTCATGGCTTGCGAAGTTATGGTTGCCAGTGGTCTTGTTTCAATCCACTTTGTGAAGTATTCCACAGCTACCACCGCGTAACGAAGATTTCCTGGAGCTGCTGGTAAGGGCCCGACTAAGTCCATTGGCCACCTTTGTAGAGGCCAGGTTGGGCATATCAACGTAGTTGGAGCGCCCCGGGCATTTTCATTTTGGCTATTAGTTGACATCCCTGGCAATGCTTGACTAGCTCTTCTGCGTCGCGTAATGCTGTTGGCCAACAGAAACCTTGCCGAAAGCTTTAAATAGGGTGTTATCGACTATTTTGTACCCACGAGCTCTTTGGCTGATTCTGTTTTCTTCATCTTTAGAGTCGGGCTCGTACAACCCATTGATGTATGCCATGATGGGGGCTCTCCAATCTTCACTTTGTATTGCATTAATCTGCTTTGCTGTTCTTTCGAGAGCTTCGATGGCTGGTTGTGTTGCCACTTCATGAAAGACATCTGGGGGTAACTGTGACAGTTGAGCTGCTGCTTTGGCCAACTCGTCTTCTTTGCTATTCTCGGTCCTTGGCATTGCCCTCGCTATTATGCCAAAAAATAAACTTCTAGCCTTCGAACAAGCTACAAATACTTTTGCAGTTCTGTATCTTTTGCTTTATAATTTTTCGCGATATGTCCTGCAATTACTTGAGAATCTGTGTTGATGACTGCCCTTCATACTGACAATGCTCGAAGCTTCGAGAGTGCTAGAATGACAGCTTCATACTATGCTGAGTTATTTGTTCATTTGAAGTCCAGCATCATGGCGTACCGTAGTTTCGACCTGGATGGCAAGGTTAGGATTGTTGATGATCCTGCTCTAGCTGCTCCCCAAGCCCCATCGACATACGCCGTCCAAAATGGGTCTATTTCAACTTCTTCTTTGCGAGGGTCAGGAGTCCATTCAGCTATGAAGTCTGCCAGGTGAAAGGTCTAAATTGGCTAGAGGGGTGGTGAATAGCCCAATTAAAAATCTACAAGAACACTTAGGCAAACACTATTATTATAACAAATGGCGAAGCTTCTTGCGCTAGCTTAATAGTGTGTTGCAAGCCACCTATCCAACAATTCTACATAATATTTCTATGTCACACAATCAACTAGAGATAATATCAAATGCGGAATAAAACAATCTAGCTCTAGCACAAGTGTGATATACAAAGAATGTATATGAGATAATTATAAGCAATAGAAAGACTAAGTGAACTAATCACAACTAGCAACACAAGGTATATGGCACAAGATATACAACAAGAGAAAGTATCTACTCAAGTTAAATAGCTCAAAGTAAATACACAAAGTAAATGAGCTAGATAGAGGTGTTTTTTCACTGAGCCTTTGGGGACGCCTAGAAGAGAGCCAATCACCGGTGAAATCCACTTGTGTAGCCAATCACCAAGATGTGAATATGAAGACCAATCAGCAAGATGGATACACAATCACAATAAGCACACGAGACACCAAGATTTATCCCGAGGTTCACGTGCTTGCCGGCACGCTACTCCCCCGTTGTGTCGACCAACACTAGGTGACCCGTGGCTAATTGACACAAAGCCAAGCTCACAAAGAACGCCACAAGAATCTACCGCTAGTGAGGTAGCTCAATGACACGAGCAATCCCTAAGGATGCCTCTTGCCGCTCCGGTGAGGTGAGGCTCCAAAACCTCTCACAATCACGATCGGTGATGGCCAAGAACAATCTCCTTCTCTTGCCAACAACACCACAACGCCTCCAAGCCATCTAGGCACCGACAATGCCAAGAGTAACAAGAAACTCAAAGCCGATGCGAAGAACTACTGCCACTAGATTGAACTATTTCGAATCACGCACTAGATCACTCAATCTCACTTGGTTGATCAAATCAATTTGGAGATGAGTTGGGAGGCTTGCCAAAGCTTACTAGAATGCTTAGGAATCAAAATGTGCAAGAGTGAATCCAAGTTAGCCGCCAAGCCCTTAAATATGCCACACAAGTCGGCCTAGCCGTTCGGCTAAAACCCGAGCATCGGACGCGCCGGTGTCGGGGCCATCGGACGCTCCCCAGCGTCCGATGCTTAGATGAGCACCACGTGTCCCTTGCTATGAATTCAGTGCGTCAGATCCCAATGGTCATATCCCTTCGCGCCACGGTTAATGTAACATCGGACGCGCCGATGCCAGGCATCGAACGCTCCGATGCCACTGCACGAATTAGCTCTTTTCTGCGCCACATCGGACGTGCAGGACTCCTGCATCGGACGCTCAACCCCTGCGTCCGATGACACAACAGAAAGGTTCCAGAACGCTCCAAAACCACATCGAACGCGTCCGATGGATTGGCATCGGACGCAGGCCAGCGTCCGATGCTTCCTGAAAAGCAATGCTCGCACCCGTCACCTGCATCGGACTCTGCAACAGTGTTTCTCAGCGTCCGTTGCCAACGTCCGATGCTCTTTCAACATTTGTCAGAAACTAGGGTTTACCATCGGACGCTCAGCCAGCGTCCGATGCTCCTCGGACCAGCGTCCGATGCTTTCTGAACACATTACTATTCTTCCAAAAAAACGCTGATCCTGCCTCACAAGCTCGGCAGAGGGAGAAGGACTATACACTAGTCTCTCCCACTTCTCCACAACTCCTTAACATCCCTTATCCCAAAAGTGCCAACACCACCAAGTGTACCTCATTGTATGCAAGAGTGTAGCATTTTGCAAAGTATTTTCCAAAGGGTTTTGTTAGTCACTCACTAGGTCTATAGCATCGATATGTTAGAGAACTTCTAGTGGCACTTGAACACGGCATAAGCCGTGAATTATCTCCTCTTAATAGTACTGCTATGTATCCTAAATGTGATCACACTCACTAAGTGTCTTGATCACTAAAACAAAGAACCCTATAGATTATACCTTTGCCTTCGGACCTCTTTGCTCCATCTCTTCTCTTCTTCTTGCGATTCACCAAGGTAGAGCACTTGATCACTTGAGTTTGCATATGGCCATCTCCATCCTCCATGGTTGCCACCTTGCTAACTCCACCACTGGCTTGGTCCCCATCCTTTCTTATATGCTACACACATGCTTAGCAATAGGATTAGACCAAATAGGTTTCATCAATTAACCAAAACCAACTAGGGCTTTCACCAGGGCCTATGATTTAATTGTTGACCTTCCCATGAAGGTTATGGCGTAGCTATTCAGCTCGACTGCCCATCTTGCTATTCTCCCGATAGCTTCAATATTTTTGAAAATATTTTCGAGGGGTAAGTCGAAGGCACGTGAACTTTGTGTGATTGACAGTAATGTTTCAGCTTTCTTGTTGCCATGACCACAACATATGCAATTTTTTCGAGCTCAGAATAGTGTCGCTTGGGGCCGCCCGCGAGGGTTCTGATACATAGTATATTGGGGCTTGTTTGGTTTCGATGCCATCGTGCCGTTCCTTTATCAACCCACGCGCGGACCGCGTGTGGCGAAGCCACAACATATAATAGCAACATGTCCCCTATATTGGGGCTGGTCAGGGTGGTCATGTTGGTGAGATACTTTTTGAAGTCTTCAAAGGCTTTCTGTTTGTCGAGGTCCCCAGTTGAATGGAGCAATGCTTCTTAGGGTTTCAAAGAAAGGTAACCCTCGCTCTGCTGATCTTGAAATGAACCTGCTAAGCGCTGTTAGACGGCCTGACAAGCGTTGAGCTATTTTCTTGCTTGACGGTGGTTCCATGTTGAGGATGACATCAATTTTTTCTGGATTTGCTTCAATCCCCCTTGCTGACACAACGCAACCTAGAAGTTTTCCCTCGCTGACACTGAAGATGCACTTTTCTGGGTTTAGCTTTAGTCCTGTCGGCCGAAGGTTGGCGAAAACCTTGTTAGATTTGATATATGGTTCTCTCTATGTTGCTTTGTACAATCAGATCGTCGACGTATGCGGAAATGGCTTGTTCATCCTTGAGGACCTCAGATGTCATGCGGGCGAAGGTAGACCCTGCGTTTCTGAGGCCTTCTACCATTCGTCGGAAGCAGTATGTACACGAAGAGGTGATGAAGCTTGTTTTTTCCTCGTTGTTCTCATTCATCCAAATTTGGTGGTAACCTGAGAAACAATCGAGAAGGGATGGCATCTGACACCCTTCTGCTCTATCTACCAGAGTGCTTATTATGTTGGGCAAAGGGAAAGCATCCTTCGGGCAGGCTTTGTTCAGACACGTGAAGTCCACACACATTCTCCTTTTTTGTTTTTTTTCTAGACCAGGACCACATTGAAAGCCATGTCAGATAATTCACAGTCCTGATAACCCCCGCATCTAAGAGTCTATTGACCTCTGCCCTCGCCGCTTCTTTTCTTTCCTCGGACATTTTGCGAAGCTTTTGCTTGACTGAGAGATAGCCTTCTTTGATGTTTAAATTGTGTTCAATTAGCGACCTGTTAACTCCTTTGAGGTCTTCAGCGGACCAAGCTAAGGTGTCAGAATTCTCTTTGAGAAAAGAGATGAGGTTTCTTTCTGTTTGAGGTTCAAGCTGGGCTGAGATGATATTTCTTCTCTTCTCTACGTTTCCATTGAAGAGTTGTACTGTTTTAGTTTGCTCTTGTGGTGTGGCTCTTTTATTTGATCGTTGAGAATTTTTTCTTCGCTGGTAAAGCTTGTTGTTCCAGGCTTTGTCAAGTAGTGTACATTGGGGAAACTGTGCCCTTGGCGGCTTTTGCCAAGTCTTGGTCCCCATAGACTGCAACAACTCCCTTGGGGCGGGAAGCTTCATGCAAAGGTATGTCGGGTGGATTACCGCGTTGAAAGCATTGGTGACCCCCGACCAAAGATTGCATTGTAGGGGTAAACATGTCCACAACATCGAAGGTTATATGCTCTATTCTACAGTTTACTTGGTCCCCGAAAGTAACGGGCAATGCGATTTTTCTGATTGCTCGGTCTTGCTGACCGCCAAAACCGTACTGGGGGTTGCCGGCGGGCTGTAGGAGGTTCCTGTCTAGCTTCATGTTATCGAGGTCGAAGCGAATAAAATATCCGCTGAACTCCTAGTGTCTACCAGGATTTTGGTAACTGTCCAGCCTGCAAGATTGGTCTCTATTACCATGGCATCAGTATGGGGGTAATCCCTCAACTTCATGTCACTGGCATCGAAGGTTAATGGGATATGGGACCATCGTCCGAACTTGTGAGGTCCTTCGATTGCCACATGGTGCACTCTTCTGGCATGTTCTTTCCTTTGCCTTTTGTTGCCGTGATCTTTGTTGGATTGTAATACCCCCGGTGTTAAGCGTTAATTAAAATCTAAGTATGGCAAATAGTATGCATAATCATCTAGTGCATGGCATACAAGCATATTATGTGTGATGATTTCCATGTTTGATTATGTGTGTTGTATGAATGTGTTATGTGTGTCATATGAAATGACTACTCAAAACCAAACTTAAGAAAACTCTAGTTAAATGAATTTTCTGAAAGAAACTTGAGGTAACTAAGGTACTATTTGTTGGGTCAACTTTTACTCTAATCAATAGTGAGGTTGGTTTCTTGTAATGAACACCAAAAGACCCCTTATTAATGATTTGAAGGTTCTAAATTAGCAGAAACCCTAATTTAGGATTTATTGGATGATCGCTTTGACCAGCTCTGGAAGGATATTTAGAGAGCTCGCATGACAGTGAGCCCTAAATGAAAGTTGTAGTAAAGATCAAGAGGAACAAACTTCGTTTAATGGTCAAGACCTGGATCGGTTTCAAAAATAGCGAAACAGGACTCCCAAGATCAGATTTATTGCTGATTTTACGGTTCCAAAAATTAGAATTTCGGGCACCGCAGAGTTTTGGTCGATAATATTGTCTCGCCAACAATTCGGAATCTGACCAAGCCTCTTTAAGCAAAGTCGGAGTACTCGTCAAGACGACGACAACAAATCAAGTCTCATCGGAATTGGAGTTCATTAGCATAGTGGTAGCAATTTTGGCAAATAGCAAAGATTTTCGGCGGGGGAATCAATTGGATGGAGTTTTAGTTAAAAAAAAAGGACAGCAGCTCCTCCTTCTCCTATACGCTCTCTCCCTCCCCTTCTTCAGCTCTCTCTCCTCTCTCTCTCCCTCTCAAACATGGCAGCAGCCATGGTTGCTCCCTCTCCTCCCCCTTCCTCCCCTCTCCATGGCTGCTCCTCTCCTCCCATGGCAGTAGGCAGCAGGTCGTCTCTCCCTGCCACTCCCTCCTTTCCATGGACAACAAGCAGCACCACCACTTGGTGCCTCCCTCCTCTCCTCCTCCATGGCCAGCAGCAGCAAGCAGACTGCGAGCAGCAGCAGATGGCGCCCCTCCTCTTCTCCCATGGCCGCCTCTCCTTCCTGCTCCTCCTCTCCCATGGTGTGCAACAGCTTTGCCCTCTTCTCCTCTTCCTTCCCCAAACCCTAGCCATGGCACCCTCCTTCCTCCTCCACATGGCAGTAGCCCCTTCAGCGCCCAAAACCCTAGCCATGGCTGCCCCCCTAATAGACCTTTTTACTCTTGTGCTTATCCAT
The DNA here is from genome assembly GCA_009763385.1 of Coix lacryma-jobi var. lacryma-jobi. Lineage (NCBI taxonomy): Eukaryota > Viridiplantae > Streptophyta > Magnoliopsida > Poales > Poaceae > Coix > Coix lacryma-jobi. The sequence goes on along the minus strand of VDCT01000867.1, from coordinate 49,133 downwards.
TAGGAATATGCTTAGTATCTACTTTAGAATATGCTTTACTTTAGCAACAACTTGGCATCAACTTGGCATCCAAGTAGCTTTTGCAATACCTTCTTGGCAGCCAAGTTTGCTGCCCTATATGTATCCCTGCAGTTATCCTTTGCCTAACAAGGCTAATACATCAGATTTGCCCCAAATTACCTGTGATAATTCCAACAAATGGTATCGGAGCCTAGTTTGGTTCTGGTTCTTCCCCCTTCCCCATCCCAATCCCAATCCACAACCATGTCTCTGCGTACCCACTCTTCCTCCTCTAGCCACTCTAGCCACTCAGCACCTCTAGCGGACGGCGCAGGCAGGCTGTCATCGACGACGACGATGACCTCGCAGCGCTCGAGGCCGTGGCTGCGCGGGCCACCGAGCGGCTGGAGCGCGCTTGGGCCGCAACAGCGCGCGAGCAGCCCGCGGAGGAACCAGAGGCAGAGAGGAGGAGGAGGGAGGTGGAGCAGCGGGCAGCGGTTGCTACGCGCACGCAGCGCCTTGCGGACGCCGAGCTGGCAGCAGCGCGCGCGGCCAAGGCGGCGCGGACGCGGCAGCAGCAGCAGAGGCAGCCGTGGAGGAGGTGGCGGCGCTCCGCCTCGAGGCAGAGCCGCGTTCGGGGAACGACGGCGCAGCAGGCCGCGACCCCCGAGCGGGCTCCCCAAGGCGCGAGCAGCGCGCACAGGTGCCGCAGCGAGCCGTGCAGGCACGGGAGGAGGAGGCGGAGCAAGCGGGCGGCCGCGACCTCGAGCGGGAGGAGGATGTGCGCAGCCTCCGAAACTGCGACTTCGACGCAGGCCGCGACGTACGCGAGTGGCCGCATCCAGGTGTCGCTGCGGGCCGCGCGGGGTTGGCAGCCGCTGATGCGCGTGGCTTCGACCGCGAGCTCGGTGGCCGTGGCTTCGAGCTGGCCGGACGCGAGGACGACTGGGAGGATCACACAGCCCGCGACGCCAACCGCTGGCTCGCGCGCGAGGAGCGCGGCGCGCAAGCACACGTCTTCGGCCGTGGCTTCCATGAGGAGCAGTAGGAGCGCGACGCGCGTTGGCTCGGCCGCGACCGTGACGTACGCAGTAGCCGCTCGGGACCCGCGCATCCAGCACGCGCTCGAGGAGTAGCGCAGGCGCGAGTGGGACGAGCAGCTGGAGGCACAGCGAGGGATGTGGGTGCGTGTTGCTCGAGCGAGGCTCGCACACGGCCCATACGGACGCGAGCTGAATGCCTTCGATGACCGCGAGCTGGGCAGATGGGACGCTGGTGCACGCAGCCCTCACAGGCGACGCGCCTCCCCTTCTCCAGAGTGACGCCGTGGTCGCCGTGGCCGACCGGGGTCTCCTCCACTTGTCCAGATCATCATCAAGGACGCCGGCGCCGGCAGCGGCTGGCCTATGCTCACTAAGACCAACTTCAACGAGTGGTCGATGGTGATGAAGGTCAAGCTGTAGGCGCGCCACATGTGGGACGCGGTACGGTACGGCGATGTCGACTTCACCGAGGATCGGCGGGCGATGGAGGCACTTCTCGCTGCTGTACCGGTGGAGATACAGACCACCCTTGCGGACAAAGAGACCGCCAAGGACGCTTGGGACGCCATCACCGTGGTGCGCATCGGCAACGACCACGCACGGCGATCCATGCTATAGCGGCTGCGGAAGGAGTGGGGGGACATGACCTTCAAGCTCGGCGAGGACATCGAGGACTTCGCCATCTGCCTCACCACTCTGCAGCAGCAGCTCCTGCGGTACGGCGACACCAAGTTCGATGTGGAGGAGGCTGTTGAGAAGCTTCTCTGCTGCGTCATCCCCGACATGTACAAGCAGGTTGCTGTGTCGATCGAGATCCTGCTGGAGTTCACCTCACTCACGATCGAGGAGGTGACGGGCCGCCTGAAGGCCATCGACAAGCGTTGCAAGGCTCCATCACAAGCCGACCAACGTCGGTGGCAAGCTTCTCTACACCGAGGAGCAGTGGCTCGCTCAGCAGAAGGAGCGAAGGAAGGGCGAGGCTGCACCGTCGTCGAGCACTCGCAAGCGCCGGCCGCGCAAGCGGGACAAGGCGCGTGGTGGCGCTCCTGACGGCGCCGACGGCGAGCGCAAGCCGAACCGGGATGACATCTACAAGAACTGCGGCAAGACCGGCCATTGGGCCAGGGACTGCCGACAGGCGAGGCGCGGCGGTCAAGCTCACATCGCGCAGGCACAGGAGGGTGATGAGCCTGCTCTGTTCTACATCCATGGGGACATTGAGCTGTGCTCCTATCATGTGCCGACTGCCGCCGCGCTACACCACCTCGACGAGCCGCGCGCCCCACGCCTTCCTTGGCTCCGCCAGTGACGACAAGATCGACGGCTGGTACCTTGTACTCCGGCGCCACCCACCACATGACCGGGCAACGGGAGTTCTTCTCTGACTTGGACTCCGGTGTGCGAGGCTCCGTCAAGTTCAGGGACGCCTCCGCCGTAGAGATCAAGGGAGTCGGCTCGGTCGTCTTCACCGCCAAGACCGGCGAGCACCGTTGCTCACTGGCGTGTACTACATCCCCGCGCTATGGAACTCCATCATTAGCTTCGGACAGCTGGATGAGAACGGCTCGCGCGTGGAGATCGACACGGGTGTTGCGCATCTTGGACAGCAATCGGAGGCTCCTCGCCAAGGTGAACAGAGGGAGGAATCGCCTCTACATCCTTCACGTGCAGGTGTGGCGGAACGGCCCTAATCCCATGGCCCACCGGTCCCTGTCATCCACTGACAGCCGAACTGATGTTCCGTGTGATTAAGACTGTTCGTCACTGGGCTGCATCAGCGCCCATCGTCCGCAGGATCATCTCACAATTCGGTTACAGCATTGGATACTTTTACAAATAACATCGGAATACAGAGCGGAAGACTTAAATAACATTAGTTTTACAACCGAGGTTCCAGATAAAATTAAAGGTGCAGTTATACAAACCAAGTTCGGGAGATAGAAAATAGGCAACGTAGCGTAGTACAACAAATTAGGATACTTGCAATCACCCAGCCCGAGGTGTACACTTTACTCTTCGGCCTCATCGGCCTCTTCCTGGACGATGGTCATGCAGCAGGGCGCAAGACACACCGGGGACTCAGTCATACCTGCAGCATGGGTAACAAACCCTGAGTACGGGGGTACTCAACAAGACTTACCCGACTAAAGAAAAAGGCGAGAAGACTCAGGAATGAGAGGCTTAGGTAGTCAAGGTAAGGCTTAAGCAAGATCAAGTATTTTGCAGAAAAAGCATTTTGAAATCCTTGTTTTTATTTTTTGGAAAGATTCCAGTATTTCTCAATTCTCCATTGTCATGATTCATTTTACCTTTCAAAAACATACCTAGTTGAGAACCACTCTCCGTTGACAGTCAGTGACCAAGTCTCCATAACCGAGGAGCAACGTTAATCCGGATAAATAATACTCAGCTGAGGATCCCTATCCACACTGCATATGTAGCACCCAAGCTTGCATATGCCAACTCGTCTACCACGATTCCTCCAAGATTGGGCCCGGTCCTACACCACCCGGAAGTACAGTACACCACTCCTATCCAGGTACGACGACCACACGTGTACATGCTACTTCCGCCATCTCTCCACTCCCAGTGCGCGGTTGTCGGTCCAATAAAGGATTCCTCGGAGCCAGAGCTTTCCGAAGTATGTAAATAGTTGCAAGTCTTGGCCAGCAGGCCCCATACGGATGGTCCCTAAATTTTTCCGCCAGCGACAAGCACCTTGGGACTCTAACCCAAGAGTACAGTTCTGTCGGTTTTTCAACCCTGTCTCGGTCGGTGTCAACTGTTGAGTACCGGACTACAACATGACGGCACCGTACGCTCGGACAACCTCTCCTCGCTGTTGACTAGGTACGGATCAGATACTTAGCCAACAGGCAGGGAGTAAAGCCAAATTCCCATCAAAATTCTTTAAGTGATCACACTTTTGAAATTGGCATTTTTATTGCAAATCTATTGTATAGCATCAACACTAAGCATTTTTGGCAAATAGTTTTTAAAACAGGGCAGGTGGATCTTCTGGTGGAGGTAACAATGCAGTAATAGGTTATCACACAACTCCTATAACCTAATGCAGTAGTTTCACTCAAAATCATTTTAAGAAAACTTTTGTAAAAGCGAGGTAGAGTTAAAATGCACAGGGGCTTGCCTTGAAAGCAAAAGAAGGCTCGGGGTCGGCAGTGCAGGTGTCGGAGCTCGGGTCGCCTCAGGGGTAGGTTCGTCAGCGGCTGCCTCACTTTTACGTTCTCTCCTTCGTCACTATACGTATGTAATGATGTAATGCTTATGAGGATGCTGACATGATCAATACAGCACAAGAGACAAAACCAACTGATTCTAGAGTACAACTTTCTATCGTGTAATGAACCTGCTAGAACATACACAAAGTTCTTATCTTGATCTCTAAGCAAAAATAATCAAACCTATTAAGCATCATTATCCGACCTAAACAACAAAATCATTGCATGGCATCACAAACATCATAGACCAAATGGGTGGGGGTCATGAACAGCAAACAACCCAAAAGTCACTCACAGGGCATACAACATGAACTCTACTTGTTTTTTCTATTTTTCCTAATTATATAAAAAAGTCATTTTGTGCAGTTGCTCCAAAATTTACCCAATTAATCTCATAGGTCATTATGGTATAAATAATGTCAAAACAATTTCATAAATTTTGGAGATCATTAAGGTGCTTAACAAAAATCAAACTTCAATTAACAAAGGCACTATTTAACAATTAAATAAATACCCAAAAATCAACTTGCTCCAAAAGGCCTCAAAATTTCACCAGAGACTAAACATGCCATACTAGCACATAAAAATTTATCTCATGATTTTTGGAGCTACACATGATTTTCTAAAATCTAACCATCCATTTATTAATTAAAAGAGGGATTTTACATTTTTAAATTCTTGCAGAAAAGTCAAGTTTTATATTTTTATAAATACTTCAAGGTATAAAGAGTCTACCATGAATTTTTCAGAATTTTTGGAGCAACACAGAAAATCATACAAAAAGAAGAAAAAGGAACACTATTCACAACTTCCTAAAAAGGAAAGAGCGCTGTGCTCCTTCCTCGCAAGGCTCGGGCGAAACGCGCGGCGACGCAGGGCTCGGCGAAACGGAAGCGATCGTCCGTCCGAGGCCTGGCTGGGAGGCTCGGGCGAGACGAAACAATCATCGTCCGCTGAGGCCTGGCTGGGAGGCTCGGGCGAGACGGAAACAATCGTCCGTCCGAGGCCTGGCTGGGAGGCTCGGGGCGAGACGGAAACAATCGTCCGTCCGAGGCCTGGCTGGCTGAGGCTCGGGCGAGACGGAAACGCGGGTTCGTTCGAGGCTTGGCTCGGGCAAGCGGAGGGTGCACGCTTGCTCGAGGCTAGGCTCGGTGAAGTGGTGAGGGGTGTGTGTCTACTCGAGACCTGGCTCGAGCTAGACAGTGTGTGAGTGCTTGCTCGAGGCCTGGCTCGAGCGAAGCGGTGTGGGTGTGTGAGTCCGCTCGAGACCTGGCTCGAGCGAGACGTTGAGGGTGTTGTTCGCCTCGAGGCCTGGCTCGAGCGAGGCGGTGAGTGTGTCCGCTCGAGGCCTGGCTCGAGCGAGACGGAAAACGTGTGCTCGAGGCCTGGCTCGAGCTAACGGTGAACGTGTATCCGCTCGAGGCCTGGCTCGAGCTTTGCGCCGTGGAAGCAGAGACCGGGGAGGGCTTTGAGTGCTTACCACGGGTCGGAGGCAGGGCTCGGCGGGGCGAACAAGGGTCAAGGAGGGAGCTCGACGTTGGCGGTGCTTCGGCGGAGCTCTCTCGGCGGCGAGCGGCGTGCCGGCGGGTCTGTCCACCAAAAGAGGTCGCCGAGGAGCGGTTTAGGAGCGCGTTGAGGTGAGGAAGAAAGCCAGGGGTCGGAGGGAAGAGGGAAGTACTCACGGCGGCGATTTCTCGCTTAACCGCGCGCGCCGTTCGCCGGGGTTGGAGAAGAACCGTTCGCGCCGGCGAAAGGAGGGGCGGAGGGTGAAATTGGTTGCTCCGGAAGGTGGAGAGGTCAAGGCGATGGCAGCGGCGGGCTCGGCTGGTGCTGGGGTGGTCTGGTGACTCGGGGCGCCGTGGTGGCGGCAATGGCGGAACTCGGCGGCTTCTTATAGCCGCGGCGGAGCTGGGAGGGGTCCGGGCGAGGGGTGAGAGCGCTCGCGCGACATTAAAGGAGGTAGGGAACATGGTAGGGGCGGCTCGGTGCGGCGGGGAACGCGCGCGCGGCGGGGCTGCTTGCCGGCGGCCGGCAGCTGCCCGCTGTCCGCGGCCGTAGGGGAAGAGGGAGGGGTAGGAACGGCGAAGGCAGGCGTAGGTAGGGGCCGAGAGGAAAAACGAGCGCCAGCGCTTGGCCGCGCGCGGCACGGGCGTGGGTCAGCCGGGCTCGGCATGGGCCGAGGCTCGCGCGCGGCGCGGCGGCCTTGCCGGTGGCCGGGGCCCCCTGGCTTTAAAGCTCGTGCACAGTGACGACATTTAAAGCAAAACTTCCCCTTTCTGAAATCTTGAAATTACTCCCAAAACTTGAACTACACAAAGAAAACTCAAAACACCAAGTTGCTTAAAATTTTGAGATCTACAACTTTGCCAATATAAACTTTTTCTGAAACTCAAAAGTTTTTGAGATAATTTTGAAAACCGAAAAGGGACAAAATTGAAGTTTGAAGGAATTTGAAATTACTTCTGATTTTGTATTGAAACTTGAAATCTGCAAATACCAAAGTTGTTCCTTTTGACAAAATCTACAACTTTGCTAAAAGGACCAACCTCAAATTTTGAATAGTTTTTTTTAAATTAATAAAAGAGGGGTAAAAACCAGGGTTTGGAAATCAGGGTTTTTCAAAGGAATTTAAATTCTATTTCTGATTTTTAACTTTGATCAACACAACAAAACATCAAGACACTCAACTGAACAAGATTTACACAAAGCTAGACACAGAGATGAAATTACCATTTTGCCCTAAAGGAAGATTTGGGCCTTTAGGGTTTTTGAAAAGAGATCACTACACAAGTCACCTCAGAAAAAGGTAAATGCAAAACAAGCATTAGGCAAACATAAATGCATGGCAAGAAAGATTAATGACTAAAGATGATGACATGTCAGGTTAATTACATATTAATCACCATAGGTGTTACAGCCTTCCCCCCTAAAAGAAATCTCGTCCCGAGATTCTGCGTCTTAAGAAGGACAAAGGCAAACCTTACATCTACAGAGTATCGAGAAAGTCTGGAAAGGTCTTCGCTAAGAAGTCTTCGGATTCCCAAGTGGCTTCTTCTTCAGAGTGTTGGTTCCACTGGATCTTGTACCATCTTGTGGTAGTCCTCCGGGTAACACGGTCCTTGTGATCAACACGCGAACTGGATACTCAGAGTATGACAGATCGGGTTCTAACTCGACACCTTCAACTTCCACCACGTGTTCGGGTACTCGGAGACATTTCTTGAGTTGGGAGACGTGAAACACATTATGGGCTGCAGAAAGATGATCGGGCAATTTTAGCTTGTAAGCTACCTTGCCACATCGTTCCAGAACTTCAAAGGGACCAATATAGCGTGGTGCTAACTTTCCCTTGACTCCAAAACGAGTAACTCCTTTGGTGGGCGAGACCTTCAGATACACATAATCTCCGATCTGGAACTCCAAAGGTCGACGTCTCTTGTCAGCATAGCTTTTCTGTCGAGACTGTGCAATCTTCATATTCTCTTGTATTTGCTTGACTTTTTCTTCCATATCTTTTACTAGGTCAACTCCAAAGAATTCCCTTTCTCCAGGTTCAGACCAACTGAGAGGTGTACGACAACGGCGACCGTACAGTGCTTCAAAGGGTGCCATTTTAATACTTTCTTGGTAACTGTTATCATTATATGAGAATTCTGCCAAGGGCAAAAACACTCATCCCAAGTATATGCGAAGGTGAGCACACAGGCTCTCCACATGTCCTCTAACACTTGGTTGACTCGCTCAGTTTGTCATCGTTTGTGGATGATATGCTGTGCTATGCAGAGTTTGGTTCCAAGTGAGGTATGGAATGCTTCCAGAACTTTGCGAAAACTGAGAGTACCACGATCAGAGACAATGGTCTTGGGTATGCCATGGAGTTTTACTATGTTGTTCTTGTACAAAGGGCATAAGTGGGGATGTTGTAGTGGTCTGACATGGCGGAAGTGAGCTTGCTTAGTGAGGCGATCCACGATCACCCAGATGGAATCAGAACCTCTTGATGTCTTGGGGAGCCCATTGATAAAATCCATACTGATATCTCCCATTTCCAAGCAGGTATAGGTAAAGGTTGCAATTCTCCTCTAGGCTTCATGTGCACAGCTTTGACTTTTGGCAAGTATCACATTGAGCGACATATCGGGCGATCTCAATCTTCATCTTTGTCCACCAGAACCTCTGCCTCAAGTCTGGTACATCTTGTTCTGCCGGGGTGGATGGAGAACCTAGTCAAATGTGCTTCATCAAGGATAAACTGCCTCAACTCAGGCACTTGGGAACTACCAGTCGGTTCTTGAAACAAACCACTCCTGCATCATCAATCCTGAAACAATCAGCTTTTCCGGATCGGACCCTTTCGATGATGTGCTGATTCCAGGGTTATCTTTCTGTGCAGTGATGATCTGTTCCCTGATAGGTGTTTCTATCCTGATATTATTCGAGTTCCTGCGGAACCATCTCAATACCCAGCTTTTCTAGTTCATAGCATAGGGAGAATCATAGGGTTCAGTAACAGGACAGCTGCAATACGACTTGCGACTGAGCGCATCGGCGACCACATTCGCCTTACCCGGATGGTAATGTACTTCGAGATCATAGTCCTTAATTAATTCAAGCCATCTTCTCTGTCTCATATTCAGTTCTTCTTGAGTGAAGATATACTTCGGCTTTTGTGATCTGTGTACACATTGCAGGCACTACCCAAACAAATAATGACGCCAGATCTTTAAGGCGTGCACCACTGCTGCTAACTCAAGATCATGGGTGGGATAATTCTCTTCATGTCGCTTAAGCTGCCGTGAGGCATAAGCGATCAGCTCGGCCTTCTTGCATCAAAACACAGCCCAAAACAGTACCAGATGCATCACAATAGACTCAAAGGGCTTTTCGATGTTCGGCTGGGCTAGCACTGGTGACGTGGTTAACAGTCTCTTCAATGTCTGAAAGGCTTGTTCACAGCTGGTGACCAGATAAACTTCACAGAATTCTTTACTAACTCGGTGATAGGCTTGGCGATTCTGGAGAAATCCGGAATGAAACGGCGATAATATCCAGCCATTCCCATGAAGCTGCGGACTTCATGAACAGTGGTAGGTGGCCTCCCAATCCAGAATGTCTGCCACCTTTCCGGGATCAACTGACACTCTTCAGCGGATAGGCTGACCAAGGAACTGTATCTGATCTAACCAGAACTCACATTACTGAACTGGCATAGAGCTGATGATCTCTGAGACCGGATAAATGATACAAGATGTTCGGCATGCTTTTCAGGGGTCTTTGAGTAGACAAGGATGTCGTCAATGAACACGACCACAAATTTATCCAGCTCTGTCATGAATACAGAGTTCATGAGGTACATGAATGTGAGGGCATTGGTCAAGCCATTTTAGGTGTTCTTCGGACATATTTTTATTTGTGGTAGCCAGATCTGAGGTCGATCTTGGTACTCTGGCTCCAGCTAGCTGATCAAAAAGAAGGTCGATACGAGGCAAGGGATATTTATTTTTGATGGTGACCTCGTTGAGTGGCGATAATCAATACATAGTCTGAGACTCTTGTCTTTCTTCTTCACAAAAATGCAGGACAAACCCCAAGGAGACGAACTTGTGCGAATAAAGCCCTTATCCAGCAACACTTGTAACTGGATTTTTAACTCTTCCAACTTCTGAGGCATTCGATAAGCTCTGCGGATATAGAGCAATCCCAGGCTTTAGCTCTATGGCAAACTCAACATCACGGTCAGGAGGTAGGCCAGGTAGTCCTCTGAAAAACATCAGGAAATTCACAGACCACAGGGATGTCTCTGGTTTCCAGAACATAGGTGGTATTCAATTGCTGTTGCTGCTGGTTTTCGGGGCATTGGAGTTGGAGAAGGAGCTTGGAGGTACTGTAGGAATGTCCACTCTCACAACCCTATTCAGGATATCCATCATGGCTTTATACTGACACATCCAATTCATGCCTAAAATGACATCTATTTCCTGATCACGAAGCACTATCATGGTGGTAGAAATACATGTTCCCCCACATCACTGGTATATTACGGATTACCTCCTTAGTACTTATACCGCCCTCCAGGCGAAAATATTAGAAATTTTCTTTCAATTTCCCAATTGATATCCCATGCTTAGAGACAAAAGTACGACTGATGAAGAATGCGATGCACCAGAATCAAACAACACGACTGCGGGATGATTGGCAACGGAAAACCTACCGATCATGACGGGCTCTCCTCTGGGATGTCACCGACAGTGGTGTAGTAGCTTGCCCGTGCTTCTTGACAACTTTGCCTTTCTGAACATGCTGTTGCTGGACACGGTGTTGCTGCTGCTGAGATCCTCCAGAACCCTTCTGAGTATTCTGAGCATACCTCTTGGCTTTGGGCACTCACGAGACCAGTGACCGACTTGGCCGCAGTTGTAGCAAGGATGGTTGTAGGCGGTTGTGTGGTGGTGATTCGAACACCTGGGGCGTTCGGCTGCGTGGCACTTTGCTGGTTGGCGTTGTGGGTGGTGGCCGCAGTACGGACGACCACTTGCTGGTGGGGGTAAGGTGGGCGATTTTGGTTGTGGCTAGGGTGATAATGACCCTCTGGCGCTTTTGACTGCTAGAGAAACTGCTGGATCCTGCTTTCTTTTCTCTTCTTTTCCTCTTGGTACTGGCGATTGCTCTCCTCAAAAGCAACAGCCGGTCAACGGCATCATGATATGACCGGTAAGGTTATTGGACATACTTCTGCGGATCTTGGGGTGCAGTCCCCTAAGGAAATAGTCCCTCTTCTTCTCGTCCATGTTTGACGTACTCTGAGGCATACTGGCTAAGGTGATTGAGCTGACTCACATACTGCATCACTGTGGAGTCCTTCTGCTGTAGTGCCAGAAACTGATCAAGCTTCATCTTCATCAATCCGAAGGGATATGATGTGCACGGAAAGCGGTGCGGAACTCTTTCCCAGGTCAACTGATGACCTTCAGGCTGGCATCCAAGCGCTTGCTGGACCACGAAGCTGCTGAGAAGCGAACCGGGGCTTCTGGGTGGGGTCGCAGTGAGAAGACCAACTTCTGCTCCTTGGTGCGGAGCCAATCATCAGCTTCAAGGGGTTCATCGGCCCTCGTAAAGACCGGTGGACGGGTTTCGGTGAAATCCACATATGTGTCTCATGGTTGATGTTATGGCGACCACGGTGGCCATTGTTCTGCTGCCCCTGATTTTGAGCCATCAGGTTAGCAGCGGCTGCCAGGCGGCTGCGATGGCATCTGCTAGAGTAGCAGGTACAGGGTGGAGGGTTTGGAAGGTCGCCCTCCCGAAAACTTCCAGCTCCATTGCGAGTGTTCACAGGCATCTGTAAGAAACTTGGAACTTAGCATCCATTGATTTAAGTTCTGATAACAACTGACTGATAACTTCATTGATACAAAGGTAGATCACTGACAGATAACCACAGACTGATAAGGGGAAAAGGTACGAAAAGAAAGATACAGACCCGACTAAACAAAAGACCGACTAGCGCTCCCAAACCTAGACTAAGGTTTAGGTAAGCAGGTGGTACAGACACACAGGATCTTCATCCTCTAACACGGGTCTAGTCTTCGTCGATGATGATCATGTCCTCGTCGTCATCTTCCTCGAGGATGAGCTCAGGCTCAACCTCCTCGTCCTCGTCTTCAGCGTGGATGTTCTCGGCAGGTTCAATCTCCTCGTTCATGCTTGGCTCTTGCTCCACGTCCGGCTCTTCCACTACTCCGTCCTCAGGGTCCTCGACAACCGGGGAACCATGGGGTGGAGTGGGTCGTACAGCTGGTGTACCTCCTCATGAAGCATATCATTGAACTGCTCAATCTGAGTTGTGTACTGCCGCAGTCCGTGGAGCTCGGCTCTGGTGACGTCCTCGCGAACCCAAGTAGCATTACGCTGCTCGATGGCGCGGATCGTGTTACGGTTGGCCTGCTCCAGGGAAAGCTCGTGCCTCATAGAACTCCAGACGTGAGTGGTAGAAGTCATGCTCCAAGTTCTCCAGCTCAGCCTTCAGATTCTTGATCTCCTCCTTTAGGTGCTTGCGGTGCGACGGGGAAAGCGACGACTGTTGGAGGCTTCGCCAGTCTCTTCCCCAGTGCGTGGTGCCAGTTGGTGGCGTGGCACACCATTGGTCCAGTCGACTTGCGAGCAGTCAGCTTGATGTGAGCCATGTCTAGATAAGATAAGATGGATGAGGAGTGAAAAGGCTAGCAAGAAAAGGTAAAGGCATACTAACCAACGAACTAGAGAGGAAGTTATTATTAACTTAAGTGAATATGACATGATGCATGAATCGTTCCTACGGAACAAGGCAAAGCACTAAATAAATAAGGTACATAGGCTTAAAACATGTTGTCTCGCTAACTAGTGTTGCCATATGCAAGACAAGATAAGAGAAGCAATTTGGACTCAAAATAGTCAAGTTTAGTTTGTTTGGACTCAAAGATCTTTTGAAGTTTCGCAAGAACACTGCAACGTTATCGTGAGATGCTCCGATACCACTCTGTGGCGGAATGGCCCTAATCCCATGGCCCACCGGTCCCTGTCATCCACTGACAGCCGAACTGATGTTCCGTGTGATTAAGACTGTTCGTCACTGGGCTGCTTCAGCGCCCATCGTCCGCAGGATCATCTCACAATTCGGTTACAACATTGGATACTTTTACAAATAACATCGGAATATAGAGCGGAAGACTTAAATAACATTAGTTTTACAAACCGAGGTTCCAGATAAAATTAAAGGTGCAGTTATTACAAACCAAGTTCGGGAGATAGAAAATAGGCAACGTAGCGGAGTACAACAAATTAAGATACTTGCAATCACCCAGCCCGAGGGTGTACACTTTACTCTTCGGCCTCATCGGCCTCTTCCTGGACGATGGTCATGCAGCAGGGCGCAAGACACACCGGGGACTCAGTCATACCTGCAGCATGGGTAACAAACCCTGAGTACGGGGTACTCAACAAGACTTACCCGACTAAAGAAAAAGGGGAGAAGACTCAGGAATGAGAGGCTTAGGTAGTCAAGGTAAGGCTTAATCAAGATCAAGTATTTTGCAGAAAAAGCATTTTGAAATCCTTGTTTTATTTTTTGGAAAGATTCCAGTATTTCTCAATTCTCCATTGTCATGATTCATTTTACCTTTCAAAAACATACCTAGTTGAGAACCACTCTTCGTTGACAGTCATTGACCAAGTCTCCATAACCGAGGAGCAACGTTAATCCGGATAAATAATACTCAGCTGAGGATCCCTATCCACACTGCATATGTAGCACCCAAGCTTGCATATGCCAACTCGTCTACCACGATTCTCCAAGATTGGGCCCGGTCCTATGCCACCCGGAAGTACAGTACACCACACCTATCCAGTACGACGACCACGTGGGTACATGCTACTTCCGCCATCTCTCCACTCCGAGTGCGCGGTTGTCGGTCCAATAAAGGATTCCTCGGAGCCAGAGCTTTCTGAAGTATGTGAATAGTTGCAAGTCTTGGCCAACAGGCCCCCATACGGATGGTCCCTAAATTTTTCCGCCAGCGACAAGCACCTCGGGACTCTAACCCAAGAGTACAGGTTCTGTCGGTTTTTCAACCCTGTCTCGGTCGGTGTCAACTGTTGAGTCCCGGACTACAACATGACGGCACCGTACGCTCGGACAACCTCTCCTCGCTGTTGACTAGGTACGGATCAATACTTAGCCAACAGGCAGGAGTAAAGCCAAATTCCCATAAAAAATTCTTTAAGTGATCACACTTTTGAAATTGGCATTTTATTGCAAATAATTGTATAGCATCACTAAGCATTTTGCAAATAGTTTTTAAAACAGGGCAGGTGGATCTTCTGGTGGAGGTAAACAATGCAGGTAATAGGTTATCACACAACTCCTATAACCTAATGCAGTAGTTTAACTCAAAAGTATTTTAAGAAAACTTTTGTAAAAGCGAGGTAGGGTTAAAATGCACCGGGGCTTGCCTTGAAGAGCAAAAAGGACAGGCTCGGGGTCGGCAGTGCAGGTGTCGGAGCTCGGGGTCGCCTCAGGGGTAGGTTCGTCAGCGGCTGCCTCAACTTTGACGTTCTCTCCTTCCCGGTCACTATAGTATGTAATGATGTATGCTTATGAGGATGCTGACATGATCAATACAGACAAGACAAAACCACTGATTCTAGAGTACAACTTTCTATCGGTAATAACTTCTAGAACAGACACAAAGTTACTATCTTGATCTCTAAGCAAAAATAATCAAACCTATTAAGCATCAGTTATCCGACCTAAACACAAATCATTGCATGGCATCACAAAACATCATAGACCAAATGGGTGGGGGTCTATGAACAGCAAATAATCCCAAAAGTCACTCACAGGGCATACAACATGAACTCTACTTGATTTTTCTATTTTCCTAATTATATAAAAAGGTCATTTATGCAGTTGCTCCAAAATTTACCCAATTAATCTCATAGGTTCATTATGGTATAAATAGATGTCAAAACAAATTTCATAAATTTTGGAGATCATTAAGGTGCTTAACAAAAATCAAACATTCAATTAACAAAAGGCACTATTTAACAATTAAATAAATAACCAAAAATCAACTTGCTCCAAAAGGCCTCAAATTTCACCAGAGACTAAACATGCCATAACTAGCACATAAAAATTTATCTCATGATTTTTGGAGCTACACATGATTTTCTAAAAATCCAAAACCATCCATTTATTAATTAAAAGAGGATTTTACATTTTCAAATTCTTGCAGAAAAGTCAAGTTTATATTTTTATAAATAACTTCAAGGTATAAAGAGTCTACCATGAATTTTTAGAATTTTTGGAGTAAAACAGAAAATCATACAAAAGAAGAAAAAGGAACACTATTCACAACTTCCTAAAAAGGAAAAGAGCGCTGTGCTCCTTCCTCGCAAGGCTCGGGCGAAACGCGCGGCGGACGCAGGGCTCGGGCGAAACGGAAGCGATCGTCCGTCCGAGGCCTGGCTGGGAGGCTCGGGCGAGACGAAAACAATCATCCGTCTGAGGCCTGGCTGGGAGGCTCGGGGAGACGGAAACAATCGTCCGTCCGAGGCCTGGCTGGGAGGCTCGGGCGAGACGGAAACAATCGTCCGTCCGAGGCCTGGCTGGGAGGCTCGGGCGAGACGGAAACACGGGTTCGTTCGAGGCTTGGCTCGGGCAAAGCGGAGGGTGCACGCTTGCTCGAGGCTAGGCTCGGTGAAGTGGTGAGGGTGTGTGTCACTCGAGACAGTGTGTGAGTGCTTGCTCGAGGCCTGGCTCGAGCGAAGCGGTGTGGGTGTATGAGTCCGCTCGAGACCTGGCTCGAGCGAGACGGTGAGGGTGTGTGTTCGCTCGAGGCCTTGCTCGAGCGAGGCGGTGAGTTGTCCGCTCGAGGCCTGGCTCGAGCGAGACGGAAAACGTGTGCTCGAGGCCTGGCTCGAGCTAACGGTGAACGTGTATCCGCTCGAGGCCTGGCTCGAGCTTGCGCCGTGGAAGCAGAGACCGGGGAGGGCTTTGAGTGCTTACCACGGGTCGGAGGCAGGGCTCGGGGGGCGGGGAACAAGGGTCGAAGGAGGGAGCTCGACGTTGGCGGTGCTTCGACGGAGCTCTCTCGGCGGCGAGCGGCATGCCGGCGGGTCTGTCCACCAAAAGAGGTCGCCGAGGAGCGGTTAGGAGCGCGCTGAGGTGAGGAAGAAAGGCCAGGGGTCGGAGGGAAGAGGGAAGTACTCACGGCGGCAAAATTTCTCGCTTAACCGACGCGCGGCCGTTCGCCGGGGTTGGAGAAGAAACCGTTCGCGCCGGCGAAAGGAGGGGCGGAGGGGTGAAATTGGTTGCTCCGGAAGGTGGAGAAGCTCAAGGCGATGGCAGCGGCGGCTGGTGCTGGGGTGGTGCTGGGGGTGGTTGGTGACTCGGGGCGCCGTGGTGGGCGGCAATGGTGGAACTCGGCGGCTTCTTATAGCCGCGGGCGGAGCTGGGGAGGGGTCCGGGCGAGGGGTGAGAGCGCTCGCACGACATTAAAGGAGGTAGGGAACATGGTAGGGCGGCTCGGTGCGGCGGGGAACGCGCGGGCGCGGCGGCGGGGGGCTTGCCGGCGGCCGGCAGCTGCCCGCAGTCCGCGGCCGTAGGGGAAAGAGGGAGGGGTAGGGAACGACGAAGGCAGGCGTAGGTAGGGGCCGAGAGGAAAAACGAGCGCCAGCGCTTGGCCGCGCGCGGCACGGGCACGGGTCAGCGGGCTCGGCATGGGCGGCGAGGCTCGCGCGTGGCGCGGCGGCCTTGCCGGTGGCCGGGGCCCCCTGGCTTTAAAGCTCGTGCACAGTGACGACATTTAAAGCAAAACTTCCCCTTTCTGAAATCTTGAAATTACTCCCAAAACTTGAACTACACAAAGAAAACTCAAAACACCAAAGTTGCTTAAAATTTTGAGATCTACACTTTGCCTATATAAACTTTTTCTGAAACTCAAAAGTTTTTGAGATAATTTTGAAAACCAAAAAAGGGGACAAAATTGAAGTTTGAAGAATTTGAAATTACTTCTGATTTGTATTGAAACTTGAAAATCTGCAAATACCAAAGTTGTTTCTTTTGACAAAATCTACAACTTTGCTAAAAGGACCAACCTCAAATTTTGAATAGTTTTTTTTAAATTAATAAAAGAGGGGTAAAAACCAGGGTTTGGAAATCAGGGTTTTTCAAAAGGAATTTAAATTCTATTTCTGATTTTTAACTTTGATCAACACAACAAAAAATCAAGACACTCAACTGAACAAGATTTACACAAAGCTAGACACAGAGATGAAATTACCATTTTGCCCTTAAAGGAAGATTTGGGCCTTTAGGGTTTTTGAAAAAGAGATCACTACACAAGTCACCTCAGAAAAAGATAAATGCAAAACAAGCTTTAGGCAAACATAAATGCATGGCAAGAAAGATTAATGACTGAAGATGATGACATGTCAGGTTAATTACATATTAATCACCATAGGTGTTACAGCGGGCTGGTTTCCTGATTTGGGCCTCAAAACCGGGGTTGGCGTGGGTGGAAAAGGCTGGTTTCCGGTTGGGCCACAAAACCGGGGGGTGCAGAGCGAGGGCGGCACGTGGCGGCAATTAGGAGGTTGCGTCGAGGCAACGCTACGAGTTGTTCGGGCGTGGCCGTCGGATACACCTACCACCGAGTTGGTCCAGAATAACCTTAGGGTTTAGCTGGTTCGCTCTGTAATTAGAGAGGGGGGGTAGAGTAGGAATTAGAAATTAGGATAAGTAGAGGGAGACACCCTCCTCCCTTCCCATCTCAGTCATTTGCTCTTTTGCTTCTAGGTTTTCCTGCTCTCCCTCTCCCCTGCTGTAGCGAACCTGAGATCCCCAGAGAAGAGAACAATACCTCTGTGTTCATGAGATTTTGAGGAGGGAAGTGAGGCCGTAACCTCACAGTTGTAGCGTGTGGTAGCCACATGGTTGCAATTCGTGGTTGTGATTCGCGATTTGTTCGTGTTCTTCGCGGAATCCTTTTTCTCCACGTTTTTCCCGTCGCTAGATCTCTTTGCTCGGTTCATCTTTTGCAAATCTGTTTGAACCAAGTTGTTCTAGGTCGTGAGGCACTTCTTTCCACCGAAGGAATTCTCCTCTAACCTCACGGTCTAGGAGATCGATCGATTTACGTTTCAGGTCAAGTTTTTTTCTCCTCTCCCCCGAAATTCTTCGATTCATCGATTCAGAGATAGGTTTGAGCCATCTCTTAGAGATAGCTCACTATCCTCCTTGTGACTCCTCTCACCAAGTTTGATCCCTAGAGGATTCGTTTTGGGTGAGATCGAGTCGAATCGGTGGACGAACTGCCCAGTTTCGGGGTGACCGGACGCTCGCCACGAGATGACCGGACGCTGAGAGTGAGTCCGGTCATTGAACAGCTCACTGCTGTGTTTCGTGCCCTGACCGGATGCACTGGTGTTGCTCACTGACCGGACTCATCCCTGACACTGTTCACCGTGTGTGCTTTCTACTGACCGACGCATTGCCTTCGACCGGACGCTTCAGACTCGTGAGTCCGGTCCAACTCAGTGAGAGGTCTCAGATTGGCATTTGTGTGACCGACGCGTCTGGTCCCTGCTGACCCGACGCTAGCCGGAGTCCGGTCGTGACTGTTCTGCGCGTTTTCATTCGGCGGTTGTTCGTTCGGTGTCGGATTTTGCTTTCCGTCTTTTGCGTTGGTTTTCTAGAGTTGTGTAGTGTCCCGCTGTGCTTCTTGGAAGCATCCACCCTACATCTAGGGTTGTGGACACTAGCAAGCTCTAGGGTTTGCCTTTGGGGTTGATTTACGGGACAGTGGCAACAAGTTTCCGAAAGGAATTTTGAAGCTCCCATTCACCCCCCTCTGGTCGCTTTCTGGTAGCATTCTCGGTCCTTCACATGCCCACTGCGGCTCACTGCATGACACCCAACTCAGGATGGACCGAAGGTATGTGTTTTGCTCCTCGGTTTGCATCCTGTCATGCTGACAGTTGGCAATCTCAAGCTCCATTATCGCGCATCGCTCACATGGAGCGGACAAGGTGCTAACTGAGCTGGCTTCATGGCTTCAGCAAGCCTTCCACTAACTTCTGCCAACTCAGTTCGCAAGCCTGGACAGGCCTTGCACGCACCTAGCAAAGAAGACCTCGTCTTTACTCCTCTAGCTCCTTCCTCAGGGAGACACAAACTTTGCACTCACCAACCAAGTCTAGCCTACTCTTCAACTCATCATACACCTCGATCAAATAGGCATACTTGGTTTGCATGGTGGCAAAGTTGGTCATGTGCATCGTGCACTCATCACACTCCTCCTCCTCGGCGTCCACGTCCTCCCGGCGATAGCCGCCCTTCTTCTTCCTCGCGCCCTGTTCTCCGACTTGGCCTTGCGCCTAGAGTTGCGATTCTTGTCGGGGAAGCTCTTGTCGCGCTTGGGACAGCTTGCGACGAAGTGATCCGGATCTCCACATACGTAGCAGCCCTCACGTGCGCCACCATGCTGGCGATTCATGCGGTTGTTTTGGAACCGTGAGAACCGGGTGATGATGAGGGCGAGCTCGTCATCGCTCAACGCCTCCACCTGCTCCTGTTACTGAAAGCAAAGAAGACAAAGCAAAGAGAGGTGGAGAAATGTTAGTGGAAAGAGTCAATCCACCTTTGCCTGAGACCAAAGCCATGGAATGTGAAGATGGGTTCTTCAGCTTGGCCTGAGTCATGTGATCGATCTCAGTGGACTTGAGCTTGCTGAATAGCTCATCCACGGTGAGGGTGTCATAAGATGAAGACTCAATGATGGTCGACACCTTCACCTCCCATACCTTCCAATCCAGGGCATATAGAAGCTTGAGTGCACTGTCATGATCATCATAGGGTAGGTTAGCCCGATTGGCACGCATCTTGTTCACAATCATTGGAAACGAGCGCGAACATGGCGTCAATCATCTCTACCTCCAACTGAACAAAGTTCTCGTATTCCTGCTTGTATGTCTCAAAGAGTCTGGTCTTGACCTGAATGGTCTCCTCATGATAGCTCTGAAGCTTCACCCAGATCTCTCGAGCAGTCTGAAGCTCGGAAACACGCTCGAACTCAGGAAGGGAGATGTTGGCCAGAAGAAGCGCATTACGAACCTTGGAGTTGGCCTCGTGTGATGGTCAATCTGGATCTGACCCACATGAGTCGCAAGGACTACGTATTTAGCATTCTCGCATATCTCCCAGATAGAAGCCGATGCTGCAGAGATAAGACGCATCCGAATCTTCCAATAGGATAGTTGAAGGACCGAGAAAGCACTAGCAAGGCGACCAGAGGGGGGGGTGTGAATGGGAGCCAACAAAATTTCTCTCGAAACTTTGGCCAAATGTCCCAAAATCAATCCCCCGAAAGCTACGACCGAAACCGTGATGACCACGACCCTTGGAAGAGGGTGGATGATCCTAGGATCACAGCGAGGCACCACAAAGCGAAAGCAAACCAAACCACAAAAGCACCGGAGCAAGTTCGACCCTCAAAAACCAAGTCTCGAACGTAGATAGACGGCTACGTCAAGAAATCCCCAAATACCGATGCTAACGAGTAGCAAAGATACCTAGAGAGGTTCCTTGGTCAACTACAAGGCCAAACGAGAAGTCCGAAAACCAAGCGAGGAAGCCGGGAGAGCAAATGCACTAAAACGCAACCTTCAGGCAATTCCCGGACTGTCCGGCCCTGGGGTCCCGGACTGTCTGCGGTACTGCCGGACTGTCCGCGAGCGAGGGGCGGACTGTCCGGCGGCCGGCAACCTCGGCAAACAACAAAGCTGCTGAAGTCCCCTAGACTGATCCCGGACTCTCCGCGACTTACAACTGCGGACTTACCGCCGGTCACGAAGAAGCAAATTGGCCAAAGAACACAGCCACTGGTCCGGCTGCCCCGACGCCCGGACTGTCCGCCGATCAGGTGGCGGACTGTCCGTGGCTGTCCAGTGAGGGCGATTTGGATCGCCCTTCACCCAAATCACTCCCAAAACAATTCAAATCAAAATCCCTTGATCCCAAACTTGGAGAAGATGATCATGGGGTAGTTAGGAGACTATGCCCAAGAAATCATCCGCTCAAATCCATTCAATCACCAGGAAATCGAAAGGGGAAGATCAAGAACGGAAAAACGCCAAGAAAATGAAATCAACCCGATCTACTTGTTCATGAGGAGTTAGATGAATTCCTTCGGTGGAAATGATCTCCTTTCAAAAATGAACAAGTTGATTGAAATGGATTTCGCAAAGACGTAGTAGGGACAGAGATCGAGTGACGGGAAAATCGCGAGGAAGAAACAAAGAACATGAGCAAAACGCGAATCAAGTCATCGATCTGCAACCGTGTGGCTACCACACGCTACAACAGTGAGGTTACGGCCTCACTTCCTCAAAATCTCCAATACACAGAGGTATGGTTCTCTGCGGATCTCAGCTAGCTACAGCAGGGGATTGGGAGAGCAGGAAACCCTAGAAGCAAAGAGCAAATGACTGAGATAGATGGGGAGGTGGGTGTCTCCCCCTACTTATCCTAATTCTAACTATTCCTAATTCCCACTCTACCCCTAACTACTTACAGAGCGAACCAGCTAAACCCTAAGGTTATTCTGGACCAACTCGAAGGTAGGTGGATCCGACAGTCATGCCCGCACAACTGGTAGCGTTGCCTCGACGCAACCTCACCGATTGCTGCCACGTGCCGCCACCGCTCTGCGTCCTTTTCCTGGACGTCGCACCCCCGGTTTTGAGGCCCAAACCGGGAAACCAGCCTTCACGATCAACCCCCGGTTTTGTGGCCCAAACCGGGAAACCAGCCCACGTAGCCTGAGTTTTGTGGCCCAAACTCAGCAAACCCGCAGCACCCAGGTTTTGAGGCCCAAACCTGGAAACCGTCCTCAGCCCGAGTTTTGTGGCCAAACTCGGAAACCATCCGCACCCAGGTTTTGAGGCCCAAACCTGGAAACCGTCCACCCGATGGTTTTTCTCTGGTTCTACCACCAAACCGAAGCTGTAGAGGCGATGCACCGCCCGTGCACCCCGTCCACCGACACGTGTCCCCAGGTTCTCGACCCGAGCAACACCGTGCCCGCAAGTCTTCGCTCGTCGCTGTTCCAGGCTGCCAGCCACCACAGCTGATCCTCGGGCCACCGGTCCCTCAGTCCAAGCCTCACGTCCGCCCTTCGCCACTCTCGGCCCATCGGCACGGCACGTCTCTACTTGACCTTCACCTTGCCTCTGATCACTGTATCCGTGCTCGACACCTGCACAACACAAGCCAAAGAACATGCGCATTATCCCAGTTGACAATCACTCATCACTCAGAGACTCGGCATACACCTCATGTATCCGCAATCTCCCCCTTGATGAGTGCATTGTCAACTACCAACACAAATCATAATAGAAATAGAAGGAGGAAGAAGAGGAGAAGAGAGAACTCGACCAAATGACCCAAAGCATAGCAAAGCCGAAGAAGGTCAAGTGGAAAGAGCAAGAAAACTTGGTTCCCAAAGACATGGGCAACGGCTCGACGCAACCAAGCAAAGCAAAGCTAGCCCTCAAGAAGAGGTAGAACAGGCTCAACCCCGCTAGCAAAAGCCAAATGACAAATCGAAGCAAAATGCTAGTCCCAAAAGATGGAGGCACAGAGGCTCAACATAACTAGCAAGAAAGCTCGACATCAACTAAAAAGCTCGATACCAACTGAAACCATCTGAAGCAAAGATGCGACTGCTAGTCCCTCAATATAGAGGTAAAAGCTCAACACAACTAGCAAGACATTCCGAACCTTTTGGAAATTTCAAAAATTCAGTACGAGCAAACTCCCCCTTGCATGGTGCACACAACCGCCAACATGGGAGACATGATTTGACCAAATTTTCTCCCCCTTAGTTGAAAATGCACCATCAAGCAAAAGGGACTGAAAACGATTTTCTCCCCCTTACAAAATGCACCATCAAAAGTGCCAACAAGAGAAGTTCTCTCCTTCCAAAATGCATATGAGTCAAGATGCAAGTTAGCAGCTTCAGGAATATAGTCAAGAAAATGCAAAGATGCTCTAAACAGTATAGCTCCAACAACTCAATGGAAAGCGTACAAGCAATCAAAGGCTCAAACTGATCACCAAATGTGAAATATGAACATATGAGCAAAGTGAGCAGTTTTTAGCCAAAAAGGTATTCACAATCAAAATAGCATTAGATATGTATAGACAGGAAAACAGTAAGTGCTAATCATGTATACAAGGTGAACTACCCCTAGCAAAGTTCAATCATCATGCTATAGAATGAAACATAGACTTGTGTATCTAGATTTTATCGGAGTTGCAGCGGTTAAGTTACACAAGTTTAAATT
This sequence comes from Coix lacryma-jobi var. lacryma-jobi, assembly GCA_009763385.1. Classification (NCBI taxonomy): domain Eukaryota; kingdom Viridiplantae; phylum Streptophyta; class Magnoliopsida; order Poales; family Poaceae; genus Coix; species Coix lacryma-jobi. The sequence goes on along the minus strand of VDCT01000867.1, from coordinate 25,969 downwards.
TCAGCATGTGAGTGCGAGAGGTTGAAAGCTTGTCTTGCCTAACTTTTCAACTCTGTGAAGCTTATGCAGAAGCAATCAGAAGCTTAAAGCAACAGTTTCGGTCATACACTACACAGCTCAAGTTTAACTCAAAGTGCAATGAGAAACAGTCTCGAAACTGTGATGTGTAGACAAGCAATCCCATCTCGATCTTTCCAAAATTACTTGGACTTGGTTCCAATTTAAAGCCGTATATGAACAGACCAAGCAAGTAAATGACTCAGAACTAGAGACATAGCAACCTAGCATATGTGAGAAGCACAAGTGATTTCAACACATTCTACACATACTAGTTGCACATCTCGATGGTGAACATTTTTAGGTTTTAAGTTCATTCACCATTTAAAATAGCTCAGCTCATAGTATGTATTAGTGATCAGTAAGAGCATAAGCTACACATATTAGCATAAAGCATCAGAGCACACTAAACAGAGCATAATTACATTTTAAAGATTATATGCATGAAGCTCAGAATGTAAAAGCGTATGCTGAAATGCAAAAGAAAAACAAAACAAACGAGAAAAATAGTCAGACTATGATACAAGATCAAAAATGTTTCCCCCATCTAAAAGGGGAAACACACACCAAGCTCACCCCTCAACCAATTAAAGGTTGATTCGTCCAAAGGCTTGGTGAAAATATCAGCCAACTGATGATGAGTATCGACATGGCGAAGGTTGATATCACCCTTCTCATAGTGGTCTCGCAAAAAGTGAAAGCGCACATCAATGTGTTTGGTCTTCGAGTGAAGCACGGGGTTCTTAGCAACGCTAATCGCACTTGTGCTGTCACAAAGCAAAGGAACACGAGAAAAGCTCAGACCAAAATCACGCAAGGTGGCTATCATCCAAAGCAACTGGGAACAACAGCTAGCCGCAGCAACATACTCAGCTCCGTGGTAGACTGGGCACACACTAGACTGCTTGCGAGAAGACCACGATACAAGAGAAGAACCAATAAATTGGCAAGTCCCAGAAGTGGACTTGCGCTCAATGCGACAACCAGCAAAATCGGCATTGGAATAACCGCAAAGGGAGAGGCTGGAGGAAGCTGAATACCAAATCCTGAACTTAGGTGTGAAACAAAGGTACCTGAAAATGCGCTTGACTGCCTGACGGTGAGAAGTGCGCGGCGACGCCTGAAAGCGCGCACACAGACACACCGCGAACTGGATGTCCGGGCGTGTCGCCGTCAGGTAGAGCAGCGACCCGATCATGCTTCGGTACTCCTTCTGGTTCACAGCTTCTCCATCCTTGTCCGCATCCAGGGCCATCGTGGTCGACATGGGTGTTGGAAGAGGCTTGGCCTCACCCATATCAAACCTCTTCAACAAGTCCTTGGTATACTTGCCCTGGTGCACAAACGTCCCTTCTCGGGATTTCTTAATTTGCAATCCGAGAAAGAAAGTCAGCTCGCCCATCATACTCATCTCAAACTCCCTGCTCGTAGTATCTGCAAACTTGGCAACCAAAGTGTGAGAAGAACCACCGAAAATGATATCATCCACGTAAATCTGGACCAGGAGAGTGTCTTTGCCTTGCTTGAGGAGAAAGAGTGTTTTATCTACACATCCCATTTTAAAACCCTTAACAAGCAAAAAGGTTTTCAACCTATCATACCAGGCTCTAGGGGCTTGTTTCAAACCATATAAAGCTTTGTGGAGTTTGAAAACATGGTTTGGAAACTTAGGATTTTCAAAACCGGGGGGTTGTTCAACATAAACCTCTTCTTCTATGAAGCCGTTTAAGAAGGCACTCTTGACATCCATTTGAAAAAGTTTGAAACCTTTGGATGTTGCAAAAGCCAAGAGTATCCTAATAGCCTCCAAATGAGCTACAGGAGCAAAAGTCTCCTCATAGTCTACGCCCTCCTTTGACTATAACCCTTCGCTACAAGCCTGGCCTTGTTCTGACAATGTGGCCATCCTCTCCTTGCTTGTTTTTGAAAACCCATTTTGTCCCAATAGGCTTACAGTCTGGAGGAGGTGGAACTAAAACCCAAACCCGATTTCGCTCAAAATTCTCAAACTCCTCATGTGTGTCCAACATCTCGGGGCTCAAAATCAGCAACAAAAGCAGAATGAGCAAAGTGAGAGATTTGAGACCTGGACCGAGTGACACGTTCGTCAATGTTGCCGATCATCTGCTGAGGAGGGTGTTGGCGCTGGATGTGTTGGCGCCTCTCGAGCAGACGTGATCTCCCCCTCAACAGCAGCTGGTGCCTCCCCGGGTACAAAAGGTACCGCTCGGGGTGGCGGATCCCACGGCCCCCAGGAGAGAAGATGTGTCGGGGCCGTGAGTCATCGTAGAAGCCGCTCCTTGTGGCACAGCAGGTGGAGGGGGTGCTGGATCATCCATACCTTCAGCACCCTCGTCCTCGTCATCAAAAAGAGGCTCACCAACCTCATGATCACCTGCACGCTCAAAACGAGAAGAAGGACAAACCATGGTCTCGTCGAAGGTGACATCGAATGTCTCCATGACTCGGTTAGTGTCAAGGTTAAGAACACGATAAGCTCGAGTGTGAGTGCCATAACCCAAAAACACACCATTAGAAGAATGAGACTCAAACTTGTCCAAGTTGCCCTTTTTGAGTATAAAACAATGGCAACCAAAAACTCGAAAATAACTTACCTTGGGAAGTTTTCCAAAACGCAACTCATAAGAAGTCTTTTTCAAGAAGGCTCGGAGAAAAATGCGATTGGAAATGTAGCATGCAGTGCTCATAGCTTCGGCCCAATATCGCCTAGGAGTCCTATGCTCATCGAGCATCGTCCTAGCCATCTCTACGAGGGTCTGATTCTTCCTTTCTACAACACCATTTTGGGGTGGTGTGTAGGGGGATGAAAACTGATGCTCTAAACCCAAAGAGTTACAAAACTTCTCAAAATCCGAATTCTTGAATTCGGAACCATTATCACTCCTAATAGCTAGCATCGAGTTCAAAGGGAACTCGTTCTGAAGACGCAAAATCAGATTGCAAGCAAAGGAGAAAGTCTCGGTCTTCTCAGCTAAAAAGAAGACCCACGAATATCTTGAAAAGTCATCAACAACGACAAGCACAGACCACTTCCCCCCAACCGAGCTCACCCGAGCCGGACCAACAAGGTCCATGTGCAAAAGCTCTCCAGGGCGCTTGGTCATGACCTGAGTCACTGGATGGTGGGGAGCGGCAACCATCTTCCCATGTCTACAAGAGTGGAAAACAAGATCCTTCTCCATATGCAACTTGGGCAATTCTCAGATTAGGCCAAGTGAACTAAGCCTTGCAAGCAAGTCGAAGCTCAAGTGTCCAAGTCTCCTATGCCACTTCCAAAGATCAGTGGAGGAAGGTCCAGCCACAAGACCACGAGAAGTACCAAAAGACTCCGAGAAATTCGCACGAAAGATTTTCCAAAGGGCGAAATCATACATACAAGATTGCCCTGAGGATCTAATATACGACTGAGATTCGATTTAAAACGAATCTCATAGTCGTCGTCAAAGAGTTGCGAAACAAAAAGAAGGTTAAAATGCAAGTTAGAAACAAGAGCAACATCGCGCAACACAAACTGCTCATTAACTCGCACCGACCCACGAGACAAAACCTTACCTTTGCTATTGTCGCCGAAGGTGATAAACTCCTTTCCGGCGACTGGACTAAGACTGGAGAACCACTTGGCATTTCTGGTCATGTGCCTCGAGCAACCGGAATCCACCAACCAAATGTTCTCCAATCGTTTTACCTACATCAATAAAAAGACATAGGGTGAGCATACGGTCCAACACTGGGGTTAGTGAAGTAGGAAGAATACCAGTGTTGGGCCGGCTGCTCAAAAAAACGGTTAGTAGAAAAACCATTCCTAGCACGTCTACGGGGGAAGCGATCACCACGTTGAGGAAAACGTGGTCCGCTAAGGGTAGAGCGTCCATCGCGATACTCAAAACGCGGTGGGGGAAAGTGCTCAACTACAAAGCCACCGCCACGGGGTCCAAAACCTACAACTGCAGGCTCCCGCCGGGCACGTCCTCTCCACTGCCTAGGCTTGGAAGCTTGAGGTTCTGGACCTCTGGGCCTAGCAGCTCTCCTTGGAGCTCTCCTCTGAACGTTCGGCACATGTACATCATGGAAAGGATGGTACATGTCCGGGTTGTTCATCTCCCTAGCACGGCGCGCCTCCCTCTTGCGCCGAAAGCAAACACTCACTCAAGTGTCCATCCGCCCACCAATGTTCACAATGGTACCACACCGCTCTCTCAAGGGGGTTGTTGGTACTCACGGTAGTGGGTTTGGATCACTTGCCCTTCTGTGGCAAAAGTTCCTCCTGGATGGGTGGCATGGTGTTCAGCTTGTTCTTGAGGTGGTTTGGTTTGGGAGCCCAAGATTGTTTTCTTTTTGTGGAGCTCTCGGAGGTTCACAAAGATCCCTTCCTTGGTGTTAGGCTTGAGAGGCTCTTGAGTGAAGCTTGGTAAGTTTGGAGTATTGGTAGAGTTGGGCTTCTCACTCAGGTTCAAACCACTCGACTCTCCAATCTTCCCAAAAGGCAGAAACATCAATGCCCGAAGCAAAGTCTACACCAGGACCTCCAGCAGCTCGCTTGAATTGGGAGATCATCATCCCGAGCTGTGGCTCACCACTATATACCCATGACAAGATGGTCCGAAGGTATGTGTTTTCTCCTCGGTTTGCATCTTGTCATGCTTCACGTTTGCAATCTCCATCTCCAACCCTCACCACAGAACACACCACTGCCACACATGTGCTACCACCTGAGTTGGCCTGTTCAAGAGCACAATCTTGGCATTCTTCTCTGCCAACTCAGATTGCAAGAACAGGACAAGACTTGCACGCACCCAACGCAAGGGTCTAGCCTTCACTCATCCACCTCTCGTACCAACGCAGCATACTTACCTCTCAAAGTGAGAAGGTCATGTCATGTGTGTGGTGCACATCTCACACTCCTCCTCGGTGACAACAACGGTGGACTTGACAGATTCAAGTTCCTTCACCGTATCCTCCCACTTCTGCTAAACTCCTTGCGCTCTCTAGCTGCACCCTAAGCAACTTATCCTGACTAAGGAGCGCGGCAGTAAGCTTCTCGACCTCAGCAGAAAGCTCGTCGGGGGTCAGAGATACCAGGGAGGTGTCGTCGTCGTCGTTGTTCCGAGGGTCTCCTCCAGCTCGCCGTCGACCTCCTTGCCGAGGGCCATGGTGCAAAGCCGTTGTCGTCGGTGAAGAAGCAGAGACCATTCAGCTTGTCCTCGATCTTCTTCTTCTTCTCGTACTGATCGTCGCTTGAGGAAGCGGAGTCGTCGTCCGAGTCGTCGACGTCGCTGAGCGTGGCGAAGAAAGCACGCTGCTGCTCAGCTTGGGCTTTTCCATGTACTTCATCTTGATGTACTCCTTTTGAAGCTGCCCTTCCGCTTGCCTTGCGGGACGTACTTCTCCTTGCGCTTGCCGGAGTCGTACTTGTGCCCATGTTCCGCCTTGCCGAAGGTCTGCTTGTTCTTCTTCGGGCAATTGGCGATGAAGTGGTTGGGGTCGCCGCACTTGTAGCATCCCGAGCGTCCTCCTCCGCGCGACGGTTCATGCGGTTGTTTGTGGAACCGCGAGAACCGGTTGGCGAGCATAGCCAACTCGTCATCCCCCAAAGACTCCAGCTGCTCCTCTCTGTGACAGAAAAGAGTTTAGAGAGTGCAAAACCTCCAGAGGGGTTAGCAGAAGAGCCAGAAAGCAAAAGCCATCGACGGGCAAGAAGGATTTTCATAAGAGCCCTCGCCATCGCATCAATCTCACTGGACTTGAGCTTACTAAAGAGCTCGTCGCGACGTGAGGGTCTCATAGTTAGGCATTCGATGATCGCCTGAACCTTGGAATCCACACACCGACCGATCAAGGGTATGCAAAAGCTTAAGAGCCCTCTCATGATCGTCGAAAGCAACAGCTCCTTGTTAGCCCTCATCCTGTTGACATCACCTAAAAGCGAGCAAATAAACTTTCTATGCTCTCGCCAGGCATATGTCGAAAGTTCTCATACTCTCGCTTGAACGACTCGTAGAGACGTGTTTTGACTTGAGAGGTTCCCTCATAAAGCGCATGAGGGTAGCCCAAATCTCCCGAACCGTAGCGAGGTGAGAAACGCGATCAAACTCACTCATGCTCACATGAGAAAAGCATTACAGGCTCGGCTATTGGCATCGTGCTCATCGATCTAAAGCTGAGAGACACGAGCAACCAAGACCCGTAATCGGCAGAGTTGCAAATATCCCAAATGGAAGCACCCCAAACTCTGCAGATAGGCCGACATGCGTATCTTCCAATGCATGTTCGTTCCATCGAAAAACGGCGGTTTGGCCATGCCGCGATCCATGTCGCCTTCTGTGGATCTGGAACCGGCTAAGGTGGAAGATCCTTAACCCGCTTTGATACCAATTGAAGTACCGAGAAAGCACTAGCAAGGCGACTAGAGGGGGGGGGTGAATGGGAGCCAACAAATTTCTCTCGAAACTTTGGCCAAATGTCCCAAAATCAATCCTCGAAAGCTACGACCGAAACCGTGATGCCCACGACCCTTGGAAGAGTGGATGATCCCTAGGATCACAGCAGAGGCACCACAAAGCGATAGCAACCAAACCGCAAAAGCACCGGAGCAAGTTCGACCCTCAAAAACCAAGTCTCGAACGTAGATAGACGGCTACGTCGAGAAATCCCCAAATACCGATGCTAACGAGTAGCAAAGATACCTAGAGAGGTTCCTTGTCAACTACAAGGCCAAACGAGAAGACCAAAAACCAAGCGAGGAAGCTGGGAGAGCAAACGTACTAAAACGCAAACCTTCAGGCAATCCCTACTGTCCGCCCTGGGGTCCCGGACTGTCCGCGGTACTGCCGGAGTGTCCGCGAGCGAAGGGCGGACTGTCCGCCGGCAAAACTCGCCAAACAGCAGCAAGCTGCTGAAGTCCCCTGGACTGATCCCGGACTGTGCGCGACTCTGAGCGATCTTACAACTACGGACTGTCCGCCGGTAAAGGACGAAGCAAATCGGCCGAAAGAACACAACCAAGGTCACGGGCGACTCCCCGACGCCGGATTGTCCGCCGGTCAGGTGGCGGACTGTCCGCGGCTGTCGAGGAGGGCGATTTCGATCGCCCTTCACCAAAATCACTCCCAAAACGATTTCAAATCAAAATCCCTTGATCCCAAACTTGGAGAAGATGATCACGGGGTAGTTAGGAGACTATGCCCAAGAAATCATCCGCTCAAATCCATTCAATCATCGGGAAATCGAAAGGGGAAGATCAAGAACGGAAAAACGCCATGAAAATGAATAAACCCGATCTACTTGTTCATGAGGAGTTAGATGGATTCCTTCGGTGGAAATGATCTCCTTTCAAAAACGAACAAGTTGATTCAAACGATTTCGCAAAGACGCTGTAGGGAGAGAGATCGAGTGACGAGAAAATCGCAGAGAAACGAAGAACACGAAGAACACAAGCAAAACGCGAATCAAGTCATCGATCTGCAACCGTGTGGCTACCACACGCTACAAACAGTGAGGTTACGGCCTCACTTCCTCAAAATCCCAGTACACACGAGGATGGTTCTCTGCGATCTCAGCTAGCTATAGCAGGGGACTGGGAGAGAGGAAACCTAGAAGCAAAGAAGGAAAATGGCTGAGATAGATGGGGAGGTGGTGTCTCCCCCTACTTATCCTAATCTAACTATTCCTAATTCCCACTCTACCCCTAACTACTTATAGAGCGAACCAGCTAAACCCTAAGGTTATTCTGGACCAACTCGAAGGTAGGTGGACCGACGGCCATGCCCGCACAACTGGTAGCGATGCCTCGACGCAACCTCACCGATTGCCGCCACGTGCCGCCACCGCTTCTGTGTCCTTTTCCTGGACGTCGCACCCCTGTTTTTGGAGGCCCAAATCGGGAAACCAGCCTTCATATCAACCCGGGTTTTGTGGCCCAAACGGGAAACCAGCCACGTAGCCTGAGTTTGTGGCCCAAACTCAGCAAACCGCGCAGCACCCAGGTTTTGAGGCCCAACCCTGGAAACCGTCCTCAGCCCGAGTTTTGTGGCCAAACTCGGAAACCATCCGCACCCAGGTTTTGAGGCCCAAACCTGGAAACCGTCCACCCGATGGTTTTTCTCTGGCTCTACCACCAACCGAAGCTGTAGAGGGATGCAACCGCCCGTGCGCCCCGTCCACCGACATGTGTCCCCAGGTCTTGGACCCGAGCAACACCTTGCCCGCAAGTCTTCGCTCGTCGCTGTGTCCCAGGCTGCCAGCCACCACAACTGATCCTCGGGCCACCGGCCCTCAGTCCAAGCCTCAGGTCCGCCCTTTGCCACTCTCGGCCCATCGGCACGGACGTCTCTACTTGACCTTCACCTTGCCTCTGATCACTGTATCCGTGCTCGACACCTGCACAACACAAGCCAAAGAACATGCCCATTATCCCGTTGACAATCACTCATCACTTAGAGACTCGGCATACACCTCATGTATCCGCAATAGTTCGTCCCATCGAAGTAGGGAGCCTTGTCGTTCCCTCGATCCATGTTGCCCTTAGATCCAAAACCGATTAAGGTAGAGAAGATCCCTTAACTGGCTCTGATACCAATTGAAGGACCGAATTGGCGACCAGAGCGGGGGGGGGGGGGGAAAGGGAGCCTCAAATTTCAACTCATGAAATGAATGGCCCTTTTCCTAGAGAGTCACCCCGAAAAACAAGACACAGGCTTGCTAGTATCCACGACCCTAGATGTAGGGTGGATGCTTCCTAGAAGCACAGCGGGATACTACACAACCCCAGAAGTCCAACGCAAAAGCCGAAAAACAAAACCAAAGTCAGACGAATGGACTGCGGGCAAAACAGTGAGCCTGTCACTGCATCGGACGCTGGCAGCGTTCGATGCCAACCTGGCGGATGCGTTCGATTCAAACAGGACCGTTCTGGAAACTTACTGCATGACCATCAGACTGTCAGCGTCGGAGCGTCCGATGACCAACGGAGCGTTCGATGCTCATTCAAAATCACAGTAAGTGACACGTGTCACAGGAGCGTCCGATGCTATGAATAGCAGCGTCTGATGCTCCTGTGCTCAGCGTCTGATGCACCCGAAAACATCATAGTTCTTCGGTGATTCAACCCGATCTCCTCCGATCAAAAGCTCTAGGGCTAAGACTCGATCTGAGAGCTCAGAAGGATGTTAGTGTGCTACTCCTAAGAGATCATGGCTCGAACCTAACTCCAAATCGGTGAATCGAAGAAGTTTTAGGGAAACGGGAAGAAAAGCGATCCAATACAAGAATCACCCGATCTACTAGCTCGTGAGGATTGAGACAAATTACTTTGGTGAATAGATGCGCCTCACGATCTAGCACAAATGTGTTCAAGTGGAATCGAAACCGTTCCTCAGAGAAGGAGAACGAAGCAAATCTCCGAGAGGTCAAAAACCAAAACGCGAAGAACACAAACCAAAACGCGAATTGATCTTGATTTCCAGCCAAAACTTCTCCACACGAGGAGACAACGAGATTACGGTCTCGTTTCCTCAAAATCCAAATACACAGAGGTATGATTAGTCCTCTCTGCGGATCACAAGCAGCAAGGTATGATCAGAACCTAAGCAAAGGCTAGAGACAGGAAGCTCAGGAATAAATGGCTGCCAGGATAGAATGAGAAGAGGGGCACCCCTCTTATTTATAGCCTAAGAACAATAGTCCCCTTCTACCCAAGATACAAGAGCGAAGCGCCAACCCTAGGGGTATCTTGGTCCAACTCTGCGAAGTAGTCATCCGACGGCCACACGCCTTCCTCATCCTTAGCTTCGCCTCGACGCAAGCCTCAAAATGCCGCCACGTGCTGTCCTGTCGACTGCCACGCCAGCCTCTCCACACCGCCATGGATCGACCGTCCTTTTTGGACCTCCCCCCGGTTTTGAGGCTGAAACCGGGAAACCTGTCCTCGGCTGAGTTTTGTGGCCCAAACTCAGAAACCCGCTAGCTCAGGTTTTGAGGCCCAACCTGAAAACCGTCCATGCCGAGTTTTGAGGCCCTAACTCGGAAACCTGCCACCCCGAGTTTTGAGGCCCAAACTCGAAAACCGTCAAGGGTAGTTTTTGAGGCTCAACTACCAAACCCGCCGCGTAGAGACGGGATGTGGTTCGCACACCCTGAGTTCCAGCACCGATGCCAGAGCATGTCCAGTCTCCACGCCGGGCACAGTGCATTCGCCTTCCTTCTCGGCCTCTCGCCAAGTGTCACGACGCCATCACTTCCTCCCGACTCGGCCGATGCACACACATCCCATGTGCTCTTGCTTGTCAATGCCACGTGCCAGCTACCACAGCTGGTCCTCAGGTCTCCCGGTCCGTCAGTCCTAGCCTCACGTCCTCCCTTCACCGCTCCCGGTCCGTCGGCACAAGACATCTCTACTTGACCTTCACCTCACCTTCGACCACTGTCTCCAAGCTCCACACCTGCACATCAACACAGCCAAGAGACATGTTGCCCATTGACCGATCACTCATCACTCAGGAAGGGAACCACAAGGGCACATATCAACCTTGTGTTCATAGTTTGGGCCTCAAAGCTCCACACTTGCGGGTTTACCGGTTTGGGCCTCAAAACTGGGCGGAGGTTCCTATGCGGAACGATCGACGCGTGGCGACACCGAGAGGCTTGCGTTGCGACGAAGCTATCGGTGAGGAAGGCACGGTTGTCGACGTGACGACACATGGCGGCCATCCTGGAGCTTGTGTCGAGGCGAAGTGAAGGATGAGAAGGCGCATGGCCGTCGAATGAAACCTGATGAGGTTGGATGGTTTTACCCCCAGGGGGTATCTGGGGTTAGTGCTTCATGTTAGGGCGTTTGTGCGCCTATATATATGCGGATACATGGGTGTATGCCGAGTCTCTGAGTGATGAGTGATTGTTAACTAGGATGATGCGCATGTTCTTTGGCTTGTGTTGTGCAGGTGTCGAGCACGGATACAGTGATCAGAGGCAAGGTGAAGGTCAAGTAGAGACGTGTCGTGTCGATGGACCGAGAGTGGCGAAGGGCGGATGTGAGGCTTGGACTGAGGGACCGGTGGCCCGAGGATCAGCTGTTGGTGGCTGACAGCCTGGGACAGCGACGAGCGAAGACTTGCGGTCATGTGTTGCCTAAGTCGTGGACTTGGGGACACGTGTCGGTGGACGGGGTGCACGGGCGGTGCATCCCTCTACAGCTTCGGTTTGGTGGTAGAGCCAGAGAAAAACCATCGGGTGGACGGTTTCCAGGTTTGGGCCTCAAAACCTGGGCGTGGATGGTTCCGAGTTTGGCCACAAAACTCGGGCTGAGGACGGTTTCCAGGTTGGGCCTCAAAACCTGGGTGCTGCGGGTTTGCTGAGTTTGGGCCACAAAACTCAGGCTAGTGGGCTGGTTTCCTGGTTGGGCCTCAAAACTGGGGGTTGGCTTTGAAGGCTGGTTTCCCGGTTTGGGCCACAAAACCGGGGGTGCGACGTCCGGGAAAAGAACAAGCAGAGCGGTGGCGGCACGTGGCGGCAATCGGTGAGGTTGCATCGAGGCAACGCTACCAGTTGTGGGCGTGGCCGTCGGATCCACCTACCATCGAGTTGGTCCAGAATAACCTTAGGGTTAGCTGGTTCGCTCTGTAATTAGGGAGAGGGTAGAGTAGAAATTATAAATTAGGATAAGTAGAGGGAGACACCCTCCTCCCAATCTATCTCAGTCATTTGCTCTTTGCACTTAGGGTTTCCTGCTCTCCCAATCCCCTGCTGTAGCTAGCTGAGATCCGCAGAGAACCATACCTCTGTGTACTAGAGATTTTGAGGAAGTGAGGCCGTAACCTCACTGTTGTAGCGTGTGGTAGCCACACGGTTGCAGATCGATGTGTTGATTCGCGTTTTGTCGTGTTCTTCGCGTTCTACATTTCTCCGCGATTTTCCTGTCACTCAATCTGTCACCCTACTGCGTCTTTGCGAAATCCGTTTTGAATCAACTTGTTCTTTATAGTGAGGAGATCATTTCCACCGAAGGAATTTATCTAACTCCTCACGAACAAGTAGATCGGGTTGATTTCGTGTTCGTGGCGTTCGTTTCGTGGCAACGTTTTTTTTTCATACTCCTCCCTTTGATTTCCCGGTGATTTGATTCGATTTGAGCGGATGATTTTGGGGATAGTCTCCTAACTACCTCGTGATCATCCTCTCCAAGTTTGGGACTTGGGATTGTGAGTTGATTCGATTTGGAGAAGTTTTGGGAGAAGGGCGACCAAAATCGCCGTCTCTGCAGGTCGCGGAAGTCCGTGCTTGGTACCGCGGACAGTCCAGGCATCGGGGGTGAGCCAGATCAGTGGCTGATTCCTGACTGCCTTGGCGCTTTTTGACCGGCGGACAGTCCGCAGTTGATTTTCGCAGACAGTCCTGGAGTCGACCAGGGACGTTCAGCAACCTTGCTGTTTTGTCATTTGGCGGCGGACAGTCCGCCACCAGAGTGCGGACAGTCCGCCGTAGGCAACGGACAGTCCGGGACCCCAGGGCCGGACAGTCCGGGAATCGCCTGAAGCCTCCGGTTTAGTGCGTTTGCTCTCCCGGCTTGTTCGCTTGTTTCGGACTTCTCGTTTGGCCTTGTAGTTGACCAAGGAACCTCTCTAGGTATCTTTGCTACTTGTTAGCATCGATATTTGGGGATTTCTCGACGTAGCCGTCTATCTACGTTTGGGACTTGGTTGAGGGTTGAACTTGACCGGTGCTTTTGCCGTTTGGTTTGCTATCGCTTTGTGGTGCCTCGCTGTGATCCTAGGGATCATCCACTCTCTTCAAGGGTCGTGGGCATCACGGTTCGGTCGTAGCTTTTGGGGGTTGATTTGGGACAATCGGCCAAAGTTTCGAAAGAAATTTTGAGCTCCCATTCACCCCCTCTGGTCGCCTTGCTAGTGATTTCTGGTCCTTCAATTGGTATCGGAGCGGGTTAAGGATCTTCCACCTTAGCCGGTTCCAGATCCACAGAAGGCGACATGGATCGCGGCGTGGGCAAACCGCCGTTTTCGATGGGACGAACTATGCGTATTGGAAGATACGCATGTCGGCCTATCTGCAGAGTTTGGGTGCTTCCATTTGGATATTTGCAACTCTGCCGATTACGTGGTCTTGGCTGCTCGTGTCTCTCAGCTTCAGATCGATGAGCACGATGCCAATAGCCGAGCCCGTAATGCTCTTTTCTCATGCCTGAGCATGAGTGAGTTTGATCGCGTTTCTCACTCGCTACGGCTCGGGAGATTTGGGCTACCCTCATGCGTTTCCATGAGGGAACCCTCAAGTCAAAACCCGTCTCTACGAGTCGTTCAAGCGAGAGTATGAGAACTTTCGACATATGCCTGGCGAGAGCATAGAAAGTTTATTGCTCGCTTTCAGGTGATTGTCAACAGGATGAGGGCTAACAAGGAGCTGTTGCCTTTCGACGATCATGAGAGGCTTTGAAGCTTTTGCATACTTCGATCGGTCGGTGTGGGATTCCAAGGTTCAGGCGATCATCGAATCGCCTAACTATGAGACCCTCACGTGCGACGAGCTCTTCAGTAAGCTCAAGTCCAGTGAGATCGATGCCATGGCGAGGGCTTCTTATGAAATCCTTCTGGCCCGTCGATGGCTTTGCTTTCTGGCTCTTCTGCTAACCCCTCTGGAGGCTTTGCTTGCATTCTCTTCTTTCTGTCACAGAGGAGCAGCTGGAGTCTTTGGAGGATGACGAGTTGGCTATGCTCGCCAACCGGTTCTCGCGGTTCCACAACAACCGCATGAACCGTCGCCGCGGAGGAGGACGCTCGGGATGCTACGAGTGCGGCGACCCCAACCACTTCATCGCCAGTTGCCCGAAGAAGAACAAGCAGTCTTCGGCAAGGCGATCATGGGCACAAGTACGACTCGGCAAGCGCAAGGAGAAGTACGTCCCCGCAAGGCACAAGCGGAAGGGCGGCTTCAACAAGGAGTACATCAAGACGAAGTACTTGGAGAAGGCCCAGGCTGAGCAGCGTGCTTTCTTTGCCACGCTCAGCGACGTCGATGACTCGGACGACGACTCCGCTTCCTCAAGCGACGACGAGTCCGAGAAGAAGAAGAGGATCGAGGACAAGCTGAACGGTCCTGCTTCTTCGCCGACGACGACGGCTTCTGCACCATGGCCTCGGCAAGGAGGTCGAGGCGAGCTGGAGGAGACTCCTCGGAACGACGACGACGACGACACCTCCCAGGTATCTCTCACCCACGATGAGCTTTTCGCTGAGGTCGAGAAGCTTACTGCCGCGCTCCTTAGTCAGGATAAGTTGCTTAGGCGTGCCGCTAGAGAGCGCAAGGAGTTTAGGCAGAAGTGGGAGGATACGGTGAAGGAACTTGAATCTGTCAAGTCCACCGTTGTTGTCACCGAGGAGGAGTGTGAGATGTGCACCACGCACATGACTGACCTTCTCACTTTGAGAGGTAAGTATGTGGCGTGGTAGGAGAGGTGGATGAGCTCCGGGCTAGACCCTTGCTGTTGGGTGCGTGCAAGACCTGTCCTGTCTTGCAATCTGAGTTGGCAGAGAAGAATGCCAAGATTGTGTCTCTTGAAGAGGCCAACTCAGGTAGCACATGTGTGGCTAGGTGTGTTCTTTGTGAGGGTTTGGAGATGGAGATGCGAACGTGAAGCATGACAAGATGCAAACCGAGGAGGAAAACACATACCTTCGGACCATCTTGTCATGGGTGTCTAGTGGTGAGCCACAGCTCGGGATGATGATCTCCCAATTCAAGCGAGCTGCTGGAGGTCCTGGTGTAGGTTTTGCTCGGGTGTTGATTTTTTGCTTTGGGAAGATTGGAGAGTCGAGTGGTTGAACCCAGTGAGAAGCCCAACTCCACCACTACTCCCAAACTTACCAAGCTTCCACCCAAAGAGCCTCTCAAGCCTAACACCAAGGATGGGGTCTTTGTTGACCTCCGAGAGCTCCACCCAAGAAACAAACATGGGCTCCCAAACCAAACCACCTCAAGAACAAGCTGGACACCATGCCACCCATCCAGAGGAGCTTATGCCACAGAAGGGCAAAGTGATCCACACCCACTACCGTGAGTACCAACAACCCCCTTTGAGAGCGGTGAGGTACCATTGTGAGCACTGTGGGAGAGATGGACACTTGAGTGGTTCTGCTTTCGGCGCAAGAGAGAGGCGCGCGTGCTAAGGAGATGAACAATCCGGACATGTACCATCCTTTCCATGATGTACATGTGCCGAATGTTCAGAGGAGAGCTCCAAGGAGAGCTGCTAGGCCCAGAGTTCAGAACCTCAAGTTCCAGGCCTAGGCAGCGGAGAGGTCGTGCCCGGCGGGAGCCTGCAGTTGTAGGCTATGGACCCCGTGGCGGTGGCTTTGTGTTGAGCGTTTTCCCCACCGTTTTGAGTATCGCGATGGACGCTCTTCCCTTAGCGGACCACGTTTTCCTCAGCGTGGTGATCGCTTTCCCCATAGACGTGCTAGGAATGGTTTTCTACACCGTTCTTTTGAGCAGCGGCCCAACACTGGTATTCTTCCTACTTCACTAACCCCAGTGTTGGACCGTATGCTCACCCTATGTCTTTTTATTGATGTAGGTAAAACGATTGGAGAACGTTTGGTTGGTGGATTCCGGTTGCTCGAGGCACATGACCGGAAACGCCAAGTGGTTCTCCAGTCTTAGTCCGGTCGCCGGAAGGAGGTTATCACCTTCGGCGACAATAGCAAAGGTAAGGTTTGTCTCGTGGGTCGGTGCGAGTTAATGAGCACTTTGTGTTGCGCGATGTTGCTCTTGTTTCTAACTTGCATTTTAACCTTCTTTCTGTTTCGCAACTCTTTGATGATGACTATGAGATTCGTTTTAAACCGAATCTCAGTCGTATTTTGGACCCTCAGGGCAATCTTGTTTGTGTGATTTCGCCCTTTGGAAAGTCTTTCGTGCGGATTTCTCGGAGTCGTTTGGAATTTCTCGTTGTCTTTGGCTGGACCTTCCTCCTCTGATCTTTGGAAGTGGCATAGGAGACTTGGTCATTTGAGCTTCGACTTGCTTGCAAGACTTAGTTCACTTGGCCTAATCCGAGGATTGCCCAAGTTATCATGGAGAAGGATCTTGTTTGCCATTCTTGTAGACATGGGAAGATGGTGCCGCTCCCCACCATCCAGTGACTCAGGTCATGACCAAGCGCGCCCTGGAGAGCTTTTGCACATGGACCTTGTGGGCGGGCTCGGGTGACCTCGGTTGGGGGAAGTGGTATGTGCTTGTTGTTGTTAATGACTTTTCGAGATATTCGTGGGTCTTCTTTTTAGCTAAGAAGACCGAGACTTTTTCCTTTTGCTCGCAATCTGATTTTGCGTCTTCAGAATGAGTTCCCTTTGAACTCAATGCGAGCTATTAGGAGTGATAATTGTTTGAATTCAAGAATTCGAATTTTGAGAAGTTTATAAACTCTTTGGGTTTAGAGCATCAGTTTCTTCTCCCTACACACCGCCACAGAAGGTGTAGTACAGAGGAAGAATCGGACCATTGTAGAGATGGCCAGGACGATGCTCGATGAGCATAGAACTCCTAGGCGATATTGGGCCGAGCTATGAGCACTGCTTGCTACATTTCCAATCGCATTTTTCTTCGAGCTTTCTTGAAAAAGACCTCTTATGAGTTGCGTTTTGGAAAACTGCCCAGGTGAGTTATTTTAGAGTTTTTGGTGCCACTGTTTTATAAAGAAAGGCAACTTGGACAAATTTGAGTCTCGTTCTACTGCGGTGTGTTTTGGGTTATGGCACTCACACTCGAGCTTTCGTTACTTAACGTGACACTATCCGAGTCATGGAGACATCGATGTCACCTTCGACGAGACCATGGTTTGTCCTTCTTCTCGCTTTGAGCGTGCAGGTGATCACGAGGTTGGCGAGCCTTTTTTCGATGATGAAGAAGAAGGTGCTGAAGGACAGATGACCCAGCACCTCCTCCACCTACGTGCCGCAAAGAGCGGCTTCTACGATTGACTCACGACCCCGTCACATCTTCTTCCTGGGGGCCATGGGATGCGCCACCTCGAGCGGTACCCATTGTACCCGAGGAGGCACCAGCTACTGTTGAGGGGGAGGCCACTTCGGCAAGGGAGGCACCACGACACATGCAGCGCAACACCCGCCTCAGCAAATGATCGGCAGCATCAATGAACGCGTCACCCGGTCAAGGCAAATCTCTCACTTTGCTCATTCTGCATTTGTTGCTGATTTTGAACCCGGATGTTGGACACGATTTGACGGATCCGGATTGGGTCAATGCTATGCATGAGGCGCTTGAGAACTTGAGAGAAATCGGGTTTGGGATCTAGTGTCTCCACCTCTTAGTGTCACCCAATGCGGACAAAATGGGTTTTCAAAAATAAACAGGAGGAGAAGATGGCCATGTTGTGAGAAACAAGGCCAGACTCGTAGCCAGGATATAGTCAGAGAAAGGGATAAACTATGAGGAGCGTTGCTCCTGTAGCTCATTTGGAGGCAATTAGGATACTCTTGGCTTTTGCTGCATCAAAGATTTCAAACTTTTTCAAATGGATGTCAAGACTGCCTTCTTAAACGGCTACATAGAAGAGGAGGGGTGTTGTTAGACAAACCCCCGGTTTGAAAAAATCCAAGTTTCCAAACCATGTCTTTAAACTCCACAAAGCTTTATATGGTTTGAAACAAGCCCCTAGGCCTGTATGATAGGATGAAAACCTTTTTGCTTGCTAAGGGTTTTAAATGGGATGTGTAGATATAAAACGCTCTTTTCTCTCAAAGCATGGCACTGAACTCTCTTGGTCCAAATTTACGTGGATGATATCATTTTCGGTGGTCTTCTCACGCTTTGGTTGCCAAGTTTGCAGATACAATGAGGAGGAATTTGAGATAAGCATGATGGGAGAGTTGATTTTTTCCTCGGTTGCAAAATCAAGCAATCCCGGAAGGGACGTTCGTGCACCAGGGCAAGTACACCCGGGACATTCTGAAGAAATTCGATATGGGTGAGGCCAAGCCTCTTCCAACACCCATGTCGACCACGACGGCCCTGGATGCGGACAAGGAGGGAGAAGCAGTGGACCAGAAGGAGTACCAGAGTATGGTCGGGTCGCTGTTGTACCTGACGGCGACACGCCCGGACATTCAGTTCGCGGTGTGTCTTTGCGCGCGATTTCAGTCTTCGCCCGCGCACCTCTCACTGTCGGCAGTCAAGCGCATTATGAGGTACTTATCCTTCACTCCTGAGTTGGGATTTGGTATTCTGCTTCCTCCACCCTTTCCCTTTGTGGTTATTCCGATGCCGATTTTGCTAGCTAGTTGTCGCATTGAGCGCAAGTCCACTTCTGGGACTTGCCAGTTTATTGGTTTTCTCTTGTTTCGTGGTCTTCTCACAAGCAGTCTAGTGTCGCCCAGTCTACCACGGAGGCTGAGTATGTTGCTGCGGCTAGCTGCTGTTCCCAGTTACTCTGGATGATGGCCACTTTGCGTGATTTTGGTCTGAGCTTTTCTCGCGTTCCTTTGCTTGTGACAGCATGCGTGTTATTAGCGTTGCTAAGAACCTCGTGCTTACTCGAAGACCAAACACATTGATGTGCGCTTTCATTTTCTGTGAGACCACTATGAGAAGGGTGATATCGACCTTCGCCATGTCGATACGCATCATCAGTTGACTGATATTTCACCAAGCCTTTGGACCAATCAACTTAATCGGTTGAGAGGTGAGCTTGGTGTGTGTTTCCCCTTTAGAGAGGATGGGGAAACATTTTGGTTCTTGGACAATAGACTGACTCTTTTTCGTTTGTCTTTGTTTTTCTTTTGCATTTCAGCATACGCTATTACATTCTGAGCTTCATGTATATACTCTTTAGAATGTGACTATGCTCTGTTTAGTATCTCTGATGCTTATGTTGATGCTATGTAGCTTATGCTCTTTCTAATCACTGATACATGTTGTGAGCTGAGCTATTTTGAATGGTGAACCTGATTTATGAACATAAAACTTGAAAATGTTCACCATTGAGATATGCAACTAGCATGTGTAGGATGTGTTGAGTTCACTCGTGCTTTTCATATATGCTAGGTTGCTATGTCTCTAGTTCTGAGTCTGTCACTTGTTTGGTCTGTTCATATTCTGTCAATAAAATATGAACCAAGTTTTAAGTGAATTAAAAAGATCGAGATGGGATTTCTTGTCAACACATCACAGTTTCGAGACTGTTTGTCATTGCACTTTGAGTTAAACTTGAGCTGTGTAGTGTATGACCGAAACTGTTGCTTTAAGCTTCTAATTGCTTTTGCATAGGCTTCGCACAGTTGAAAAGTTAGGCAATGACAAGCTTTCAACCTCTCCGCAGTCACACTGAATTCTGAACCTGTGCTATTTCACCGCTGCAACTCCGACTAAAATTTGAAAACACAAGTCTATGTTTCATTCTGCAGCATGATGATTGAACTTTGCTAGGGGTAGTCACCTTGTATAATGTTTAGACTTGTTCGAATTCCTGTCTATACATGTGTTCATGCTCTTTTGATGGTGAATACTTTTGGCTAAAAACTGCTCACTTTGCTCATATGTTCATATTTCATATTTCATATTTGGTGATCAATTTGAGCCTTTGATAGCTTGTATTGTTTCCAGTGAGTCGTTGGAGCTATACTGTTTAGAGCATCTTTGCATTTTCTTGACTATATTCCTGAAGCTGCTAACTTGCATCTTGACTCATATGCATTTTGGAAGGGGAGAACTTCTCTAGTTGGCACTTTTGTTGGTGCATTTTCTGAGGGGGAGAAAATTGCCTTCGGCTCCTTTTGCTGTGTTGTGCATTTTCAACTAAGGGGGAGAATTAGGACAATCTATACCTCCCATGTTCAAAGGGGAGAGGAATGGTTGTGTGCACCATGCAAGGGGGAGCTTGCTCATGATGAGTTTTTGAATTTTCCAATTGGTTCAGAGCGTTTTTGCTAGTTGTGTTGAGCCTTTGCCTCTTTCTTGAGGGACTAGCATTCGCCTTCGGATTTTCAATTGGTGTCGAGCTTCTTGCTAGTTGTGTTAGCCTCTGTGCCTCATCTTGAGGGACTAGCATTCTGCTTCAATTTTTTGGTTTTTAATTGGCTCGAAACTTTTTCTTGCTAGCGGTGTTGAGCCTGTTCTACTCTTCTTGAGTGCTAGCTTTGCTTTGCTGGTTGCGTCGAGCCGTTGCCCATGTCTTGGGACCAAGTTTCTTTGCTCTTTTCCATTGACCTTCTTCGGCTTTGCTATGCTTTTGGATCATTTGGTCGAGTCTCTCTTCTCCTTCTTACCTCCTTCTATTTCTATTATGATTTGTGTTGTGGTAGTTGACAATGCACTCATCAGGGGGGGGGATTGCGGATACATGGTTGTATGCCGAGTCTCTGAGTGATGAGTGATTGTCAACCTGGATGATGCGCATGTCCTTTGGCTTGTGTTGTGCAGGTGTCGAGCACGGATACAGTGATCAAAGGCAAGGTGAAGTTCAAGTGAGAGTGGCCGTGCCGATGGACCGAGAGTGGCGAAGGGCGGACGTGATGCTTGGACTTAGGGACCGGTGGCCCGAGAATCAGCTGTGGTTGCTGACAGCCTGGGACATCGACGAGAGAAGACTTGCGGTCATGTGTGTGCCTAAGTCGGGACTTGGGGACACGTGTCGGTGACAGGGTGCACGGGCGTGCATCCCCTCTACAGCTTCGGTTTGGTGGTAGAGCCAGAGAAAAACCCATCGGGTGGACGGTTTTCCAGGTTTGGGCCTCAAACCTGGGCGTGGATGGTTTCCGAGTTTGGCCAAGAAGATCAAGAAGTTGAAATGCTCCATTGCTATTAAAATGTGGCCTTTTTCATTGGAAGTCTAGTGCATCTTTACCTTGCACCCTTTGTAGTGACATGGTTAGGAAGAATGATGAGCTATGCTTTTCTCTTGCTAGCTTAAAATCTGAAAATAAAAATGTTGAATCAAATGCTTCCATACATGTTCTGGTTGCTTTGACTTGCGCAAGGATCTTGTTCGTGCTAAATCTGAATATAGCCTTGCTTAGGTCAAAGCTGTTGCAACCATGTGTTTCATGTGAGTCTTTGCATGCTGAATTAATGAACTAAAATTGACTCACACCACATGTGTAGATGACTTGAGCATGCTGAGCTGAAATTGATGAGATAAATGCTAGGCCTGTAGCTCATGCTCTTTGAATAAAATGCTTGCCATGCTTCTAGTGATGATCATGATTCTTTCTTGATGTGAATGGTGATGTTTCTTCCACCGATTTGATTTGCACATCATGCATTGATTTAGAAAAGAGTTTTGGCTTTGAAAGCTTTGCGCGATGATATGAGCGCCAAGTTGGTTGAGCACAATGATATGAGTGCCAACCTTGAAAAATAAATTGAACTCTTGCGTACCACATATGCCAAGTGCATTAGAGAGGAGATGGGAAATCTAAAAAATGCTCCTTGTGGTACTTGTGATCGCCTCATGTTTGAGAATGAGGTTTTAGCTAAAAGATGCAAGAGTCTTTGTGCTAAGTCTTTTGAGTCACGTGTTCTTTTCTGCCACTCCGATGTTGGTGTTTTCTAAGCTTGATTCCTTGAAACCGGAGTTGAGTTCTTGTGTTGCGCGTGAGTCTTTTGACTGTAGCACTCGTGCCAAGGTTTCGATAGCTCTTTCATAGCAACTCCTAACCTTGTTTGTTTCGTCGAGTGATGTCCAAGGACTTCTCATGACAGGGTGCTTCTCACTGAGAACATATATGATGAATGATTGACTTTGATGAGGAAGGTTTGAGGCTTTTACCCGGTTTAGTCCATATATCGCTATGCGCTTAATGTTATATGACTAACCGGTGGCGTTGAGTTGTGTGGTGTTTCTGTGTTGGTGTGGCGGTGCGAATGTGTCTCTTGGCTGTGTTGATGTGCAATGTGGAGCTCAGATACAGTGGTCTATGGCGAGGTGAAGGTCAAGTAGAGACGTGACGTGCTGACGACAATCGGGAGCGGTGAAGGATGGGTGCCATGCGGCGGAGTGCCATGCCGATGTACCCCGACGATGAAGGGGCGGATGTGAAGGCTTGGACTGATGGACCAGAGGGCTAGAGGACTAGCTGTGGTAGCTTGCACATGGCATCGGTGAGCAAGAGCACATGGGTGATGTGCGTGCATCGGCCAAGTCGGGAGGAAGGCGCTGGAGTCATGTCACTTGGCGGGAGTCGGACACGGGCTTGCGTGCGGCGCAAGTGCCGTCGGCCAAGTCAGAAGGAAGGCGAAGGCGTTATGCCCGCGTGAGGCTGGACATGCATCGACATCGGTGCGGTGGTCGGGGTGTGAGAACACACTCCGTCTACGGTGCGGTTTCGGTAGTTGAGCCTCGAAAAGCTACCATCGACGGTTTCCGAGTTTGGCCTCAAAACTCGGCGTGGCCGGTTTCCGAGTTTGGGCCTCAAAACTCAGGATTGACTTTCCAGGTTTGGGCCTCAAAACCTGGGCTCGCGGGAATCCGAGTTTGGGCCTCAAAATTCGGGGTGGACGGTTTCCTGTGTTTGGGCCTCAAAACCTGGGCTGGCAGGTTTACCGGTTTGGGCCTCAAAACTGGGGTGGTCCAAAGGAACGGTCGACGCGTGGCGGCAACCGAGAGGCTTGCGTTGCGGTGAAGCTATCGGTGAGAAGGCGCGGCGGTCGACGCTGACGGCACGTGGCGGCATCAGGGAGGCCGCGTCGAGGCGAAGCTACCGATGTGCGGGCGTGGCCGTCGGATCGAAACTGTCAAGTCTGGATGGTTTTACCCCTGGGGGTATTTGGGACGAGTGCTTAATGTAAGGGTGTTTTGGTCTTCGGACGTGCGCCTATATATATGAAGGGGGCTGCTAGGGCAGCCGCCATCCTTGGAGAGTTCTAGGTGGTGTCTCTCTAATTTTGTTCCTGTGAGAGAAGGCTAGGTTAGGGAGAGTTGGCTCTTGTTCTTGAGCTTTTTGCCATCCAAGTTTTGTGTTGCTAGATTGGCTTGTAGCCCGACACCAAGTGCTTAACGAATCATCCATTCCTCTGAGTCCAAGGATCAAATTTGTGCTTTAATTTGTCTTGCGATTTTGTTCTTCGCATTTGCACGTTTTCCCCTTCTTTCTTCTCACAAGAATTCTAGTTTCGAGGGAAGATTCGCAAATCCGTTTGAACCATCTTGTGTAGCTTCGTGAGAGTCTTCTTTTACCGAAGGAATTTCTCTAATACCTCACGAACTCACAGATCGGGCGGATTTAGTTTTGGGATCGAGTTCTTGCCCGTTCCTCACCGTTTTCTTCGATTCACCGATTTGGAGTTAGGTTCGAGCCATGATCTCTTAGGAGTAGCTCACTAAACATCCTTGTGATCCTCACACAAGTTAGAGCCCTAGTGCTTTGATTTGAGGGAGATCGGGTCCATTCGGTGGACGAACAGGGGACTGGTCGGGGTCACCGGACGCTGCCTCATAGCGACCGGACGCACCGAGCAAGAGTCCGTTTGTTGAACACATGCGCTGTCCAGTTCGCGCATGGTGACCGGACGCTGCCTGCGAATCGACCGAACGCTACTCCGTGCGTCCGATCGTTGAAGGCCGAGCGAGATACTACTCTGCGCGAGCTTGACCGGACGCGCGGCTACTACTGTTCAAGTAGTAGCGACCGGACGCTGCCTTTTGTATTGACCGGACGCACCTTCACGCAGAGTCCGTCCAACATAGAGAGCTCCCGAACTCGGGTTTCTGTGGACCGGACGCATCCGATCGTCCTGACCGGACGCACCTCAGAGTCCGGTCAGTGCTGACAGAACGCGTTTTCGTCCATATCTTTTGCGTTCGAGCTCAGATTTGAGGTCCGCTTTTTGCGTTGGATTCCCGACTCTGTGCTCTATAGAAACCGGGCTTGCCGCTTTGCAAAAAAGCCTGAATTTGGAAGAGGGAACTTTTGTGGTGTCCCAAACTCCAGTCCTGTCACTAGTTGACTTGCGTGGATTTGGAAGAGGGAACTTTTGTGGTGTCCCGCTGTGTTCCTAGGGAACTTCCACCCATACTCTTCGGTCATGGACATCACATGAGTCGGCTTTGCTCTTGGGTTGATTTTGTTGGGACAAGGCCGTAATTTCTGAGAAGAAATTTTAGGCTCCCATTCACCCCCCCCCTCTGGTTGCGCCTTGCTTTAGCATTTTTCGGTCCTTCAATTGGTATCAGAGCAAGGTTAAGGATCTCTCTACCTTAACCGGTTCCGATCCGCGAAGGCAACCTTTTGAGAGCGGTTTTTGTTTCCGACTTTGCCTGTCGAGGTGTTGAGCTTGTGTTTTGTTGCTAACACTAACGGTGCTTTTGGAGATGGCACCAAGTTCTTCTTCCAGTGTGTCTTTGTCCTTAGGTTTGAGTCCTGGACATGCGACCGGAGGACGACTTTGGCGAGAGGAGGAGTACGGCTCTTGAGGCAGAAGCGAGGTGGATGCTTTGCTGGGCTTCCTAGGAGATGATGAGCATTCGACGGAGGATCGCATACGCGAACTGGCAAAGCCAGAAAGGTATTCTTGCTGCTTGTCTTGGGATTTTATCTCAACAATTTGAAGCTTGTTGTGATGATAACTTGAGATATGATGAGCTTTGTGATACCTTGCATAGAAAGATCAAGAAGTTGAAATGCTCCATTGCTAGGTTAAAATTGGCCTTTTTTCATTGGAAGTCTAGTGCATCTTTACCTTGCACCTCTTGTAGTGACATGGTTAGGAAGAAACGAGCTATGCTTTTTGCTTGCTAGCCTAGAATCTGAAAATGAAATATTGAAATCAATGCTTCCATACCATGTCTTTGTTTGCTTTGACTTACGCAAGGACCTTGTTTATGCTAAATCTGAAATAGCCTTGCTAGGTCAAAAGCTTATTTACCATGTTTTCGTGTGAGTTTTTGCATGCTGAAATTGATAAACTAAAATTGACTGACACCACATGTGTAGATGAACTTGAGCATGCTAGGGCTAAAAATGATGAGATAATTCTAGGCCTTGTAGCTCATGCTCTTTGAATAAATGCTTGCCTTACTTCTTGTGCTATTCATGATTCTTTGCTTGATGTGAATGGTGATGTTTCTTCCACCGATTTCATTTGCACATCATGCATGGATTTGGAAAAGAAGTTTTGGTTTTGAAGCAAATACGCGATGATATGAGCGCTAAGTTGGTTGAGCACAATGATAAGTTGGTTGAGCACAATGATATGAGTGCCAACCTTGAGAGGGAAGTTGAGCTCTTGCGTACCACACATGCCGAGTGCATAAAAGAGGAGATGGAAAATCTAAAAAACACTCCTTGTGGTACTTGTGATCGCCTCATGTTTGAGAATGAGGTTTTAGCCAAAAGGTGCAAGAGCCTTTGTGCTAAGTCTTTTGAGTCTCGCATTTCTTGCAACTCCGATGTTGATGCTTCCAAAGTCTACATCTTTTCAACCAAGTTGAGTTCTTATGTTGCCGTGAGTCTTTTGACGATAGCACTTGTGCCAAGGTTTCGGATAGCTCTTTCATAGCTACTCTAACCTTGATGTTTCTTCTTCGAGTGATGTCCAAGGGACTTCTCTTGATAAGGGTGCTTCTCATATTTTGGGACTCGTGCTCCCAATCCAATTTCCATTGCACTTTTTGCAAGAAGGATGGACATTCGCTCGACTTTTTTTTTTTCGCCGTGTCAAGCACGAGCTGCGTATTCGAGCTAAGGCTTTTAGGAAGCCACGTAGCCTTTCCCATGGCACGCGTGCTCCTAGTGTTGGCACCAAGTTGTAGTTGATGCTTCTTGTTCTAAGTCCCAAGGGACTTCTCACTTGTCGGAGAATGGTGTGCCTTCCGGTAGGCCTTTGTACCATTGCTTTTTTGTGAGAAAGATGGGCATCAAGAAGCTTCTACTAT